>BPLQ01005803.1:2426201-2461051 GCA_021605075.1 Caerostris darwini | reverse complement strand
ATAAAAAAATAAGTCATTATTAATAATTTAATTAAAAAATTAAATTACGTTAATGAAATATAATTTTATTAATAGTTATATTAATAGTATAGTTTATTAATAGGTATTTTATTATTAATTATAAATTAATGAAATATAACTTTATTAATGATAATAATTAATAAAATTAAATTTAATTAAGAAATTAAATTAAAAGTTTTCTGTAATTTTTGGCTACATACAGAAAACAAAATTGTCTAAGTTTTATAACTTTTAAGTTATGCAGGAAAATCTGATGCCAATAAAAAAATAAGTCATTATTAATAATTTTATTAATAATGACTAAAAAATTAAATTGCGTTAATGAAATATAATTTTATTAATAGTTATATTAATAGTATAGTTTATTAATAGTTATTTTATTATTAATTATAATTTAATGAAATATAACTTTATTAATAATCATAATTAATAAAATTAAAATTTAATTAAAAAAATAAATTAAAAGTTTTTCGTAATTTTTGGCTACATACAGAAAAGAAAACTGTCTGAGTGTTGTAGTTTTTAAGTTATACAGTAGCATACGCAGATGCATTTATCCATTTTTACGTGTATGAAAAATAAATTTAAATAGTTTTGTAGGATTTTTGAAGTGCAGTATTGAAAATTCCTATTTTAAATGAAAGCATTGAATATTTTGAAGTGGTTTCTGCATCAGCAGCTTTCCAGTCAAAATATCATTGAAGAATAATATATTTTCGCAACTTAGATATTAATTAGAACATGTTTTCATTCAATATCAGGTTCATGTCGAAATTTTTGCATTCAATTTTTTTTTATCAGTGAAGAATATTGCTTCATTGAAATAACTGTACCGTATAATTTCAAGTGTTTAAAAAATTTGTAAGTCTAATATTCTTAATATGTTGCTTTTTAATAATAGCGATAGATAATATCTTGATACATTTGCGAAATTCTAGACACAAATCGATATAAAACTCAAACATAGTAATAAAATTCAAGGAGAAAGAAAAAAAAGGATTGTGAAAGAGGGTCACGTCATATTTTCTGATATTTTCATATCATTCAAGTTCATATTTTCTATTATCATATAAGTTCGATAACTATCGCATTAGAATATATGGAATAAAATATTTATTTATTTTGAAATGCTTTTCATTGATGTAAAGAAGATACAAAAAAATATTAATTGTAAAAAAATTGTTTAGTCAGATATATTGTTTTATAACTCTCTGATAAGATTTTTTAGAGCGGAGTTTTTACTATTTATAGGACATATACTTGAAATCCAAAATAATAAGCCTTTAAAAGTATAAAACAAAACTATTTCAGTTCTGAAATTTTTAAATTCCGTCCTGTTATGTGTTACTCGGGAATCCTGAATGGCCGAGTGTCTAGCACTCGGTGTCACAGGTTTTGGGTTCCAGTCCCGGCGGTGCCATGGATGTTTGTAGCTGTTCGGAATCCATTTTAAACCGTAGGTCCCAGTCTCATATGACTATAGAGCGTCACAGAGCTCAGTCAGACTTCTCACCCACATTATTTCCAAACTGTATAGGGGAAAGGGGTGGCACAGTGGTGTGGTATAATAGTAGTATGTGTTGTTCCGCATTTACTAATTTGCATTTATTGATTCGTATGCTGTGATATAGTACATTTGCGTAGTGTTTAATATTAGGTTAAGACAGTATTAGAATTTATAATTTCGTTTTTGAACTAATAGCTTTTTTTGAAAGATATATAACAGAAAACAATTTACTTGAAAATACCATTTAGAATTGGTAAAATAATTTAGAAATAACTTAATGACGTTTGAATAATAACAGAATAGAGAATAAAAACTTCTAAAATTAGAATTTTATTATTTCTTTTATTAACCATACATAAGAAAAGAAAAAAAATGAGCATTTTAGATTTTTACAAATAAATATGATATGAAAAGTATTTTTAGTAAACGTGTTCAAAGTTACAAAGTAATCAAAGAAATAATTCAAAGTAAACAAAGAAACAATTTAAAAAAAAGAGAAACTAAAATGAAAACCATTTTAATAAAATATGAAAATAAAGCACAGTATTTGAATTTTTTTTTATTTTCTTAAATTATGATTTTTATACATTTTGCACTCTTATTTTTTTTGTTTGTGATTTACGAAATTTTCTAAAACTAAAAATACTTATATTTTGAAATAAATATTTTTTTGAAGTAGCCTATTCTTTGTATTTTACGAAGTATACAATTTCAATCTTTGCATTATAAAGCAAACGCTTGAGTTCTTAGATGATAAATTTATAAAATAACTGGCATGAAGTGCCCGATTTTATCGAAATTTATACTTCGTGTAGGTCATGATCGCTGACCAAAGTAGTAGGATCCTTCTCTCAATAACTACTACTTTCACCAAAAAAACTACTATTGGTAGTAGTTTGGTCAGTTAAGTTTGAATGATCTACAAGTCTTCAATAGAAAAAACTCGATCGAAAAAAGCTTGGCGGAAATTTGATCCAAGTTTAGTGAAAACCCTGCAACGCAAAAAAAAAAATATTTTTTTTTGTTAGAGAAACTGAGTCTATCGAAACTTTATCAGGTTAAAAGATTCACTGGAAGTCTTCTAATATTTTTCCAGATGATAGTAAATTGATTACTAGTGAATTCTGGTAGTTTTAAGAAAATCTTTGAAGCATTATAAGCCCTTAAGATAGTACAGGTTGGTTATAATTAAAGTGACCTTATTCAGACCCATCTAGAACCCGTTTTGCCTATCGGATTTTGATGAAACTCGGTATATACGTTATAGGGACTATGAGAAAAATATCTAACTTCTGATCTGAGCGTTTCATCTGACCACTGAATTTGCCAAGGCCACGTCCATTCTCGCCAAAAATCGGTCAGCAAATTAAATTCATAGTGTGTTTGTGGGTCTTGAGGTTGCAGCATTTGCACCTCGTAGAGCTTATACGGATACCATTTAAAAATGGATCGCAGAATTTTCGTACTGTTGACTATGAATCGCCAACTCATGTGACACTGATCAAGCACTTGCTGGGGAATAGCTGGAACTGGAGGCTCTTTCAATGACAGCACTAGCGACTTCTTCGATAGTTTCATTTGCAACCGGTTTCCGCTGTCTTCCTGGCAGCACACTCAAGTCTAAAGTCTCTTTAAATTTCATACTAATCTTCTTCAAAGCATTCTTCGATATGGGCCCTTTTCGCAATCCCGTTAAACAACGATATTCATCCAGTGCAGCTAAGCTATTGCTGCCATTTTGATAAAACAGTTTTATCAGTAAAACTCGATCTTTCTTTTATAATGGCATGATGATTTGAAGCAGGCAGAATGATTTGAAGGCTCTGACTGCAAGTCTCTTTATAAGTTTAACTAATTTGCATAAGGTATATTTGAAAAATTCCATCTGGTTGTCAAATTTTGAATTATTTTTTTATTGTAGAAATCTTTTCCCCATGGTCCATATAACGTATATACTAAGTGTCATCAAAATCCGATAGACAGTACGGGTTCTAGAGGGGTCTGAATAGGGTCATTTTAATTATAACCACCCTATATTAAAAGCAAATACTACTGTGCCATTCGAGATTTGACGCGTTTGAGGCCCAAAATGGAATTGAACGATCCTTTTCAAATTACAACATCATCAACAACGTCTCTAATTGTAAATCGACGGTTTGCAAGAACCAATTTTTTGGACGTGAGCTTCGTCGGTTGAGATTGATGATCGACCAGAGGGCTCTTCGTCTTCAACGCGTTCTCTGCCTTCTTTGAACTGTTTATACCACTTATAACATTTCTTTCCGATATAGGAATGTTAACCGAATGCCTTCTGCAACATTCTATACGTTTCCGCAAAAAAGATTTAATGCAAATTCTTTGCTTAATTAATTCAGACAATTCAAAAATCGCCGGAATCAGTTTTAGCGTGACTCAAACTTTATCAAACGTGACAACACTAATGAATATTTTGACGTGAAATTTCACACAGATGTCAAGGACACTGTCAGCAACCTAAAAATAAATTCCATAAGCCCCAGGAGTTTTAAATTGAAAATTGGTCTTACTTTGTGGACACAGCAGTACATACATTACAGCAAGAGGTCACAAATTGCCCATCACTGATTTGTTTGAAATTTATTCTATAGTATGTGTAGGTTATGTAAGTATTAGAACCCAACTGGAAATAATTTCCCCCAGAGAAAATAAAGTTTGAAGAAAGCTCTTATATATTTAATTACGCCCGTTCTCTACGGATGAGTGGCTCAGTCGGGAAATTCCTGTTTGGAGAGGTAGAGTTAAACGGTACATAAACTTCCATCCCAATTTTTTTCGTTTTATTTCCTACACTGAATAGTAAGTAATGAAACAAAATGAAGTAAATTAATTAATATTTTTATTTTCTTTTATTTATCATAAGAAATTAAATCTCTTTATTGATATCCATTAAAAAATTATGTACTTTTGAAAAACATTGGACAATTTTAAAGGTTCTGTGTCAATTAAATGAATAACGTTAGGGATGAAATTTATTTTACAAAGGGCAGAAAATGGAACGCAAGTTAATAGTAATATAAAGGTTATTAAATTTAGGATTCATGTTTGCATAAAGAATTCTCTGATATTTTAATATTATAAGGCGGAAAGATTAGTACAGGAGCCAGGGTTATATTTGTCATAAAAACAGGAGAAACAGTAGGCTTTAAGACATCTAGAATTCTTTATGAATGCTGAGTTTTTACTAGTACAGAGGTGTTTTTTGCTTTTTAATTATATGAAAGAACTTGAAAGACGTTGCTTTGTTGGTTCTCTAATAAAAAGTTTCAATGTAATACTTTGATATTAAAATAAAAAGAGTTTTATGTAATATTTCCTACATTTGTAATATAAAACAAAAAACGTTTTTTAAGTGTTTAAATAATTAACTAGCAAAAAAAGAAAAGAGCCAGCAATTACGAAACTTTAAAGAAAATGCATCAGTTTTAATTTATTATAGGTTTTTAACATTTCTCTGTATCTAATATGTATATGATACCAAATGTGTACCATTCAAATCATCTGCATACAAAATAGTCCAAAACGAGCAAAACTACAAGTTGTAAAAAAAATGAGTGGCTTTTGACAGGCAAGATATTACAACTATAAAAGAATTAAACATAAACATTTTTACTATTACCACTTGTTCTTTTATGGATATATTTCTGGATAGACAATCATTCATAACTATTTGAGTTAAATTAAAAATTATTTACAAATTTAAGAAAACGAAACAAATGAAAAAACCTCTGTCAAAATTTAGTTTGGGATTCTTTTTTATTTAGCTTACTTTTGTACTTATTTTCTTTTCGAAAGCAAGATTTACAAAAGATAAAATATAAGATGCGGTGGAATTAAATCTTAACTTTAAATGTCGAATGAGAAGTTTGTATCTTCTGTTGAAGAAAGTAAAGTGACAGAAGAAACATCCATTTACAGTGAAATTAACAATATACAAACATAATTCATAAATTTAATAGCTGCTATATTTTATATAACTTGTGTTCAATTTTCCTGAAATTTTGAAAATAAATTTCATTTCTAATTTTAAGAAGTATTTAATTGATGCAGATCTCTCAGAAATAGCCATGAATTTTTTTCAATTCCTGTCAATAAAGAGATTTAATGTGTTACGAATGATAGAAAATACCCATAAAAATACTTATTACTTTTGCTATATTACTTACAAGGTGTAGGGATTTACAATGGGAAAAAAATCTGGGGTACAGAACTCGGTACCACCACCTCTCCAAACAATGCATTTCCTGACTGACCATGACAGCAACCATGTAATGCGTCTACTTTAATAAATAAAACCTTTCAATATTTCCAAACTTGATTTTCCCCAAAATTACTGAGAAGTGTAGCCTACTACTTTGGGCTTAGGTATGATCTACATATACTACAAATTTCAAACATATTGACGATAGATAGTTTGTGATTTCTTTTTGTAAGAACATAATATAATTTTTGTTTCCAAGACTATTTTTCTGCAGTCGAACTATTAATTTAAAAACCATTAAGGTCATCAAAAATCCATTCTTTTTCATCACTGGAGTTCAGCTATAAATCATTAAAGGAAAAAAAATTCTCCAGAACATTCAGTCATGCATGTTTCTGAAAAAGAAGGATTTCTATTTGATAAACCCACTCCATGTTCTTTTTTTGGAAGCATTTGGGCCTTAGAACAGATTCTAGTTTTAGAACTCAAATTTACTCAATAATAAATCTTTAAAAAACGCCTTTACGTCACTTAATGTTTTATTAATAATATTTTTCTGGATATACAATTACATTTAAAATTGATATATCTATTATTGCTAATGTTATGTGTAAATAAAACTTTACATTATATACGAGCTTATACCATGTATATCATGGACTATCGATAACTTGATTTATAACACATTAAAAAGTAAACAACAGTATAAAAATTTGGTTGTAGTAATTATTTTCAGATGTTTGGATTTCCGCTCTGAAGATATGCAATAACTTTTCGTTTTAATTTATTAAAGTACATAGTTTTCTATCTATCTTACTCTCTCTCTGTATATATATATATATGTGTGTGCATGTTCCAACATAATTTAATAGCTATAACATTCAGAAGTTATCGGTTTATTGTTATTTTTCTGTGGCGTGCCGTAAAAACGTGTGGAATAAATTCTTACTAATTTTTTTCTATTGAAACCCAAACCTTGTTTTTATTTGTTTGATTGCTATTTCGCGCCTGGCGCAATCTGGAGGACTAACGATGTTTTGCGCTGTATTAAAATATCATCAAGTCCTTGTTAGGTTTTTAAAAAGATTACATTAGACTTGAGTTTAAATTTATTAGGTGAGAACGTTTTCCTAAAATGTTTTTCTTTGGATATCTTTTGAGTGTTTATTGATATTTTTTCTCAATTAACTTAACTAAAGTAAACAATAAGCAATTTTACTAATACCGGAGAAAACTTGATCGTATATGGTAGTAATTATATAAAATGGAATTAACAGTACTTTTGTCACAATCAATTTTAAATTTTGGAGATATTTTATTTCGTCATTTTTTAGTCAACTTTTGATTTGTCAGCCTATTTCACATCAGCAGCAAGAATAATTTGTTTTCCTTAATTGAGTATCATTTCAAAATTCTCTTTTAGGATGCTTCACTTTTTAAAATGAAAAACTTATAAGCTTTTATCCAAAAGTAAATTATTATATGTTTAACCATTTAATTTTTCTACAATTTTCATAGATTAAATAAATGTATTGCAAATATGAGCTTTTAATATGTTTTATATTGGGCAATATATAATTATAAAATAGTGGTTTGCTATAATGTATCAGAAAACCTAACTTAACTGTAAACCTAAGAAAAGATTGAGAGAAACAAATAAGCCATCGAAGTACTATTAAGCCCAACAACAGAATGACAGAAAAGCTGTGACATTTATTTATTTATCTTTTGTGCTTGCTACTCGATATATTGAAGATCGATATAGGCTGTCAGAGGTTTGGTTTCCTTCCTATGTTAATTACATTATATACGAGAGTAATATAAATTTAAAAGTGACTTGTCTAATTAATAATTAAGTTGAATTAATTGAGTAACAATTTTACTGTTGCAGAAAAAGTGCTGTGAAAACTACATAACTAACTAAACTAAAGTTAAAAATAAAGAAACAGTGCTACAAAAGCGAAATCATCCTATATTTTATTAGTTTTTTAACTGCAAAATCCATTGATTTTTTAACTTTTAAAATCATTCAATGTGGCCCCAATTAAAAGGCAGATGTTTAAAGCTAAACTGTAAAGAATGTACGTGCGCAAACGCAACATCATTTCGGATATATGCTATTTAGATTATGGGGAATCGATTTATTAAGATAAAAAAATATTTGACATTTTTTGACACCATGGGCAAAAATGGCGGTGCAGGCTGATGTTAGGATGCAATGTAGGCATGAAAATTAAAAAAATGAGCGCTCTATGTGATTGACTAACATTTAATGGATTTTTTAACATGGAAATATTTCGTAACACTTACATTTTTTTTTTGAACGTTTACAAACTGTCTTTTGCATAAAAGTTTTATTAATGTGGATTATGCTGTAACGTCTCGGCCTATACTAGATCTATAATGGCTTCAAGAAGATATATATATATATATATATATATATACATAACTCTTGGTTAATACAATTTATTCTTGGCAAAAAAAAAAATGAAAATTAAAGATTTAAATTGGATTCACAAGTGCAGTTCACTCCAAGGGTGGAGATTTCCAGAGTTCTCGAGTAAACGACGAATTTAAAACCCAAGGTCTGTGGCAGATCTTAATTATCACACGGTGTGATACACGAAACCAAAAGGGGCTCATTTTGGAAATAAGGCGGAAAGTCTTCAGTCACTTCAGAGAAAAAAGAAAATCAATACTTCTGGTCTACTCGTTGCAGAACTCTCTCCTTTCTTCTCCAAAAACCTCCCTTTAAGAAAATCCGTCAAGAGGGGAGGGGGGTCAGCTTCCCTCACTTGCAGTAGACATTTTCTCAGCTCATGATCTATCACCAATCACGATGGTACAACTCATGGTGCAGTCCGTATTTCAAATGTAATTCTTTCGACCTGTGAAGATCACACAGGCAATTGCTAATTTCATGAGTCTTATTATCCATGACACTGATTATTTGCTGTGAGATTTGAGTGAATTGCATGTAATATAACTACCCACAACACTGCTTGTCTGTTGTCAAATTTGAGTGATCGGTTGTTATTATGTACTTGTTAAAGAATATACATTACTCTCCACTGGGAATGAAATGCCGCAACTCTTTCAGTGGGAAAAATGCTACAATGAAAATTTTTGTTAATTGTAATCGCTGCTTCAAGATATTAGTCATTGTTGCTTTCATTAGCTGGGATTGTGTTTTGATGAGAAAATTTCGGTATGATCGATAAAGTTATACTACATTCTGCTGTCGATAATGTCCTTTTTAGCATGAAAATGGTACAATATGTACAAGGAAAACCTATTGAAAACCATTTTAAAAACTAAATTATGAAATGAAAGAAGCAAACTGGTAAAAAATAATTTCTGAACTATTAATTCAACACGGGAGTTGTAAATACGTAAACAATTTAAAAATTAAAATGTCGTCACTAACTAAGCATTTCCATGGTAAAATACCCATTAAAAATAAAACTAATGAGTAATATGCACGTTTCTTAAAAACTTCTTCTAATTTTTATGCTTATTTTAGACTCCAAATTTGCTACACCTGTACTTTTGTTCCTGGTGGCGAAAATATAAAATATTTTTTCTTTTTAAATTGATTCCCAATGGTTTAATTAGTGTGTATACGAATGTCATTGCGTTTATCCTAACAAGCCTTTATAATTGAGATTTAAACACTTAAAAAATATTTTATCGATCACATAAATAAAAAATATTTTATCGAAAAATGTTAAGCATTATCTGACAAATTATCTGTTTTTATAAGTTCTTTTGAAATACTGTACCACTGTTCTTCATAAATTGTGCGTTTGCAAATATTTAATTATTATACATTACTATACTGTGCGTTGTACATACATTTAATTACTGTATCTAGATATTGACATTGAAAAATATGAAGTTTTGAGAGTAGCTATTGAGATAGAAAGCGTTCCTAATTAGAGAATAAAATGGAAATTTCTATGAAAAATTAATTAGATGCTCTTTACCAAATTACCAACATATTTTATATGAGAAAAGTTTAAAACAAATATATTATACAGAACTGATGATTTGTTGTAAAAATATTTCAGTCATTTCGTAAGAAAATTCGTTATCTAATGAAAAGTTTCATAACCAAATAAGACCTTACATTTCATCCACGTTATCGATATTATCTATAAATTTGAAACAATGCAATACGATATCATTATGTCAACGTGTACAGCATTCTCCGAAAATCCACTCAAGAATTATGAATATTGGGGTTTACCTAGAATTCCAAATTGATGAATGAGATCGCGAAATATTGATAATATTTGTTTTCATTTAATATTTTAAGCTAGTAAGACAATAGAATATTTATCGTTCTAATAATATCACTGTTAATATATCATTTAAGTTCAAGTTACATTCACAGTAATGTTACAATTATAAGATGATGATTACAGATTTCAGCTTGCCTGAAGGAAAGCAATTATATCTTATTAAAGCGATGAATAGATAAACATAAAACTTATAACAGGGATAGAAGTTGGTTAGTAATTTGTAGTTTTATTAAGCAACGCGGAATGCAATGTGGTAGGTGTCTTCAGTTCCTGCAAAAAAATTTGTTCCAAAAAGTGCTTAAAATCATTTTGTTTACTAAAATCCAAACATTTATTAGTTTTTAGCAAATAAATACATAAATCATACAATAAATAGATAGCTAAGCCTCAAATAATGCGAAATTTTACGTAAAAAGAAAAATAAATTAGGATGTTCATAATTCCTAAATTAAAAAAAAATATTTTGGAAAAGACAAATAATCTGTTTTTTTAAAAAATTCTTTTGAAGTACCGTATTTAGTTTGTAATTGTACTTATGAACTTAATAAAATGTTCTTTTTCCTGTAATAAATTTAACTACTGTATTAAGATAATGGCATTAAATTAATATTAAATTCTGACATTGATTATTGAGATAAAAAAATGCTTTTAATTAGAGAATAAAAGTATTATAAAAATATTTCATTAACATATGTTCATAATTTATGCAATTCTTATTCAGTATTGATTGCTTTTATCTGAGTATCACTCCCATAAAAGCTTAGATTGCTTTTATCAAAATTTCACTGTTTAGTCAATGAGCATTCAATCGTGTGAATCATGTTGTGAAGAGAGAATGGAAGTTTATCGGTTAAAGAAACCCTTGCTTTAGATTTTGAATATTTATTGTTGGACGTAATATGCTGCAATAACTCCCAGATCGCATTTTCGAGGATTCTCTGGATTTCCAAAGAATTGTTACTTATCGACAAGGAAAACTCACTGATATGGGTTTTCCATGGACACTTAGAAAGTTGACAAATGAGGAAGAGGGAAGACGTTGACGGATTTCCATGCTTGAGTTATTTTTAGCTTATTAGAGCGTCTTCCATTCCCATGGTCACAAAAGACCAGGAAATAAGCCTGAAATTATTACTCCTTATGTTAAAGCAATACTTTATATTGCTACGATAGCTATTTCAAAATTGTAAACTACAAGGAGGAATTTTATTTAACTCTTATTCATAGTACAATAATAATTTATATATTATAATATAAACCTTTTATTAAATTGTTTATATGCTACTATATATATAGTGCTCTGTTAGCTGTTATTAGACATATGATACAAAAACTAACAAAGTTAAATTAATTTACACACACACACACAATCTGTAAAAATTTTGAAAATTTTTAATAGATTATGGTTATGTATGGATTATATATATAGACATGCGGCTCTACTAGCTGTTATTAGACATATGGTACAAAAGCTAATGAAGTTTTTAAATAAAAAGAAAGGAAAAGATACACATATTGAATTAATGAAATTTATTCATTGAAATCATTAATGGTTAAACTGTAATTGAATTATTTAAGATTTTGGAGGATTTAGGTTTTAAGAAAATGTAAATCGTTTATATTCGAAAGTTATTAAAGTATTGAAAAGCTCAAAACGGAATAATTGATTTTGTAATTTCCCTTCAACGCATATCCTCGATCTATTAAAAAATTTTAAAATGTTTACAGATTAATTAAAGTTTAACAAATTAAAGAAACTGCCCAAAATTTTAAGATAATACAATAGTATTAATATGAAATAATGATTCGAAATAATCGGATTCTTTAAATGAGTTAGTAGAGCAGCATACTTTTAACGTATTTACCAAAATTTACCCATCTTTTAAATCTTTAATCTTCTTAAATTTACCAAATCTTAAATATATATGCTTCTTTGAGGTGATATATTTCAAAGTAAATTTTATAATATTTTTTGGTAGCAGATGACTTACTACTACTTAGAAAAATGTTTAAACTATGCATAATGTTTAATTGAATTCAGAGATGACAGTTTCAATGGATGTTAAGTAGTGTTTATTTTAGAAGTTACAGTTTTACTACTAATTTTATTTTAATTTGGTGGTTTTTTAAATGTAGAATAAAATGCTTTGTGATCGTGAAATTTACTGCATGAAATAAATATTTTATTATCGGACATGAATTACAACGATAACGTTTTACTGGAATGCGAACGAATGCATCTCAATTGGTGCTTGTTGTTTAACTTCCTAATATAAATACCCTGATATATATTCGTCAACTCCCTTCATATTAAGTAGAACAGGAATTATAAGACATTTCAACACCAAAGTGTTGACTTTCAGTATTTGGAGTTCGCTTTATTAAAGTGCCTTAGTTATACTTTTAGTATGACTTTTATGAGGTAAATTAACTTTCATTCACTAAATAACTTCGACTGAAATGGGTTATAAGCAAACGTATAATAGCCAATATTATTTAGGCTATAAATGGGGGCCTAAGGTTTGGGTTTCTAGAAGACGAATGTTCGATTACGAATCATGCTGTGAGCTACAGTCATAGCTTTGAAAAATGCAGACTTGCAGGGGAATCATGAAAGAGTGTCGTAACACAGACAGATGGATTGCCCTTGAAGTTTTTCAGATTTTCTTCAATATGTGATGCAGTTGCTTTTAAAAGTCTTCTGAATGACATTATTTTTATACTTTCTTTATGTGCAGTGTTGCTTGTGCATTAGAAGTCCTTACAGTTGCACCCTGGATACTGTTGAATCTTCTATAATTTTTTTCATATAAGGGGCAAATGAGAACCAAAATACACTGCTACGGAATAAAATTAACATTTTATAAAAATATTAATAATTAATTAATTAAATCATAATAATAATTAAATCAGGATAATAATTAAATCATGTATTATTCTGGTTGTTTAATATTTGGAATTTAATATGTATATATATTTGGTATCTATTTCAACATTATTTGCAATGTAGAGTCCCTTAGAATAAATCATAATAGAATAATAATAGATAGTTCACTAGAATAATTCATAATAACCTGAAACAATTCATACATCCTAATTCTAAACATTGAAAGGGAATATTTTGAATACCATTACTCTAATAAGGTGTAAACCATGAAATCTTGTAGATTATGATCACACTGGGTTCTTTAGATATTATAAAGGTTGGATTTTAGTTGGATATTATAAAGGAGTTACTGATTCAATTTTTGGTCTGAAAACCCATTTGGTGAACAAGAATATTAGAATATATTTGTTAAAGAAATCATAATGATTGAGAGAATATTGAATCAGTAGAATTTATTGCAGTAAAGAGTTCAGGGATTAAACTATGGCTCATTCAAAATTTGAATGCGACACGTTTGAAAGGGGATTAAAAGATTTCTCATTCAGCTTGATCTATAAATTACGTTACATATTTATCATAATAAATATGCACTATATTATTAAGTGGCTTGTTAAAACACGTTTTGGAGTTGTTGAATGAATGTTGAATGGTGTTAATTTAATAAGCGTTTCAAACTAACAAAGCAACTTTGAATTTTACAATATAAATGAAACATTTTTGAAGATGAATACTTTGCTAGTAGGAAAATATCTCACTCTTTACAAAATGTCCTAAAAATGATTTTTGAAATATTTTATTTAAAATTTTGGAAATTGACAAAGACGTTATCAAAACAAACAATTCAATAATTGGTAATTCCCCATTGAATTTAACTAAAATTACATAATATTTGATAATTTATTTTCAAGTTATGATTCGATTCGAATATTTTGCCAAAGTTAGAAGAATTTCGTATTTTTGCAATAATAAAATTACCAGAATTAAATTAGAGAATACGTCATAAAGCTATTAAATTGGGTTACTTAGCATTTACCAATAAAATGACATGAAGTCATTGAGAAATATCCATGAAAATTCTATGAAATCAAGGAATAATGTATTATTTCATGTTTAGTTGTATTTCATAGTTTTATCTTGTAATTATGTATCCTTTTATTGTTAATATTTTTAAATTATATTGTAAAAGTTTTCTAGTTTCATATTGTCCTTTAAAGTCGAGGAATATAACTATAAGTGAAAATGATTTTTGCTTGTATGAATGAACACCGTTAAATTTGAAATTCCAATTTTCTGCAATGGAGAATTTTTAGGTTCATACCTAATTTTAATTATACAGATACTAAATGATTCTTACACACATATAGATTTCAATAAATAAAAGGAAAATAAAATGCTATTCACTGTAAAATGAAAAAAAAAATTACTAATCAACTTTTTACATATCATTAAAAAATCAAAGTTACGAAGCCAAACAATTTAATTAAGTATTAGACGAAGAAAAGTTGCAGTGATGAGAAGTAGCTTAGTCATTTTTAATAAATGACAAAGATATGTTTTGCAAAATATCATAAATAAGCAAGTCAACAATCAACAAGCATGACTGTCAAGTTCAGTAATATTAAAAATTGTATTTGCATTTTAAATCATTGAACATACTAGTAGGGTTATATATATTAACACTACATATTGCAACAAGTGAGAAATAAGCTGATTTCTAATTGGTATGAATTTCGTTTCCTGTTCTTTTAAAATAGATATCCATACCTTTAACTAGGCGTAACTTTGAGATTTTATATTTTACAATTCCTATTTTATGTCAATTTATCGAACTGCTCTTCTAAAGAAATTGAAATTTTCAAGAAGATCAAAAGATCCAAACTCCTAAATTCATTGATTTTATATAATCAAACAAATTTGAGAGTTTCCAAAGTTTGTTTTCATGTGAAATTTTGCAAAAAGAGATGTTGCTCTGAATATCTGGCAACTCAAAAACTGTAAACATGATATAGCAGCAAAATTAAATAAAAGGAAATCATAGATCGATTAGATCGAAGGTAGTGATTCAGTTAAATTTTCTGTTAGTGTTTTGATGGACTTTTGAAAGGAGGTTGCTTTTGAAATAGCTGGATGATTTCTTCGTGGTGGGTCTAGTTTGGAGTTTGGACGAAATGTTTCTTCGCTCTTTGGGGGATATAATCTGCTGGCTTCAATGGAAGATAAACGATTGAAAGTTTTGAATTTTAAAAGTTTTTCCTCTGCTTCTCTCTTTTAACAATTTTTATCCACGGATTTATAAGCTTCGCCATATTGTAATAAATTAGATGCATACATGAAGAAAGAGCAAATGAGTTGGCGCATTGCTCGAAGACAACAGAATTATTGCATAGAATTGTGTGATATGTAAAAGAAAAACAATTCCGACGTTATCGAGGTTTATAAAAGAATAAAGAAATTTTTCAACTATGATGTCACAAATTGTAACATTATTATGCCCAATATGGTTACTATTAGGTTGTCCCACATGAAATGAATATTTTAGTTTTAGCTGAGGTTTTTTAAAATACATGTCTAGTACTATTAATTTAAATACGAGTATTACATGCTACGTATTTTATTGCTTATTCAGTGAACTGTCTAATGGTATATTTTGTTCGAATATAGGTGTCGAAATTATTAGAAAATCTAACAAATAAAAGTATGGAATCCCACAAAATAATGTATCCCTTTCTGTATGCCTATAAACTTAGATATTCTGCTACCAAATAACATGAAATAATAATGATGCATTTAGGAATGATACAACTAATGTTTCGTCAGTGAGACGATGTTATGAGAAGTTTAAATCCAGCGGAATGAGCATAGAAAATGAATCCCTTGGAACACTTGAAAGCATAATTTGTAATGATCTCCTGAAAGAAAACATTAAAACTAAGCTTAGAATAACTGCTAGAGAACTTAATGTTGATCTTGGAGTAAGCATAGCAATGATTTCGAGATACCTTACAGCTCTTGAAGTTTAAAAATTTGGAAAAGAAGTTCCACACGAGTTGACAGATGTTCAGAAATTCCACATCATTGAATATTCGGCAAATGAATTGTTTCTTTTTGGATGATCATTACTTGTGATGGAAAGTGGATACTGTATGATAATCGTAAAAGCTCATCAAATTGGCTGGATGTAGATGAAAAATTTAAACATGAACCCAGACCCAAATAAAACATGAACCCCAAGCTCCATAACATGAACCCCCAAGCTCCATATAAAGAAGATAATGTTGACCTTTTGGTGGAATCAAACGGGAGTTAATAATTTTAGATTCCTAGTAATAGCCAAGTAATTAACAGGCATATTACTACCAACAAACTGATATTGTGCATTAGAATTTGTTGTCATCACAACCAGCATTGCTGAACCGAAAAGGGGATATTCTTCTCCATGGTAACGCATTATCCCACGTTTTGCAAATCGTACTCCAAAAACTTAATTAGTAGAAATTCGAGATTCTGCTGCCTCATCCACCATATTCATCAAATTTGTCCCTCCTGACTACCCTTTTTTGAATATTTGGAATCGTTTTTAATCAATAAACGCTTTGTCAATCACTAAGCTGTCAAAATAGTCATAACTGAATTTATTAACTGTAAATCAAAGTTGTTCTTTGAAATTGACATAATGCTTTGTAATCTATGGCAAAAGTACTTTGATACAGACGGAGAATATTTTGGTTAAATGTGTTCAAACAATTTGTGTTTGTGACCTTCTAAAAACTGTGTACTCAAAAATTCACTTCATATGGAGCAACCCAATCGAGAAAGCTAAGAAATGAAAGTAGCTAAGTTTGCATTGTTCTTATTAACCGCAAAACTCCGCATCTCTGTCACATAAGTTATTCATCTCTTCCAGCTAGCAAGCTAATTCAGTAAATTTTATGCCAATTTAGATATTGAGTTGGCAAGAAAGTACGTCTGGAATTTTACATTGTACTTATATAGAGCGAAAACCGAAATTACTTTCTTGCCAACCTATTATTACGAAGAAATCATATAACTCTTTCCCCCTTAAGACAGGCTTCAACTGGTTTTATTTATAATGGCTTTTATATTTGTCAGTTCTCTGTCTGTATCAAAATGTTCGGTTGTGATTAATAATTTCCCTTGATGGGTAATGCACATATTGTCTTCATATTTTTGTGTCGTGACTTTGGAGGATATGATATTTTTAAGAATTTTTGAATGTGCATCAGGAGTTGTTCCATCTGGTACATTAAATAACAGAGCACAAGACAGAGCACAAGACAGAGCACCATGCTGAAAATATTGCGAGTTCTTTGAACTAAAGATACCCAACGGAAGTAAAATCCGTGAAAGATGAGATGAGACAGTACGTGACTGTAAAGTATATATATATATATATATATATATATATATTGACTGGTGGATCATACATTGACTGGTGGATGTTACGGCTTATAAATAGCGATGGAGAATAGAATTTATAATAAATGCACAGCAAAGAAGAACTATAAGGATATTGAATTCAGCTAATTGAAGCTTAACAAAGTACTGCTTGGAAACTTAATTACAAAAGGCATTAGAGGAAGTCCAATTCCATCACAATTACTTAACGTGTTGCGAGTGTTCGTTAACAAGAGTGGAAATTTTAACACCTACACTAAGACCAAATCACCAGGTTGCAATATTTGAATTATACTTGTTACGAACAGGTTTACTGAAAAATGTTAATCACTTACTTTAAAGCAATGAAAATTTTTTTTGATTTTAACATAAAAAATTAACAATTACTTATTAAATTAATTTAATTATAAATTAACACAGTTCTTATAACATAAAAACTGTGATTAAATTGATCGCGAATTCGATGCATGATTTATGATTAAAGTTGTATATTGTTTAATAAAGTATTTGCAAAAATTAGTTGGATTACACACAAACACACATAAATCACTCGAATATATTATATACCTTTCAAATTTAAGAAAGTAATTGCGGTACTTTTTCACTACTTTTATAATGTTATATCACTACTGAGTTACGGAATGTTAAATAACAAAGTGATTTATTTCTACCATGTTCAAAAATAAAAACCGATTAAATAAAAGCAGACTCACTTAAGCAACAGTGGGATTAAATTGATGTTAAAGATAGTCTAAATATACACTGAAGTGACAAAAGTCATGGGATAGCAATATGCAAATTTTCAGATGGCAGTAGTATCGCGTAGAACAGGTATAAATGCGCAGTGCTTTCGCAGAGCTTTCATTTCTGTTCAAGTTATTCATGTGAAGAGGTTTTGACGTGATGATGACCGCACGACGGGAATTAACAGACTTTGAACGCGGAATGTTAGTGGGAGCTAGACGCATGGGTCATGCCATTTCGGAAATCGTTAGGGAATTCAACATTCCCAGATCCACTGTGTCAAGAGTGTGCCGAGAGTATGAAATTTCAGGCATAACATCCCACCATGGACAGCGCAGTGGTCGACCGCCTGCACTTAACGACCGAGACCGGCGACGTCTGCAAAGAGTCGTAAATTCTAACAGACAAGCAACACTGCGTCAAATAACCGCAGAAATCAATGTGGGACGTACAAGGGACTTGTCTGTTAGAACTGTGCGGAGAAATTTGGCTTTCTTGGGCTATTCCAGCAGAAGACCGACTCGAGTGCCTTTACTGACAGAACGACATCGCTTGCAGCGACTCTCGTGGGCACGTGAGCATATCGGTTGGTCCCTAGATGAATGGAAAACCGTGGCCTGGTCCGATGAGTCACGATTTCAGTTGGTAAGAGCTGATGGTAGGGTTTGAGTGTGGCGCAGACCCCACGAAGCCATGGACCCAAACTGTCAGCAAGGCACTGTTCAAGCTGGTGGTGGCTCCGTAATGGTGTGGGCTGTTTTTTCATGGCATGGACTTGGTCCTCTGGTGCGACTGGACCGAACATTGACTGGAAATGCTTATGTTCAGCTACTTGGAGATCACTTGCAGTCATTCATGGACTTCATGTACCCAAACAACGATGGGATTTTTATGGATGACAATGCGCCATGTCACCGGGCCACAACTGTTCGCGATTGGTTTGAAGAACATTCTGGACAATTCCAACGAATGATCTGGCCACCTAGATCGCCCGACATGAATCCCATTGAGCATTTATGGGACATCATCGAGAGGTCTGTTCGTGCCCAAAATCCTGCACCATCAACGCTTTCACAATTATGGACGTCTATCGAGACAGCATGGCTCAATATTCCTGCAGAAGACTTCCAACGACTTGTTGAGTCCATGCCACGTCGATTTGCTGCACTTCGCCGGGCGAAAGGAGGGCCGACACGATATTAAGAGGTATCCCATGACTTTTGTCACTTCAGTGTATAACGATAATAACGATTGTTAAAAAATTAGAAGGTATTGTGAGGTTAATATAAAACAATCATATACCTAACTTTATAACAAACAGGAAATGAAAGAGGTTTAAAAGAATAGTTATTAAAATTACAAATTAGAGAATATACGAATCTTGTTTTTAATTGAGTAAAATGCCCTTTTTTGAAAATGAGTGAAAAGTAATCTCTTCATTACTTATGTAAGAGATTTAAAAATTTGACAAGAATTGAATGCGTCTTAACAGTGAATTTGATCCCATCAATATGACTTAACCGAATGGGTATCTTGGAGGGCCATTGGGCATTTGGAAATTCTAGTTAAAAGCATTTTGTCTTGTTTTGCCTCATAACTTTGAGATTTTAACTGATGTTGCTTTATCGCAATTTATCCAAATATGTTAAACTACTAGAGATTAAAAAATTGAAACATAGTTTAGAACAATATCATAAAACTCGAAAATTTTGATTCCTGGATGATATGTCAAAAATAACTGACCCTGTTAAAATCGTTGTTGGTTACCTATCCTCCACATGAACAATTCTGCTACTCACATAAAAATGTCTTCTACAGAAAATACCTCAGTCCCTCCTAGCTAACTTCATTGATTTCATGTCTCATAAGTGTGTGGCATTTCTTTCGGTTAAAGGAAATAATACCTCTTAATGAAAAACATTTTTATTCGAGAAATTATGTTTTTATATTTTTATTATATGAATGAGTAAAGCATTTTTTGTTTACCGGACACTATAGTGAATACATTTTAATCAAATTATTAATTAAACCTTGTTCCGGGTGTAATTTCCTTTTCTCATATCTTGTCATATATTCCAACATCCGCATTTTTATTCAAAATGATAATAAGCCCTAATGGTTTCGGGTAGTTTATTAGCTAACTGTACAATAACTCATACCGAATATAGTAGAAATATAACGAATTTTTTGAGTGAACATATTTTTCAAAATTTATTTATCTTAATATAATTTTTTTAATTCGCAATTTTTTAATTGGTTGGAAGTGCATACATTTTCTTTATTCACGTCTATTTGCAAATGTTTTCTTTTATGTTATCATAGCATATTTATTATTGAAATACTGATACTATTTCATCTTTTATTTGTAATCTCGATTGATTTTTTTAAGACGATCAGTAGAAAAACAAAAACTATTAAGTGAACTAAATTTACAATATATTTTGTTAATGTGTAGCGAGTGTATGTCTCTTATTTAATATGAAAATATTTCATTTAAGTTTTACCATTGATCTTATCTAATTATGTAATAAAATATTATCTGAAGTTGAAGATTGTTATCATATTTTTCGTGTTTTAATTTTAAAAACACGTACACAAATTTAAAAATAAATCTTAACTTGTGGAGAGTATTGACATGACTTATTATAAATAAGAAAAATTCAGTACTTTATAAGAATAATTTATATAAAAAATTAAATAATTATTTACATTTTGTATGAGTAAATTATATAAAAAATAGGAGAAAAGTTAAATTAATTATTTAAAAGTGTTCTTTCAGAATAAATATTAAAGTTAACAGAATAAAAAAAGTAATGTTCTACATAGGAAATAAATATTTTCTTTTATAAAAAGGATGCAAAGTTTACGAGAATGAACCATTGCACTCATCCAATAGCCATTTTTTTACAATATAATAAGCATTATTAAACTGAAATTACATTACTCTTTACTAATAACTTTACTTACTAATTCCTGAATTTGTTAGTCAATTAATTAAGGAATTTAAAATTTTTATAAAGTCGCTGAAAATTCTTAAAGAGAGAAAACAATTTCTAACATAAATTTTGTTTGCGTCAATGATTTCATTAAATATTAATTTTAGAAGTTATTGTCTTTTTCAGGATAAAGTCTAAATTCAATTTGTTCTATGATGCAGAAGTTGTATGAATTATTATAGAAAGATAGTTAGAAGAAGTTGCAAATAAGTAACTTTGTGTGATTTATGAAAGAGACACTTTATTTTAAAGTCTGAAAAGTAATCCAGACATAAAACGATGGAAAAAAAGAACCTTAACACATATCATACCAGAGTAAATTTATTTTGTAAGAGGATTTAAGTGTGAAGCTTTTGGTGAAGAATAAAATAATTTAATGACTACATTAGGGAAGCTAATTTAATAAAGTTAATACTTTGCTTGAAGTTAATGGTAAATTAGTTATTATTAGATCTTAAGTATAGCGTAATATATTTATTTAAGAAATTAAGGGAATATATAGAAGAATATGGAAAAACACAATAAGAAGATAATAATTTCCAAAAGCTATTTAAAATCTAAAAAAAATTTAAAAATACTTAAGTTTTGCATTCTAACAGTAGAGATATAGGTGATTTGGGATATTTTAAATCAATTACAAACGATTGTTTTAAAGATTTTAAAATTAAAATAAGATTTCTTTAAAAATTAGATTAAAAAGCATCCGTGTGAATTAACGTGAAGGAGGAATTTTATGAGGGCAATCGTTTTAATATAAATATAATTATGAAGCAAATACTAGAAAACCCATCACTCAATAAACGAAGATAAGGGTTGGAAAGAGAATTAACTTATATTAATTGTTCTTAAATATGAGTAGAATAATTATTTCAAATGAAAATTTGATACCGTGATAATGCAAAACTATTAGAGAGTTTTTGCATAATGTTTTTTTATCGTCCGATATTTTTTTCTTCCTAGCGCGCATGCGCTAGGAAGAAAAAAATAAATGCATGGGAAACATTGTACCTATTGCGCATGCGTATCTGTAATACTGCACTACTGAGCTATACCTATGAGCATGCGCGCTAGGAAGAAAAATATCGGACGATAAAAAAACGTTATGCAAAAACTCTATTATCATGATGTCTTTTTAACTGTGAAGAGAAATAGAAAGAGCATAAGCAAATAACGTGATTTAATTTCCTATATCAAGGAGTGCAATATATCTCCAATAGATTAAAGCTAAATAAATTAGATGATTTAATGAGAAATGACACAAAAGCAACAACAATAAAAAATTCTATTTAATTAACTCCTTATTTAGTTGTCATGATTACTACTAATTACTTGCTTCGTAATATAAGAAGCTTTCAATAAAAATAATTTTGATTATTCATTAGAAGCTGCATTTTTTTTCCAAAAATTAAATGCACAGACATTGAAAAGATTTTTAAAAATTCAGAACAATACAATAATAACTTTTGGTCTTTCATGATAAGTAAGTTTAGAAAATAAATTTTGTTAATTTAAAATTTTCATTAGCAGGAATTTTCCAAAATTTAATAAAAAAAAATTACTAAAAATTTGATTTTCTTTTTGATTTCAGAATGATAGTTTTATTTTATCAGTTATGAAATCTTAATTCTTTCTAAGCAACAAAATATTTCTTAACAAAAATGTTTCTAAAATATTTTGGCATGCCATTTCTGATATTATATGTTTCCAAAGAAAAAAAGAATGGTTCTAAAAAAAAAGGCCATCTATTCCATTAAACTTTGGCTTTTAAATGCTGATATTTTTACAAGGAGAAATTAAATGCTTATAATTTAATTACTGCTCCATTTTTAATACCTGTGTTGATTTATTGAATTGTTTTCAAGTTTAATATTGTTAATACTTTATTTTAGAATAATTAACTATTAGTATACCTATTACAAATAAAAATTTATTGAATGAAACATCAAAATTTCAATGATTTCCAATTTTATATAGAAAAAGGAGGAATGAGTCAGACCTCATGGAACATATAGGCAATTAGCGACATTTTAAATTACAAACGTTTTTCACAGCAGAATGCAAACATATACGCTTGAAAAAGTAAATTATAATTACAGCATGAATAACAAATACAAATTTTTTCAATGAGAAGTTAAATGGTGATATTTTTACAGAAAAAGATGAAATATTTATGAGTTAATTACTGTCCTAATTCTAATAAATTTATTAGTTTATTGCAAAAAGTAAAATAATGTTTCAGGTCTAAAAACTACTATTTTATAAACTGCAAGTAAAAATTAATTGAATAATAAAAAAGAAGTTACAGTGATTTTTAATTTTTTATAGAAAGAAGAGTACAGCAGCACGGAACAAATAATTTTCAGTTGAAATTCACAGTAGAATGCAAACACACATGCTTAAAAACGTGGATCAAGTTACTTGACATTTCATTTTTAAAACATGTATGGATTATATAATACGTACTAAGTTTAAAGTGAAGGAATAAAAAAATTTAAATCCAATCTTAAATAGAAGAGTAGGAAAAAACAAACTTCAGAAAACAAAGTTGATAAATAGTTCTAGCTGTCAATAACATGAATTTTCAGTCGAAACAGGTCTAGCAATATGATTGGCAGAATTGAGGGATGAAATGGTAGCATACTCGTTTTCTATAGTGCTAGTCCGTTATAACTGATTCAATCTAGAATGTCCCTAGAATTGATTATTTTCAATACCCAGAAATACTTCTTCAAAAGTCAATAAGGCTTGTTCTATTTACAATATTTTGTAAAGAAAGAAATAGTATTTGTTTCATATCCATGTTCTGGTAAAAAGGCAAACAGCTACATTTTCTGATGATAAGTTAAAAATTTTTCCTTTAACGAAATGATTTAAAAATTGAATTAATATGAACATATCAACTTTATTAAAAATATATTCTTGCAAACAAAATGCAGTGCTTTTATTCTAGAATATAAGAATTTTATAGTTTTTGATAACGAGAAACGTCTTAGAGAAATAAATCCTCGGATTAAAATTTATTCGCGAACCCTCCAGGTTAAGAATTTACATGCAACCATGAGAAGTATTTTTAAAATGAATGATGAAATATCAATTTAATGTGATTATGGAGATTTCTGTTTCAGATTTTAACCTTTAAACAGAGTTGGATTCAATGATCTTTTGTTAATATTTTTTTTTGTAAGACTCTGGTGTTATTGAAATACATGAATTGAAACATTTAAAGCTGAATTAAATTTGTAAAAAATAAATAATATAAAGCTGTGCAATAAGCTGAATTAGATTAGAAATATATAATAACCTATACATTTTATTTTTATTGAATTGACTGAAATGAACATAAAATATTTTAAATGAAAATTGTGATTATTACTTATTATAAATGCTAGCATCTAATTCTTGAAAGCATTTAAACTAACGATTATTTAAGTAAACATTATATATAGGAATTTGACGAGCTCATATCTACTTGCAAGCAATTGAATAGGCATAAGGCACTTCCGTAAAAATGTGGCAAATATTGTAAAGTTTTAGCTTATTTATTCGCATCACTAACATTGAAAGAAGATATTATTATTTAAATTTATTATTTCATGTAGAATGCGATAAACGTTACTCATAAATATTTGCGTAGTTTTAGAGCTATAACTGTTTGAAGCCAACTGATAATTTTAAAGATACCATGATACCATGGTCACATTTCTTAAATGTGCAATTCTTATACTAGGACTGATTCTAAATAAAACTGCTTACATTTTTTATAATTTGAAAATTTTCGTGGAATAAATGCAGACAGAATCCTGAGTGTATACTTTTTTTTGTTGAACATGGCAGGGCTGTATTTTATTTATGCATGCCACGAATAGATCACCAGTGGGTTATGATGGGTGGAAATTGACTTCAGTAAGGTTTACAGATTTAACAGCCATGCATTTGGGTATCGTATGGGCTAAACTTCAGAAAACTCATACCAGGCAACCAGACTATCAATACGAGACGTTTTACACAAATTCTCACAACGACTATAGTCACCTCGTTTCTGAAAGCAATGATTTCAGCAGGAGGTTCAAATTTTAACCCTCCTTCGCGTTGATTGCGCATGTTACCATTGAGCCACGAGTCAGGTGTTACATGCGTTTTAGATTCGGAATTAAATATCAAGTTAAACTATTAATTGGGCTTTTAATTTTTAATTCAGCGCCCAGATTCTTATTTTTTATTATCCATTTAATTTATTTTCTGAATTAATTTGGAAAGTTTGCCATAGCACAATTTCTAAGCTTCTGAAGTGTTGAATAACTTAAAATATTTTTTTTTTTGGTCATCTGCCACTTAAGATAAAATTATTTCACCGTCAGAATATTACGCATCAATAAACTACTCACGTGTCTTTAACATAGATATTTACTACCATAATCTCGTGAAGAGAATATTCAACCACACTTATTATCAGCCAAATATGCTGTTTTGGTAATAAGATTATACACATTAATTATCTCCCTTTACAGAGACTCATAAAATTTTCTGTTGCGAGATAAATTGTAAGACAAGTAACATGAAGCAAATCGTTAACAAAATAGGTTCTGGAGGGGTAAATCATGGCTAAATGACTGTCTAGGATCATTGATTCAAAGAGTGCTGGAACGTTAAGCTGTTGTACAAACGAGCGTCTAGAGAGTTAGCTTTAGTTCTCAATTGTCAGTCATTACAGAAGTGAGATTTGGGGAGGTAAACAATAAGTAACCGACTTGAAAAGGTAAGCCATTAGACAAGTAAAATGTGATAGTAAATCCCTAGTTAAATATTTCAGCACAGAATGAGACTATGGCGCTCAGTAGTATATAGTAGGATGGTTAATAGCAAAATGTTTATTGGCATTTTTCTAATTAAGCAACCGCACTTAATTATAGTTTAGTTATCATAGTTAATAGTTTATGTTAATTTAAATAACTAGTAGTTGTTAAGTAGAGTAGTTTAGTTTGAAACCTCATCCTTTCAAATTTTTCATAATATATCAGTGTATTAGGTGTTATTTTTTAAAAATATTTTTCAATTGTAGTTTATATGTAAATTGTGATTGTTATATATATATATACGATTAAATTCATATATGCTAGACGTTAAACGAATATACAAGAAATTATATGAAAAAATTGCATGAAAAATCGAATTTTGATTTGATGTTTTTCATATAGAACTGCATGTATAATATATTCAGAAATACAATAATATCTAGCCTATAGCTTTAATTAATATTTGAAGGATTCATTCGTTTTTACAATTAACTTATTTTTGGCTATGTATAAGAATTTAAACTTTTAAATATATAATTTCAAAAAAAATTAGTAAGTAGATTTAGAAAATTTTATTTTAAAATAATTAAGAAGCAAAATAAATTAATTCAATGAAATAATTAAATAGACGTCAGAATTTTGTTCTAATCAGTTACAAATTAAATTGCTTCTGTAGAAGTAAAATATCATTTAAAGTACATGAAAAATGCATGAATTATAATATAAAATTTAAACATTTTATAAAACTGGCTTTCACAAAATCATTATATTATTTTACTAAATTTTTAAACTAAAGCACTGCAGTAAGATTGGCCTTCCATCGATCGTTAGTTGCTTAATTTGCGTCATTTATTTTTGAGAAATAAATATGAAATTAAAAATCTTTTTAGAAGAAAACAACGTCTATCATGTAAACAATGTCCTAGAAGATTAGTTTTAATAGAATTAAAAGAGTGTTAAGTATTCATAATTAACTGAAAATAAATCCCCTCGAATGCTCTGCTTATTTAAATACAGCTTTAAAGTAATTTTTCTAATATTTGACGTTATAATCTTCTTTGTATATTGCATGAATATTTGGCGAATTTAATCTTTCGAAGAGGCAACATTTTTAAAGAAAGAAAAAAAAGCTCAAAAGCAAGAAAGATTTTTTTCCTATATAAAGAATTTCAAAAATAGTTTTACAATCGTTTTTTTCGATTTACTTGAGAAAAAGAAATGAAAAATCACCATGGTAATCATTTAATTTTACATAAACAGAACTAGCTTCAATTTTATTAAATATTTGATGCTAGTATTAAAAGAAAAAAGAAAGAAATCAAAATGGTTGGAAACTATACATCTGAAAAATTAAATACTAAATTCTAGATCAAAATAGCTTGACGTTGGCCTGACAACGTTTATATTGGAAAAGCGATTAAGATTGATTTACGGAATAAACGTTAGCAAAAAGACATGTATCAGAGTAAAAATTTATTGAGTTGTGTTAGTTGTTAATCTCTTCATTGTGTTACATTTAAGTTGAGCATTTAACTCCCTTTTAAATATCAAGAAAAGAATTCAGGTACATAATTAAAGATTATTACAAAATTGAAAATGCTATTAAAATGAAATGTAAATAGAATTTAAATTTAAAAATTGTATACTCGAAAAATTTACACATTAAAATTTACTTCTTTTTTTATACTATATTACATTTTTTTACTATTTTTTATACATATTTTATTATGATACTTAAAGTTAATTAGATAAGTATTAACTTTAAGTATCATAATAATTCATAACTTTAAGTACTTTAATGATAAGATATTGTACGATTAAATGTAATACATCAATTATTAATCTCTAACAGTATCTAAAAAGACCTGAACCTTACTAGAAATAGTTTCTTACTGCTCACATGATTTTATACTAAAGAATCTGTTTTGTTAATTATTGTTGCAAGGATCGAGCAACTTTCAAATTGAAGAAAACGCGGGATATAGCTCCAGTCTCCCTACGAGATTTTCAATTTAATATATATTACTTAAAGCACATTTTCGAGTACCTAGCCAACTGTAATCGTTCTAATAAATATAGCAGGACAAGACTCATGTGGCATTTAAGTATATTTATAACTAACTAGAAAGTATAACTACAATTAGAGAAACTCTAACTAGGATTTATATTTGAGTATTTAACTATTTGAGTTTTTCTTATGTTTGATGGACATGTACATGAGGTTATGATTATTTTTAAGCGATGTCTTTTCACATTTTGACAGACAAAGTTTGATAATTCTATTGATTTCTTAGTAGAGTAATGACGGTTAAAAAAGAGTTTTTAATTATGATGCTTTATTAACATACAGAATAATAATGTTTCCTTCGATAAATAATAAATAAATTTAATTCAACTAAATTAATTTTTTGAAATTATGGTCAGAAAAATAAATTTTTTAAAATAATAGCGTATTTATTATTAGAAAACATAAGATGATCCTCTTTTAAGTTACCTCCAACGAATATTCTCACCATGCATTATTTAATCCTTCATGATAAATTAGATACGAGATTTCAAGCGATGAGAAATGAATTATTTAGGTTGCCCACACCAGATGTGGCATTGCAATAAGAGTCTTTAATCACTTCAGTACTGGACTTCTGCAAACACGCAAGCCAAATGAATTGAAACACTAGCGCATAACCATATTTTAATAACTCTCAAGAAGATTATGCATGAAATTGAAAATAATTAAGGGAATACAGTTGGACGGTATTGAACTGGAACTTCTTAAAGCTTAAAATTATAATATTAAAATTTAAATGAAAAAAGGAAATAAAATGGTAGAAGGAAAATGTTACAATGAAAATCAAAATAAGTGTTTCTTTTATCCAGTGTATGCATGCCTATTTTGATAGAAGTTTCATGGATGAAACATCTACCCATCAAATATACAAGGTTTTGCAAGATTGGTTGATAGGTAGGGGTTGTATGGCACAAGGGCAAGATTTGGGTTTTGCAAGAAGGTATCATTTAATAATTCAGAGTTTTGCTTGCAAAGCGATATTACATTATGTCCCTCATAGCTTCTACATTTAGGGACTTATAGGGCCTATAACAATTTTAAGGTTGGAATAGGAAGAGACTTAAAAAAAGTAGACATCTGAAAAATACTTAAGCAACAAATCCAAATTTAACAAAGAAATTGATGTTTATCAAGGGAAATTACGTTATAACATTCTTTTTTCTGTAACTAAGATCTTATGAAAACCTAAAGGTTAAGCAAATAAATGTGGAAATGTAAGTTTTCTTAGCAGAAGAACCTATTAAAAATTGGTTCTAAAATATGTCTTTCCTGAGAGTCAAACGATGATATTTGATATATAAAATGGCTGTAACAGTTAACAAAGCATGCTATACAAAGTAAAAATCGATTAATACAAGATTGAATATGGTTGTCTATTTTTTAATGTATATTTATAAATTGTAAAAATATTTCTATTTTGTTGAAGAAAACTTAAAAAAAAAATAACAAACTGATTAAAATATCTAAACATATTGTAAACGCACCACCTGTAAGAAACCCGATAACAAACACGAGCGTACAAACCAAAGTTCACAAAGCATATCCATTACAATGACTCTTGACTCAAATAACTCTATTTATTCATGAGAAAAACAGTTGCTTATTTATATTTTTATTCTCTGATCGATTCTTAAGTACGAACATTTTTTCTGGAAATATATAATGTACAGCAATATTAATTACTAAAATCTTAACAACAAGCATTGAAGCATTTATAGAGATAGTATTTAAAAACCAAACAATTTCTGAGAATCAAGAATAACTCCATGGATCCTCCAGAATAATCCATCTACTTATTCTGAAATTCTTCTTTAAAAGATTATTGAAGTTTTTCAGTAAACTTAATAGCACCGACAGTGAAAAAACAGCATGACGGTATATTTTTATTTGCTCTGGAATTCTTATTTAAAAGACTACCTTAGTACTTCAATAACCGTTGACAATAACCAATAAACGTCGTTGTTATTTGGAAAGTGATAGTACTCCAAATAACAAAAAGTCCAAGTCTTTTTTAATCAGCAACTTCAAAACGGATCACATTCTTATTTGTTCTATATAAACAAGTTGAAGATGTCCTATTGAATCTTTATACACTTTCCCAGAATGTTTTTATCTCTTCATAATTACTTTTTCGTTTTGTTTATTTTTCAAGTTTTTCGTAGTTCGCTATTTCAACTTTTTTGTATTTACGCTATTCAAAATTTGTAATAACTACAATTAAACACAATCACCTATTCAGCTAAATATAAAAACGTATTTACTGAAATTAAAAACAACAATAAACAATAAACCATTTAAATTCATTTTCTAAGCAAAATTACCCTATGTTCTTAAATTTTTGATTCCCATATAACTGTGAACGAATATTGTGAACGAAATTTCTAAAAAACGTTTATTATTATTACCTATTTAAATAAAACTTTTTACCGAAATCAACTAAATTTCAAATACGATTACAGTTGCTTGGCATTTTGAAAAATAAATTTAACATACAAATATTTTATGAATCATATTCAGTAAAATTAATCAGATAAAAAGAGAATCATACAATTTAAAAAAGTTTCATTAAAATGCCTATAAAGATCTCTAAAGATTATACCGTTAGAAAATTGAGCCTCCTGCTAATTTCATTAATCAAATCCATTCTCTAAACTGTCACTAACTTCAAAATTTAAGATCAAGAAGGGAAAAAAGTGTTCTTTTGATCGCCATGAAGTTCGTAAAAAAGGTTTTGAACGCATTAGTGCCAAGTGTTTAAGATTTATTTCTTAATATCTGATAAGTTATTTACACACACACATCTCGCTTTATATATATAGAGAGACGTATGCATATAATGTTTCATTATATATATTATTTCTGGTGTTATGTATTAGTACAATTTCAAAAAAAAAATATATATATAAATGAGGAATTTGTTTATTGATTTTAGACACCATCTATATAAAATTGGATGACAGCATTTAGATGTAATGCAAAAGGAGTGGCATTGCGTTATATTCCTGTAATTATATACATCGACAGCTCTTTCCTATAAATTGGAAACTTGGAAACTTCGACTCAACTACTAACTGAAAGATCAGCAATGGTGATTATGTTTTGTAAAGACCAATTTCTTCTGTATTTGGATTCACCAGATGTATTCGAGCTGATATCGTGTGATAAATCAATTCGACGTTCGCCTTTAAACTGGGCAATAATTTTAAATATATCTTGAGTGATTGCAGTTCCATGATAGGGAGAAATGTACCTGCGTTCTCAATAAATATAATAGAAAAGAAATTTAATGGAGTTATGTCCTAAGAAATTTTTTATTTTGAACTAATTATTTATTTATTTTTTTGATACATAACCCTATCAGGTGCTTTATTCGTAGCCCAACGCTAACGTGAGAAGCTAGTGTTGGAATTCTAATCCATCGACATTGCAACTACTGCCTTCAGAAACAAGGAAACTCGATGGAGATTGTGACAGTTGTTGTAGTTATATTGTGTAAATAGCCAGGTGGACTTTTTTCTGTGTTTTATCCAATGCAAAATAAGAAATTTGGCTGTTTACTACAAAAAGCTCTCCCAGAAGGTAATATATTTTTTTCATCGCCCATCGCCACTCGATGGAGATTGAGATAGTTGTAGTTATGTAAATATCCAGGTGGATTTTTTTCTGGGTTTTATCGAATTAAAAACAAGAAATTGGAATATTTACTACTAAAAGCTCTCCCAGAAGGTAATATATTTTTTTCATCGCCCATAGCCATTTGATGTAGTTTGCGATAGTTGTAATTATGTAAATAGCCCGGTGAACTTTTCTCTAGGTTTTATCTAATACAACACAAGAAACTGAGCTGTTTACCATTAAAAGATCTCCCAGTAGGTAATATATTTCCTTCATCGCCCGTAGGTGGCTTGTTCATTTTATATATGTGAATAGAGCACAATGCCCATTGTTGTAAGAACAAAGCAAGGGAAAAAACATTTCAGTAAAAGGCATTAACTGGATAACTGCTCTGTGTTTAAAGTGAATAGTTTTATTAATTGGCAATAATAATCGAATAATGCAGATGAGAGTGAAACAAATCTATAGGTGAAAAATTCTTGCTCTGATGAATTTACGTAGGCGATATGATTGACTTATTAATACACGTCGACAATAATCTTAATGATTATACATTTTCAAAAAATATGAAGTTTATATATTGATGAACCGCCAGGATTCGAAACTGAAGCCAGTGGTAATAACGGCCAGAGTGCTAGCTAATTGGCCACCAGGCCGCTAACGTTAGAGGGAGTTTAAAGAGTTGGGATTTTGCTTAGAAAAGTAAATCGAGAGAAGCAAGCAAAACTTCTGGGGATGGCGAAAGTTGTAAGTTAAGCAAACAAATAAAACCAATACCAAACAGATCTCATTAAAATGTCATTGCACTTACAGAATTTCATGGAAAGGTTGTCAAGGTTGACCAAATGTCATTGGTCTTGATTTAATTTTTTTCCCCGTATTTCATAACTTTTTTTGTTTTTCTTATAACAAACTTAAAGCTGAATTTTTTTAAATAGAGATTAATAAAATACCGAATTCTTAAAGGAATTGAATAAGTTCTTTTTGAAATATTTCTTTAATTGAAATAATTGTAAATGATATTTTCATACCCTTTAAGTACCATCTTCTGAAATAACTACCAAGGTTTGTATTAAGCTTACTTCATCTTTAATTCGTAGCTTTCTTGGGTATGTTGCATATTCAGTGAAGCCCTCATAGATATATTGAAAAGAAATGCTTTTATTAATGCTTGTAATATGAGTTTTCTAAAAAAATTTCACGTTTACGCTTTGAAAAACAACTGATGAACTTTATATCAAGAATATATTTTATCTAATAACAAATGAATTTTTTAAAATAAAATATTGTTAAAAAATAACAATGCCTAAATTATTTATAAAGTAAATTTTATAGATATATGTTCTTTATAACCACAACAATAATAACTATGCTTTTGTAGTAATTCTGTAAGTTAACTGTTTTTCTTTGAATCTTTCTAGCCTTTATTCTAATCGTATTATTTATCACTAGAACATTTTCTAGTTTGTTATTTTCTAGCCAACAATGGCTAACGAATTCAGTTACCTTTTAAACTTAAAGCTTATTCCAACCAAAATGTCAATTGTTATAAAGAATCAAAGAATGTAAAGAAATCAATTTCTAACAATTTGCATTTTATCATGCATTTTTATCCAAAGCCTTTTCATGCCAATTGAGAATAAAGCATATATCAAAAACTGTTATTTATTCAAAACTACAATGTTGTTTTCTCTCTTCAAAGTGTTTTGGAATGTACAATGTGAGGCTTTAAATGTATGCATATTACATATACTTGAATCATCCTCTTTAAAAAATGCTGTTTCCTCATAATTCAACCATCCCTGATTTGCAATCGTTTCTCAGCAGATTACTGTAAAGATATTCTTTCTTATCCGCAAAAATTTATTTTCATCGCAGTTAAAACGTATTTGTGTTCGATTGAAATATTTGAAATAAAGAAAATTCGTTGTTTGAGAGATACTTTTTTTTTTTCGTTTCGTTTAGGATTACTTGAGTTAGCTGGGAAATAAATATAAATAAAAATGGAGTAGTGGAAGTAACTATTATCGTAACGGTGAAACATTGGAAATATAAGTAAGATGCATATTAAATTAAACCTCACGGAAAGAAATACTCCAAAAGACTAAAATTTTTATTATTTTCTGTTTTCGCCAAAGTACATAGATAGCAACATCTATTTCTTATGAAATAGATGTTGCTATCTATGCACTATATATATGCTATATACATGTTTGGAATAAGAAAATAAGATGAAATGTTAAAACGATCTTGAATTTTGATTAACTAAAAAAGTAGGAGGTTATACAGTTAACAGTGATTCAAAATTCATAAAATCGAAAATGATTACCAGAGCTTTATAAAACCCCCTTTATTATTATTTAAAAAATTTATTAACTGCAGTGCGACTGTTTTTACATTTTTTAGTAAGAAGTGGTTAAAGTGACCTAACATACTAAATCTTCAAAAGCTTAAAAACTATCAAATAGCACAAAAAAATTATTCCATCTGGTATGTTATAATTTATAGAATTCATAATATTCAGAATTATGAAAAATATTAAATAATTATATATGGTATATATTTGAAGAGTTCCTACTTTGAAGTAGATTAAAATATATTAAAAATTCATAATCAAAACAGATAAAAGCGCAGATAAAAGTCAAGGAAAAAAATTGTAGTTAGAAAATTCCAAATATTGATTCTAACAACTTTGTTATGTGAAAAATTTAGAAGAATTTTTTTTGTATATTAAAGAATGATAATATGTATGAATGTATTTTAAAGTAAATGTTTTGCAAAATTACTTGAATAGAAAATGTTATTAAAAAGAATTTTACAAAAATATAATTCTACTTTTTTAAATTTTCGAAGAGTAGAAAAAAAAAAAAAAAAAAAGCTTTGATTTCGTGAAGGATAGCATAACAAGTCTGCTTGGTATTTAATATTAATCAAATATTTGGTAAAATTAAATATTAACCTTTTTGAAGTTCTTTCACTTTTTTTTCTTTTTGACGTCATTTACCCCGTAACTTTCTTTATGATTGTGAAAAATTACTTTTTGATATAGCTGACAATCAAACGAAGATTTATTTGATCACTCGTAATAAAACTTACACATAAAATACTTCGAATGTGTGCGATAAAAAATCTAGTTATTATTATTTAGTATTGTGAATCATTGGTAAGTATAAAATTTACGGCAATGAATACTTATATATAACATTAAACTAATTAACGGTTAACTATTAACGGTTACTGTTCAACTATTAATTAACGGTTA
>BPLQ01005803.1:1958421-2417113 GCA_021605075.1 Caerostris darwini | reverse complement strand
TTTTTTTTTTTTTTTTTTTTTTTTTTTTTTTTTTTTTTTTTTTTGTGAACCCAAATTTGATCTAATGACTTACTTATTTTATCAATGTATTTCGGTTAAATAAAATAAATATGAATGCAGAAATTTTTATTTTTTAATTAAAATATTTGTTTTAAGTAAATAAAATGAGAATTTCAAGCTTAAAAAACCTTTATTTGAAATTAGATTTTCTGGATGTTTAATTTAATATCTGAAATATGTCATCCTTGATTGCTTAAAATTATTATTATTTATTGTGAATATTGTTTTATGAAGGTACAACAGTACAAAACTTGAATTTGCTTTTAATCGATTGGATGAAATTTGGTTGAAAATTAAATTTTTTCCAATACGAACAGCAATTAAATTTAGTTTAATTTTTTAAACTCTCGAAAAATTATGAACTTTTTTTTTGTCTCTGGCTGTTTTTAAATTACTTAAAATTTAATATGCATGTAATTTTCGGACCTTTTTTGGCTTTGTTAAAAAATCAAGAATGAAGTTTTTAATCTTCTTGTCATATAACATTCTTGTCATGGGAACTTAATGAATATAATTTTATCTCTACTTGTTTATTTATTTCATGTGTGAAAATTTTTTTTATCTAATGAACTTTGGGAACTTAATGAACTAATACTCCTTTTGTTTTTTCGACATTATTGATCTTATCAGTAAGTAAGTAAGGAAACCCGTTGAACGATAAAATAGATTAATAAATACTTATAGATTAAAACTTATTGCTAAAAAAATGTTACTTGGCATAATAGCTGCTGTATTCGTTAATGGTGATTGTTATATATGTTAATGGGGACTGTTATGCATGTTAATGCTGAATGTTTTATATATGATTGTTGTATGTATTATTGTTGTTTGACTTCATGAAAATATTCATATTACTAAATGAAGGATATTAATATTCATAAAAAAAATCATTTGGTGATAAAAATGTTTGAATCAAATTTTATAGCATAATTTCTGACAATTTAATTTTTAATTAATATTTATTGAGATGTTTTTCTGTTATTTAAAAAGTAATTATCAGAACATTTTTATAACAAGGAATTTAAATAATTATTTTCAGTTTAATCATAACGATATTAAAGTTTTTTAGTTTTAAAATAAACTGCCGTTTCCTGCCAACATTTTATCCTGTTTGAAAGAGGCAAAATAAAATTTGACTCACGTTAAGACGCGTGTGCATTTTTTTATAAGAAATGAATGACTTTGAAAAGTTTGAAAAGGATAATTGTGTAACATGAGGAAATCTGTGTAGCTCAGGTATGTTTTGTTCGTAAACAAGCTCGAAGTTACTGCTATATTTTTAATCACGTGATATGAAAGGGAAAAATAATTCTTTTTCTCCTTTATTTGTATTACACGCATAAAGATTATGAATAAGCAGCTTAAAATTTACAGCTTAAAATTTGATCTCAAATGAACAACATAATTTTTTTGTTCTTTCTCGCTTGAAAAATGTTCGTCTTTTTCTTTAAATTTTAAATTAATCATAAACATAATCTTTTCACACAAAGGAGAAAAGACTTTTTGGAAGACTTTGACAAAAATGACTCAATGAAATTGTGAACGAGACTCGATTGAAATTGTAAGTGTTACACTACACAGAATGTTAGAATAATAAAAGTCGAATCTAATACCAACAAAAATGATGACTGTGCATATTGGAAGTAGAATTATAAATATTTTTAGAAATATAACTAATGAAAACTCAGAAATGAGAAATTTAAAAAGCCTGTATAATTTTAATTTAAAATAAATTATCAATTAAAAGGTAAAATTTGATAATAAATTTATCTTGTATTAAATATATAAATACAACACAACATCTGTAAGAACTCAAATTAAAAATTCTTTTTCTAAATTTATTTTACGAAATGCATGCAAAACTTGGGAAAAAAACTACCCATTTATAAAAATTTGGATGGTATTAGGTTTAAAACTGAAATTTACAGAAAAGTATAAATTTATAAAAAGGATTTGTGATAGATTTCTAATGAAAACTCTTTTTGAGCATGAAAAACATAGCCTTTGCTAAAATTACTTTTGACTTAAAACCCCTGTAGATATTTACTTGTAGATCAGCTTTAAAAATTGTTTTTTTGAAATTTTATCCTGGTTCCAGAACTATTTTTATATTTTGGATAGATCAGTTTTAAATTTTACGGTTAACTATGCTAAAGATTGAAATTAAAACAATTTGTAAACCATGCAGGAAACATTTTTAATAACAACTAAAATAGTTCGAAATTTTTGTAGTTAAATAAAACAGTATTATTCATTATGAATGTTAAATTACTTAGGAAACTCTAAACCGTTTAAAATGTCTCTAAACCCTAAACCGTTTAAAATGTCTCTAAACTCTAAACCGTTTAAAATGTCATTTTGATACAAAATATTTCAATTTAAGGTATTTGAGTAAGTTATATGAAAAAAGTAATGTAAAAAAAAGTAAGATTGCTTATTCTTGCAAAAAAAATGAAAAACATGTTTAACCAACTATTTCTTAAAAAGGTTGAAGTTTTAAAATTGATTTGCGTGTCAATATAATTTTTATTGATTCAAAGTAGGAGATATTTGAGCATGATGAAACATTAATTTTTCTCCAAAACATGAACATTCTCCAAATTTTGTACAATGTCATTAAGTTTGTATTGAATTCTCACAATATTAACTTTCCAAGATTGTCAGCAGAACGAAATTGCATCACAAATAATTAGAATTGTTGCAACAAAAGAAAAGGGAAACCATGGAAATGTTTAGATTCTACAGTAACTAAATCATTGATTAGTATTAATGATCATATTATCAATAAAATTAATATCATGCAATCACTGATTAGTACTATCAATCAAATTAAATCATTGATATAATTTGCTATTATATATAAATTAGCTATGAGATTATTTAATTAATAAGTTACCACTGCTATCTGCCATAGCTTTTACCTCTCATAATAATCCAATGTACAGTGGAATCGAATTCCCTTCTCACAAAATGTAATTGAATTTGTGAAGAGATATTTTTCATTCCTAAATTCAAAAATAGCTTCATAATATCCATTATAATACGCCAGTATATCCTCTATTTAATTCTTAAAGTTATTAGTACCAGTGTTAAGAGCTCGATAGCATAAGATAAAAAAAATTTATTATCACTTTTGATTAAATATAGAGCAAATGTTTCAATGTTAAAAAAGATTCTATTCCGATTAAAAAAAATTGTCAGTTTAGATTAACATATTTTTAATATATTTATATAGTATCTCTAACTTTTTATATTATTTTATTTCTAAGGCTTTATGCATGTAATTTTTCCAGATTTGAATAATTGCATTCACTGCCTGATAAATTACTAATTTACAAAATGATATTTCCAGCTGCTTTTTACTTCTTTGAAGTTAACAGGCATGATTTACAGATATTGCATGATTAAAGGCATGATTTACAATATTAATTCTAAAATATTGTATTGAATACTTCTCGTTTAAAATTGTTTTATTTATAAAGAATAAAATGCAATTAAAAAAGTTTTGCATTTCTGAATAAAGCAAAAAAAAAAAAAAAAAAAAATAAATAAATAAATAATAAAAAATAATAATAAATAAATAAAAAAAAATATCCATTAGCCTTACGATTCCCTTTTCAAGGTAAAACCCATTAGTTTTCATAACAATTTAAATAATGTAAAGCTGTTTTTTTTTTTTTTTAATTATTACTTTTTAACATAGTTAGAATTTTTTTTAAATAATTGCAACGTGTTATTCGAATATTCCTCTTTTAATTAGCACTAATCCTTGAAGAAGCTTCATAGATTTGAGGATTAAGATAAAGTCAATCTTAATAACTATGCGAATATTTCTACCCTGGTATCTTAAATCTTTGACCGCTTAACATTGCAAGGAAAAACTTGAGAAGTACATTTATTTTTTGCCTTTAATTTTCTCTACGTTATTTATATTTTATTTTTCTATAAAACTAATTAGCACTTAAAATACTTCAATTTCATCAATGGAAAGATTAACTAATTAATTTCGAAGATTTTTTTTGGCAGTTATTTTGAGTTTGATAAAATGTCTGTTCAATGCAAAGCTATTAATAAATTTTGAATTAAATTAAGCTAAAATCTGTTTTTTCAACGCATTTAATCAGTTAAAAGATTATTTTAAAAGCTTGAAAAATTCATGTAGTTAATTGAAATATTGCTTTCCTTAAAGTCACAAATTTATTTTTAACAAACATTAAACACAGTATTTGTTCGTGATATGAGTCGAAAAATTCTTTTCTAAAAGTAAAAAAAATTTCAGTTCAATTGATTAAAATTCAATTATTCATTGTTATAATCATATAAAACCTTTATTAGCAATATTCTTATGATAGCTTGGTGTTTGGAAAATCATAAAAACAGTAAAGAGGCGAAATATATTGAATGAAAAAAAATAATACGAAATAAATTTAATGAGTTTTATGGACATAATTTACTAGAATTGTAATTGATTTGTGTTGATAACATTTTAATAAATTTTGAAAAAAATGTAATATTATTAGTATTACATAATACTTATCAATAATAATAAATTTAAACTCTATCTATGATGAAGTCAGTTTTCATTTATTGCTTGTATGAACAAAAAGGCAGATAAATTTTATTACACTATTAAATTTTATTACATTATTTCAATATGTATAAATAAAATATGTTTAGGGAATTACTTTCCTTAAGAAAATAGGAAGTATTTTGAGGTAGTATAAAAAATTATTTTTGTTTGAAATGACTTATTACCCAGTTTTACAGCATAAGCTTTTTGACATATTAGTTAATCAGATACTTCATAAGCTTTGTATTGACAGCATTCTATTGAGCTTACAAATACTACCGAAGGAGATTCAGATAGAAATTCTTTTATTGATGAAGGCATCAATTTCCTTTTGAATAAAGATTAAGGCATGGTATAGTTTAAAATTCAATTATAATGAATTTTGTACATACAATCATTACTTAAAACTTCAGTTTGAATCCTGCAAATTCTTTAACATAAAAATTATTTTTATTTGAAAGCTTAAAGAATATGAACAAAACTACAAAATACCATTGGAAAACAAATAACTTAAGAAAATATTAACGAAATAATTTCCAGCAAAATTACATTTACACTAACATATTCAATAAAATTATGTAAAAATAAGTATTTAAGTACTACGGACAAAGAAAATTATGGGATGTTATTATGCTAAGCAACATTTTTACATAATATGTAAAGTTGTAGAAGTGCATTTTAAGTCATGGGATTAAGCTGTCGACTACGTGCATACGTGCATAACAAGGGATAGCAAATTGTTAACATATTTCCTTTTTTTCCTAAGATAATAGCAATCCAGATCTACCACAACTACACTAGCCACCAAACTGCTATTGTACAGGATAGGTTTGTAGAGCAGGAAGTAAACGTACCACATCTAATCCTGCTCGGAAATTAAGATCTTAATATTACTGAAAACATCTAGGACCTGTTTAAACTGACCTTTGAAAACAGTCAACAACACTCTTCAATTTGCATTTGAATTTATTAGACCAATTCATTCTCTTCTATTTCGTTCTCTTCCAGATTGATAGCCCAGAACTGTGATTTGAGGTTTTGGCGATCTAATACCATATTAGGCAATAAAGTAATTTTTTTTATCTATGATACTTATCATAGCATAATAATTATTTTTAAAAATCCTTTTTTAAAGTTTTATAAAAATCATTGAATTTAAATACTTATTGTTTTTAAGTAATACAAAAAGAAGTTTAAAGTACATCATTTATATCACTGATTTGAAACAGTTTTCAGAAAAAAGCATCATACGCTGATAAAAAATGAAATCTCAAGTTTCATGAAATCTGAATTACTTTAGAGGATTGTAATTTAAACAAAGCATTTGTTCAGGTTACATATTTAAAGTTCTAAAGTCGCAAGTTAAAGTATGTATGAGAAGATCAGTTTCAGATGTGAAATGGCTGTACATTAATAATTAATGTAGTCTCCACGATTTTGAATTCAAGTATGCATACACGCACGTCATGTTTCAGATGTACAAATAAGTATCTCAAATTTCGTTTACCTAGCACATTTCTTTTTTGATGTTGGGATTTTATTTTCCGGCCGTGTGCTATACAATGAATATTATATACTCCATCATATACTATTTTTATACAATTAGATAGGCCCATAATGAAGAAATCATTTTTTCCTAATTTGAGAACTCGTCTAAGTTTATTTTCTTGCTAAATCCAAAATTGACCATTAAATCATCAGAGGATGTACCGTTTTTTTTACAAAAATCATTATTATTCTATGAAAAAAAAAAGCATTGGAAATTTTTAATGAAAGCTAGGTACCAAATAACTTACGTTAATTAAAGATTCTAACATTATTGTTATCAATTCTTTCCGAACCCGAATACTATAAATAACCCAGTAACTATAAATAACAATATCAAAGACGCAGATATTTTCCGTATGCCACAGCTGGGAATTTTAGATTGGTTTGAATCAATTTTTATGTCATTTTCTTCCCCGTGTGAGTTTTTGCTTTCGCTGGATTTGTGCTCATTAAATCTCGAGTTGTGACTGTGTTGATTGTGGCAGTCCTGATAGCTTTTGTTGTATTTGTAGCGAATTTGTTATCAGGAATGAATTCAGGATAAATCTTGAAAATTAACAAAAGTCTTGGCACTATATGCTACGTTTTTTTAATAGATTTAAGGAAATGGTCACAGAGTAAAAATATTTATGTTGTTTCAATGATATGGAACATCCTCTGTGATGCAAAGGTGATCATATGATCACCAAAAACATTAAACAGACACTGATGGAAAATAAAATCCCAGAACCAAGAAGAACTTAGTTTAGAGGAATGAAATTTAAGCAGAGCATTTGTCTAGGTAACATATTTATTTGATTAAAATTTAAAGTTCGCAGGTTAAATTATAAGTTAGAAAAGCCATTTCAAATGTGAAATGGTGGTACATTAATAACTGCTTGAATCACCACGATTTGAATACAAGCACGTGCTTACTTGTATAGGTGCCGTATGTCATTTTATGGAATGACATCAATCAATCCAATTTTTCGTATCTCCATAATATTGGAAGCACTTAGCCTGGTGAATGGATCTAAATAAGTAGTAATCCGACAGAACAATATCTGGTGATTATGGCGGGTGGGGTAAAACATCCCATTTCAGTGTTTCTAAGTTTTTTATGACTGCACAAGCAAGATATCGTTGAAATTTGACATATTGAAAAATTATTTATCGTGCCTTTGCCTGAATTGCGGCCGTTTTCCCTTCAATACAACTCAAATGCACCAATTATGTTCGGAAGCGTTCATCAGTGATGACTTCATTCGATTGAAGTACTCATTGTATACAGTACCAAACTGGTACAAAGAAATACAAAGCATGATCTTCAAACCATGAATATTCGGCCTTGCCGTCGATGTTAATGCCTGACTAGGAAAATCCTACGATTTTCTACCCTTAGGATTATCGTAGCATATCCATTTTTTATTGCCAGTGTCGATAGAATGAAAAATTCCCTTTTTTAAGTTAAAGCAATTGTTTACACGTGAATAATTACCATTCAACATCTCTCGGCTTCAATTTGTATGGTACACAATTTCCTAGCTTTTGAATCATACTTAATGGATTTAAACGCTTGGAAACTGTTATGATCACCATTCAACGATTCAGCAAGTTCCTCTTACGTTTGGCATGAATTTTGGCAGAGTAATGCTTTTAATTTATTATATTCTAATTTTTTCGGTTGACCAGGGCATTCTTTGTCAATTGTATCGAAATCATCACTTCTAATCAATACTCACACTTTTTTATAGATAGAGTATGTTCACCTAGTGGCGTAACAATAAGGTGGCAAGACGGGCAAATTGCCCGACCCTAGCAGAAAAGCTATGACATTTATTATTACAAAATAAAGAATAAAATAAAGTTTTTTAATTTTGTAAATAAATTTAAGTTACTATACTGATAAATTAAAAAAAAAAAACGTGTATCAAGATTTTGAAAGCGCATTCATTTGTATGAAAAATATATCGCATATGGTAGTAATAGTAATAGAAACAGCTACATAAAGGTAATCTCGATGCTAGGGACTTACCCGATATTTAGTTCGTGAATAGGTACTTACAAAATAAAAAGTGGGAATTCCCGCTGCCACTCATGCGCCACTGGGACATTTTAAAATTCACTTGTCATGGAATTTCCGAGACTACAAAATTAAAAGTGGGAATTATCGCTGGCAAGTCAGAGACTTTCAGAAAGCGGGGAAGTTCCTTATTTCGTTGATTCTCCTTGCGTCACTATTATCTTACTTTTTGTTTCATGGGATTCGCGATGTGCCGTAAAGTTAATTAATTGAACGTGGAAATTAGATAATAACATGTCTAGTAATATATCTTAGTGGAAGTAAAAAACGAAAAAGAAAGAGGGAGTTTGAAGGAAAAAAATAGGAAGTTACTTAAAATAAGTCAATACTTTAAGAGTGAGGAAGAAACAATCTGGCGGAAATGAAAAAAAAAATAGGCGAACCGAAAATGATAGTATTGCAGTTCCCGACAACACTGATCCAGAGTCACCACAACTCTGAACTAGTGATACACATAATCAAAACCAAAATGAAGTGACTGAAATTGACTTAGAAAAACTTATATCTTTGTTATACATATATACTGATAAGGGTCATTTTAAAGTACTAAATGATCAAGTGAAACGGTTTGTGATCGAAAATGGGCATTACAAACCTAAAGGCAGCTTTAGGTAGTACTTTGTTAAAAAGAAAAAACAATAATGATGCTTTGCATTGAGGAGCCCCCATTCAAAAATTTTGCCACTGGCCCAGATGATATAGTTACTCCACTGTGTTCACCGTAAGTTTCAAAAAGCACTTGATGACTTTCAGCTGTACATTTCTTTGAATTAAACATGAAAAATGAAACTTTCCACAAATGGCGTTTTGTTGACTCATAATTTCACATCTTCTGAGCTGAGAAAAAATATGTTGTTTACATTCCAGCATAATGACACACGATAAAAAGTAAAGCCTAATGGCAGAGCTTTGTTATGAATGCAGTTACAGAAGTGTAAGATGCGATATGGAATAAGTTACGTCATCTATTCAAAATCCTTCTAAATTAATTCACAGTCCTAGTACTTATGTTACATGTGCAACTCATTACCATCTTTTATTCTCCCTTTGCCTTTTGTCATTTGCCTCTTCTCCTACTCTCCCAGTGAAATGTTATCGCAGTTATTTGCATACAAATCTCTTTTGTATCGGTTATTCTATGTTCATTATGTTAATAGCTTCAAGTTCTTTCTCAACTTTAATGCCTTTTTCCTATAAAATTATAGCTATACTTGAATTTTGCACACAATTACAGTTTAGCGAAATCAATTGCTTCGTACTTTTATCTAAGATATTATATTAAGTTTGATTATTTGTATATATTTTATATGGAAATACCAAATTCATATCTCCATCGGTTTTAACTCTTGAAATTACTTGTAAAAACACAGATTTAGCTGTAACACAGATGTGAATGATATAAATTATGTACTAAGTTTGCATATTAGGTTATCTATAGTATTTGATGAAACGCCATTAGTAACAATAAAAAGCACTGATACATTTTTCAAAACTGATACTTTAAATAAAGTTGCTGATATTAAATAAAATAGATGATACTTAAGTAAAGTAGATAGTGCATATATTTATAGTTTGACGTAGTCATGTACTAACGTAAGTAAAAGTAAACCAAAATTATTCAAATTTTTAATAGAAAATACGTACATCACTGTTTCGTATTACATTTCTTTTTTCCTTAGAAATTATTTATAATTTTATGTAAATTATTAAAGTACTTGTAAAAAGGAGAGCGTTTGTTGATTAATATTCAGTACTTTAAAATTGAGTTCTTTTATTTAATTTTCAGTACTTCAAAGCGAAGTTTTTGAAAAGCAAAACTCTTTTTGGTTGTATTTACAGTTCCATTCATAAAATCATAAATATTATGTTTTTAGATTTTATGCATAAGTGTTTGCCAGATAATTTAGACAAAAATTTAATTGATTGAATATTTAAAAGGACACAAATTTAAATAAAAATACTGTTAATATAAAGAGATGCACTTCAAAATTTTTATCTACATCTCATGCCAAATCCATTTTTTGGACGATAAACAAGTACAATATTTATTTTAAATAGTTGTTACATAAATTATATAGATGAATAATGAAAAATTATATAGATATATAGAAGAAAAATTTAAAAGAAAGACAAAATGGGTAAAAGAATTCTGGTATTCAGGATATTCAAGATACTACAGCAAACAGTTTTTCTACGAAATTATCGATTTCTTTTTAATTTTAACCAATGTTCTTCGATATGTAATTATTTCTATAGTACTAAAAAAGAATGAAACTTTTCGCAAATATACTTAATGTTAATCAGTTTAAAAGTAAAAAGATTAAAGTTATCATTTTGACAAGTTCTGTAGTTTTTGTCAGATTTACTTGTTCTAAAAATTTATGTTCTATCTTCGTTGATAAACAGACAATGGTATAAGTTAATAAATATAGAAATATTTTAAAATTAATGCATATTTAACTAAATATTAACATAAAAGTACTCTAAATAAATTATTTCAATTTTAACAATAGATTGAAGTTTGAAATGAATATTTCTTCAGAATAAAAAGATGTATTATTTTGATCAAAACTTTAGATCCCAAATAAAAACTAGATATGCGAGAAAAAAAAATTCCAAAAATTTAGTGGATGAAAAATAAATTTGTAATTTCCTTCACAATCAAGCACTCGTAATTATTTCCAAAAATGTATAATTTTCAAATGTATTTTTACTATATTGTTATCTTGAATATCAATTTTTGTGAGATCACTAAAATAGTTAGATATAGGTAATTAATAAATAATAATATTATTCGTAAACATTTTTAAATCAAGAGAATCTTTTTGCTTAACAATTTTGATACGCCATTTATGAAATTCCTTTACAGACGCAATTGCTAAATATTAATTTAAATAAGATCTGATATTTTGAGTTGTTTAGGCTTATCTAAATTGCTGATAATATATTGCTTATTTTATTTTTATTTATTAGTAAATCAACAATAATTTCTAATATGTTTTACTTTTTATTATTAAATTTTTTTTTCAGAATATAATTTCTAAAGGACTAATAGATATAAAATAAATCAAATAAATTCTTTCTTAAAATATTAAAGTGATTAATAAAAAATGAAGAAAACGTAAATAAGACTTTCAAGCACAGATCATCATCATTTAGAGTCTAAAATGACTCTAAATATCATATTTTCTTGATACATATTTGTATTAAAACTATATATACTTTTCTGGTATTCTTGTTTATATCTTTTCTATTTTGCAATCTCTTTCACCAAAGCAAATATTTTAGCGGCTCTAAGTATAGAGCTATATATAGTGGGAGTTTATAGATAAGAAATAATAATTTAAACATTTGCTGATTATAAATCATAAAAAATTAATTGAAAAAAATTTTCTAGTATGCATGGGAATATGACTTTATAATAAATTAATGGCAAAGCCAAATATTCATACTAATGAATTGAAAGTTCTTATTTACTTTTACGTATTTAATACTACCAGTCGTAGAGTTTCTTCAAAGTTTTGAAAGCTGACCTATATTTTTAATTTTATAGCAATATTGCGGAGAATGTTCATTCGCCTAATTGCATAGTATAGTGTAGAATTATGTTTAGTAACATTTTATAAAGTATTGGAAATCCTTTCCTATTTCAGAGCCGAAATTTAGTTTAGTTTTTTGTTTTAGAAAAGGCTACTCATACTAAATAAAAAAATAAATAAAATCTAAATAAAAAAATCTAAATAAAAAAACAATAAAAACTAGGGCCCTAGTTTTAACTTTTGATTTAAATCTGATATTCCCGTCTTTGCCTAGAACTATCGGTATAGACATCAATGCAACTACACCATTGTAAATTTGCATTGTGGAATTCTACTCATTTGTAGAAAAAAAACATTAACTTTAAGATAAATGTCTTCCCTTTTTATGTGATCTCCCAAATGACGACACAATAATAATTCTTTGTATGTCTTCATACGCATATTTTACCATAAAGTAATGATTGTTTCAAGTTAGAGCCATAAATTGTTTCATCCAATTACGTTATAGGCATTACGCTACTCTTAATCCTAGTTTAATAAGCTACTGCAAATCCTAATTCCAGACAAATCCTGATTATTCAGAAATACTAATTTCAATAATACTGGGAATAGTATTATTCAATAAAAGAATTTTACAAATTTTATTTCCATATTTTTTTTTCTGTGTACTAAGTCGAATATATTTCTTCTAACAGATCTTTATCGTGTAAGACGTGTTTTACCGTGTTTATTTTATAAGATGAAAATAAGTATTTTTCGTTAGTACAAAAAATGTTTCATAAAATTTTTTCTATATTTGTTTTCTTTTCGTACTAAGATGCAGTTTTAGTTTAGATTGATCCTTTTAGTAGCGAAGCAGCAAAACATTTGAAATTCACCAAATATGTTATCATATCATTAAGATTAACATAAAAAAAGCATAATAACATAACATAAATTATCGTCAATCTGTTCGTTTAATTAAATCTGACTTTGTCTGTTTTGCATTTTTCTATTGAAGAATTTGATGCTTTGCGACCACAGTTTTTATCCTTTCGATTGAAATTTAATCATTTTTATATATATATTTATTTTTTAGAAATTATATTAAGTATATTTAATAACTCGTATTACTATCTCAAAAATATTCAAGAATCTGCAGTTTTATAAAAATTCAAAAGTTTTTCAAAATCCCAAGGGTCCTTTTAAAAACGAAACTAACATCGAATATAAAAATATCTTCGCAATTAAGTTTGAGAAAGGTTATTATTTACGATGGTTACGTTTATTATTTTGGTTATTGCTTATTATACCTAGAAACCTAATATTACTTACATTAAAAATTAAAATCATTTGCATCATTAGACATACACACTTTTTACTTTTAAAATAATATAGAAAGCCCATTTATCTGTAAAACATCTGATTTCTCTTCCTGTAGCACAAATTAAATCTTATTGAAAATAGCAGATTTTTAATTTTTTCTGATTGTTATTTATGTTTAAGTTAGACAAAAGAATTCATTTCATATAACAGAAAAATTGAAAAAATCTGTTAATTTTATACTTTTGAGTAAGACATTTTATGTCAGAATATGTAATAGTCTCAACTTTACAAGCGCAGAATGTATACATATGGATATATGAATATAATTTGGATGGATATATGGCAGGGTATATATATATATATATATATATATATGTGTGTGTGTGTGTGTGGGTGTGTGGGTGTAAAAAACATTGAAATGATTTAACATGAAAAAAACACCATTGAAATCATCTTATTAATTTATTCCATTTCCACTTAAATAACAATGAAAAATAGATAACATAATAAAAGTAAACAAAGAACTGGATTCATTTCATTTCATTAATTTAATAAATGTTTTAGTATTTGGTTTGATTTTTGTAGTAACCAAATACAATATTGATCAATGAAATGGTTTATATTTAAAGATTTATTAATATTCATGTTTGAATATATTTGTTCATAACTATACGCTTATGCTTTATTCGTGGCTCAGTGGTAACGAACACAGATAGCCTTTAGTAAGACTCATGTTCGGATTCCTTAGAAGCGCCCATTATATTTACTGCTTTCAGACCCGAATAGACTCGATGACATTTAAACTGTTTGTGTAAGTGTCTTTCATCGATAGTCAGGCTGCCTGATAGGAGTGCACAGTTTCTGTCTCATACAATTCGTAAATCTGGGGCAGTTACCCATAGAAATCTTCTCGGATGGCAATGTCCTCCCTTCATCACCCATAGAAGGTCTGTTCGAGGTGTGCGAAAATGGACATTCTATCTGTATGAATATATATATATATAGATAGATATTAAAGATGGTAACGGTGATAATGGTGATAATTTTTGTAACGATTTTCACTTACTCCATGAATTATTATTTAAATTAATAAAAATAAAATCTGAATATCATAAATTCGGAATAGGGTTTAAAAATGGACTGCATCTTTAAAATCATTCTTTGCTTTAAAATGTGGTTGTAAAATAAATCAAGAATCGAAGGCTTTATTTTTGCACTTTACGAAGAGATAAACTCTTAATCGATTATTAAAAAACAAGATATGAAAAGTATGATTTTAATGTTTCTTCACATAAAATAAGGGGCACAGTTAATAAAAAATGTTAAAGTTTATATATGATAAGGAAAGATGAGGTTTGGATAGATTTATGTGATTACAATAGAAGAAAAAGACATAAAATGTTGGTTCAGAGAAAGCAGGAAAAATTTGCTAAAGGTTTTAAGATTATTACTGGATTCTCTTATAATGGAAAACTTAAAATAAAGAATGCAGAAAGAAATGTCAAAATGAACTTGGTTGCTTGCTTTAATACCCATTTTGATGCTTTAATACCTATTTTGAAAGAAGATATTCAATCAATTTACCCAAAAAATCTTCACTGTGTCAAATGCCATCAAGAACACTTACCAGTATACCTCTAAATTTACCGCTGAATATCTGGAAAAAAAAGGAAACTAGAATTGAGGCAATTCCATTCAAATGCATCCCACCCACGTATCTCCTATGGGTTATTGTGAATTCGGTCTATTCAAACAAGCTCTTTATTAAAAGGCTTGTTTGTGGAAGAGTGGAACAAAATCAACCTTTGATATTTCAAGAAAATCTCTTTCATTTTGGAAATCCAGCTGTAATATAATAGCCCTTTTGTTGAACTATCAGACTGACCAAATTAGAAAATAAAATTTAATTTTTTTATAAATATATAATTTTTTAAAATCATTACAAAAAATTCGAACACCTCTTGTTTGAATGTAATTGTAAAATTGATACTTTCTTTTTGCAATCCCATGAAATACGTAATTAATTCTTGAAACAAATGATAGTGTCTGCATAAACAACACTCTGGAGTTGAAAAATAAAATAATAAAGAAAGAAAAACAAAACCTAATATAGACTGAATCTAGTCAAATGAAGTTTTAATGAAATTTTTATGTCCTAGTTTGCATTAAATTAAAAAGCATTGAATAGAATAATAATATTGTGAATAGAATAAATAACACATTTTCTAATAGAATAATAATATATATAATGTTGAATAGAATAATAATATATTTTCTAATATTTAAGTATTAATGTTTTTATCAAACTAGGTCCGTAGGATTCTCCATGTTTTATTAGTATTATTTTTTAAATCTGAAAGTTTTTCAAAAAAGAAATCTATCCTGGGGAAAAAAAAATCTACCAATTTTTTTAATATGAAATTGACGATGGCGGGCACCCAGAAAAGCAACTCCAAGCTGTTAATGCATCCTTCAAAACGAATCTAAACAATTGTACATAATATTTTTTATTTCATGCATATATCAATTCTATAAGAGTCTTAGAAAATATCCAGCACTAACTATGAATTATCATTTGTTTACTTCTTCAAAATGATTAATACCATCACGTAAATCATAAAGTCCTTTATCATTTTTAGAATGTATGTATTAGTGTAACCGTTTGAATAAATCTTCAAAGTTGGTGAAAAAAAGCTCCAAAGAAAGAGAAAAAATTAAGAAATCCAATTAATAACCAATTTCTTTTTACACAACCAGTTTGTTTGTTAGTAAATGGCGTCGTTCCAAGAAATTATGAAATATGCTTGATACTGATTATTTATAATTATATTTGTATCTCACTTAAGCAAAAATAAGCAGACATGCACAAATAAATTAAAACAAAATGTCGCATACATTCACTGTAACTGGATGGTGGGGATTTACAAAAAATTATCTGTCATTAATATTATATTTGCTATTATTTATTTCATTATATATATATATATTTATAACTGCTCAAAACAATTAGGGATATTGTGATTTTGGACATAAACTGTTGATGAGAAATTGTTTTGGTGACTGTTATATGATGTATAGGTGTTGTAACATATGAGAAAAAAAGAAAAAACTACGAACACGGAATAATTAAATTTTATTGACGATATTTGTTGGTAAAAAAAAAGAAGCACAATTCGTGCTTATCATACAAACAAATGAAAAATATGATTTCTCGGATACAAATGAGTTTCAATAAGGGCTATGGTTTTACCAGACTGAAAGCAATGTCACACATCCACGAGGCAGGCAATCAATGAGGTTATCAATGAGGGACTGGGGCATTTTCTCCCATTCCTGTAGAAGAGCGCTTTCCAATTGCTGAATTGTTTCTGGGGGTTATAAGCGACCATCCACTCTTCTCCTTAGAATGTTCTAACATGGTCTATTGGGTTCATATTCTGTCCAATCCATTCCAAGGATTCCTTTGTCGAAAAGATACTTGTCCATTAGCTGAGCACGATGTAACCTGGCGTCATCATCCATGAGAATAAATTCATCCCTGATTGCTGAGTATATAGGACTATAATAGGTCTGAGGATTTCATCTCCATATCGCTGAGCTGTTAATAGTTACTCTATTTCTAAAAATGTCTTTCTAGAGTAGAAACCATTTAATGTTGGGTTGTGTACTAAAGCGGGACTCATCCGTGAAGAGCCTGTTGCTCCAATCATCACGTCCCCATTTGAGATGCTCCTGTGCCTACCTTCTGCTTTCAGAAGATGGTCCTGAATCAACGAAACTCAAACCATAGGTCTGCGAACATAGAAACCCACATATTAGAGTCGGTCTTCAGTCAGTCTGAGTCATAACTCTGGTACCAGTAGCCCTCTGAAAGTGCTGTTATGTTGTACACTAAAGCCGGACTCATCCATCTAAGCCCTATCTGAGATGCTCCTGTGCCCACCTTCGGCAGGCAGCACGATGGTCCTGTGCGAAAGAAATATAAACCACAGGTCTGTGAGCATACAAAATTGAGGATTCGGTTTCCAACAGTCTGAGTCGAAACTCTGATACCTATGGCCCTCTGAAGGTGCTATTACAAGAAAATGACATTCGTAGTGCTGTTTTTTCTGGCAGTTAGTGTTAAATACTCATCCTCATTTTGTTTTGTTGCACGTATACGACCTTGTACCGATCTTCGGCATCCGATTTCCAGTTTCCGAAAACTGATTCCATTGTCTGGAAATGACTCTTTGAGAAACTCCCGTTTGCTTTTGAAATTGCATTTGAGCCGCCCCTAAATGATCGATGGCTCTTCAGACTACCGATTCAGCTGAGTTTTTTTTGCTGAGATATCGTAGTCACTGTTACAAAACCTTCAACTTGTCATTGTGTTTTTTTTAAATCTACTCCTACAAGAGGAATGATATAGAATAGCTTTTCACTCCTTATATAAAACGCGTAGTTTTCGACGAGACAGACACAATTTGCATATTTCCAATTTCCTAACTTTGTAAATGTTATTATTTTCCTTTTTATCCTCTTCTATTTCCCTTTTGTTAAAAGGTTGTCGATTATATGGTTATTTCATAGCAAAATCACAATATCCCCTCATTTTTTTGAGCAGTGTATCTCTCTCTCTATATATAGAGAGAGAGCGAGGCATAAATAATATATATATATATATATATATATATATATATATAGATTAAAAAAATAAACATAAATAAATAATTTGATGTGTGGAATTAAATTGATTGTATAAGTATTTTCAATTTTTGCAATAGCCGAACTCAAGAATAATAAGTGAAATGGTTTATAATTATCAATTTTTTGGTCAGAATGTAGGCTCATGCGTATTGATTTAAATAGCTTTGTACATTTCAATGTATTATTTAGCGACACCCCGACTACATTTTTGAATGAAATATTAACGTGGATCATGCTTTGGAAATCCTATAAAATAAATTTACAAATTTTGAAGCAAACTTTCGTTAATAGCTAATATCCTGATAGCCAAGATAGAATCAGTTATTAGGGAAAGAAGCAGATATAAAAAAGAAGAAGCTATAAAGAAACTTCCTCTAAGACAGTTATTGACTGGCTCATGTCTGAATAGCCCTTCTTAAGAGGAAAGGAATAAAAAAAAAAAGTAAAATAAATCGTAACCTTGAATGTAGGCCAGTGCTTTTTTTTAACAAAAGTTTTTATCTCCTAATTTGCATTAAACTATAAATTATTGAATAAAATATTTCTTAATATTTAAGTGTTTACATGTTAAGTTTGATTTGGATCATGTTTCATATTTCAATTTTTCATCGCAATCTCGGAGTTCTTTTTTTCTAAATATATCTACAGCTTAATTTTCAGGAGAAAACGGTAAGGTAGAAATATAAAAAACTTCTACCATTAAATAATCTAAGATACTATATAAGTAATAAACGAAAAATCATTGAGAAATAGAAGCAGAGATGTTAAAATTTAAAATGAGAGAAAAATTAGGTTCCGTAGGGGTATTTTCAGGGTTATTTTTTTTAAAATTAAAGGAATACCACTCAAACATGCTATTTGTTATATGAGCTAAAACATAAAATTAAAAAAGAAATGTTACAAAATCAGAACTCGAAAAATAATTGAGTTAGAAATAATATTTAAATAATTTTAAACAGTATTGAATTTTCAGTCATTGTGAGTCAGTGAATAATTTAGTTTTTCTAAAATTTTTGAACTCCACAATTTCATTGCATGACCCAGAATTGAGTTTCAACACACGTTTTCAAAAATGCTGGTATAAATTACTATTAAAAATTAATTTATATAATCGATAGTTGCTAATTGTAGGATGAAGTTATTCAAATTTGTTAAGTAATGTTATTTTTAAATAATATCAAAACTTTCATGAAAAATCAATCATCATATCATTTTTCAAAATTATCCCCAAATATTATCACAGTAGTGATAATATTTTAAACGTCACTCACGAAAGTCGATAAAAATAGCATAATTTTTAAAAACTTTTTAATTTTTTAAATGTAGTACGTAATACAGTAATTTATTATACATTTAAATGAGCTGATTAAAACGGAATATCGGTTTGAATATACTTTTAATGTTATTTAAATATGTCTTTGCAATCTGCGATTGAATATGATTGCATGTGATCACTTATACGACAAATAAAACCAATTTTGGTGTTTAACATCAAATATCAAATTTTAGAAATATAATTTGGCTCTATTGAAAATTTAACGACTTTTCTTCTGTCGCATTAATTTTTGTTTGTATAAAGGATTGGATATAAACGATTTTTTTGAAATTTTATTGAATGATAAGAAAGAGATGACCTGAATATCAAGAGTTTTATAGTAGTTTTAAAGGTGAAATAATTTTGAAATCTCTGAAGGTTCAGTTAAAAATTTAATTTAATGCATTATGCCATACAATTTATTAGAACACAAAGTGATTAAATAAAATTAATTAATTAATAAGAGCGAGAGAGAAAAAAAGAAATTTTTAATTGCATTATTTTGTAATTAAAAATTAGATATATTTTTCAATATATTGATAGTAATATAATAAGTAATCAAATAGAAATAATATAAAATATTCTATACTATTTATTCAATATTATGTTATTGTGTGCAGGTATAGAAGTTGTTTGTATACTTTTATACTTATTATGAGCTACCAAAATAATTTGTTAGAAAGGCGGTTATAATCTTAAGATAAGGGAAGAGAAACTTTTTAAGTGATAGGGAAGATCAACTAAGGGAAGAGCAAAGATCTTCTTTCCCAGACGAAAACAAAATGAACTTATTATTTGGTATGCAGCGGCACTGCATCGTTAAAGAATTTCCCATAACCTAGAAACTGACTATTACAGGATTGGTGCCGTAACATTCAGTGCTAGTATTAGTTAAATGGGTGAGTGGACGTCCCTAATTTGGGGTTTATTTACCGAAAATATAGCTGATTTATTGAAAGGAAATCAATTTAGTTAATATAAGACTTCCTGTTGTTAAGATAAAACATTTCGGTTTTACGTTAATCATTATAGGTAGACAGACCATAACATCAATAATGTTATTCTTTAGTGGGCTTTCTAATAACAAAGAAATATTTGATCTATACAGTTTCTTATAACAAAATACAAAATGTTTCAATAATGAAATGTAAGACAATTGAATCAAACATATTTATATGAAATATATGCAATTATATATAATGAATAAATGTATATATATATATATATGTATTTACTATGAAAAATATGTCATACTCGAAGCTGCATTTAATTTATTGTCTGAAAATCTATTACAAGCAATGTATCAATCATTTATGAAATCAGCGATGTTTCATAAGATAACAGTAGATACGATTATTTATTTTGATGTTGTTTGAACTTTGATTTTTAGAATTTTGACTTATTTTTCATAAAGCTGCATTGTAAAACGTAATACAGGACATAGAAAACAATAACACGAAAAATTCTTCAATAGTTGCAGTAATATAATTTTAATTGTCTTGTTTTCCTTATCTGTTTTATCTTCCTTATTAAAGTTTACAAGGTGACACTATTATAAATAGAAATTCTCTATTTAAAAACAAATTAACTTTAATAGCTGTTGGTATTTGTTGGTTTTTGAGGAATATATAACTTATTTAGCAATAATTTTATTGACACTATTGTAATGTGTTTTCGTTATTAATAATCAGGACAAGTATTTAAAAACAATAACAAAAATAATTATTAAACTTTATCAAAATTCAAACTTGGGGCAGATATCGCTCCTACCAGCGCAAAATCTCATTCGAGCAGACATTCTCTACATCATTTCAAAAGTTATGGCAACCCCGATGCTGCAATTTTCTAGGTTTGAAAATATTGAAAATTTATTAGTCCTACAACGATTATATTACTTCATTAAAGACTTTTTATTTATCCCTTAGATAAATGCCTGTGTTCAGTAAGTAAAGTCTCTAGGAGAATCAATGCTTCACTTGTTTGCACTTAAGTTATTCTATTAACATTTATTCAAACAAAATGTAAGGTTATTTTAGAAAAGAGACTTCAAATTTTGGACAATTGTTTTGCTTTTAATATTAAATACTTGTTGTCATACGCTGATGAAGCTAAAGAATTGCAGAATATTCAGTGTTATTCGGGACACACTCACACTTCAACTACTAGAAAGTAAGGGAGTTAGAATTTGAGACTTTCCTGAATGACTAAAAAATTTTGATTCAATTATATCGTCAATTTGTACCCTTAATTTCCCGGGTTAATGTTTCAATTATCAAAAAATTTTTTTTTTTTAAACTAATATTTTTAATATTCAAAATGGTTACACGGATATAAAAGAAGAATGCCATCTAATTTAAAAAAGAAACAAGTTTTAAAAGAACTGTTTTGAAACCTTTTCTTGACATAGAGTGAGCCATTTAAAATTTTTTATTTCATGTTATGGAATCTAAAACATAAAATGAACATTCAAATTGAGTTATGTCATGTGAATCTCATTTAAGTTAAAAATTGTATAAAATGTCCATAACAACTACATTTCCAATCCTGCTTGAAAACTATAGAAGAAATGAAAAGTTCAATAATAAATTATTAAAATGTTTAAATTTAATAACTACTATTTTTTTTGTTGCTAAAAAATAAACCTTTCGCAATTTTAACTTATTTTGTTAGACATATAATTAATTTAACTAGTAAATTTACTTATTGTTATTTATTTCTAATTGATTTAAACATTATCGTTCACTTATCAATTGCTATTTTTTCTTATTCAATAATTTTGCCAAATGCTCTATCCATTTTCTGGAATTCATGGCATATTATTTTTTCTGGAAATTCATGACATATCTAATGTAAAAAGAACTGAATTTTTTTTTTATGTAGAACGGTTTTAAAATCTGTATTAGTGAGTTCAAGAATTTCGAAACAAATATACTTAAAAAGATTTATAGATAATTATTATTTGATATAATGTTTATTTTTAAAATTAAAGTTAAAATCGCTAACAATTTAATAGACAGTGAAGTTATTCTAAAAGTCTTTTTATGAAAATGTTGAATTTAAGTTTATATGAACGAAATATCGCAAAACAAGGAACATTTTATGCAATGGTAGTTTTTAAAACTTATATAAATATCTGGTGAAATTGTTAGATAAAAAAATTATAAAATACACTTATTTAATACATTTCCATGAGCAAAAAAAATTGCGTCCTAGCAGAAAAGTTTTGGAATGATCTATTCAAAGTTATTTTCATTTTAATTGTTGAGACAGGATTTATATTAATGAGTAATACATTAAACTAAAATAGCTTTTTAATTTACTTCCCAAAAGTGAAGATTTGAGTTTTTTTAAATTTAATTTATTAAAAAGTAGAAGATTTTTTTATTGATGCTTTTAACTTTTAATGAACTTATTTATCCAAATGTTTAAAGGATATTGTATTATAAATTTAATTTTACTCGTGATATAAAGAAATTACCAAGTAAAGCAAACGTATCGGAAAGAAATTCTTAAATAAATAAAAAATATCTGAAAGTGCATATCAATTATCTATTGCTTAAAGAATTATCATTTCCACTGTTAAAAAAACCTAAGAAATCCTGCTTTCATTTGTCATATAATAAGAGAGGAAAAATCTAAGAAAAAAGAAAATCTAAACATGCACAAGGACAGAGGAAAAATCTAAGAAAAAAAAATCTAAACGTGCACAAAGACAGAAGAAAAATCTAAACATGCACTCAAATCAAGCTTACATCTAAAGAAGACAGTTTTGTTGGAATTAAAAGGGAGTTATCCATTGCAGCTTCCTTGATGAATTGAAAAGCCTCTATTCTTCTCCGTGATAACCCAAGACCTCATGCCTCCACAAGTCGCATTTCAAAAACTGAAATAGTTGAAGTTTGAATTTCTGTCTCATGCACCATATTCACCACATTTGTCTCCTAGTGACTTCAAGTTCTTTAATCATTTAAAAATTTTTTAGGAATAACGTTTTATCAGTCTTTACTGATTTTATTGACTCTAAATCATAGTTGTTCTTTGAAATTGGCATAAAAATTCTGTTTAATCAATAGCAGAAGTGCACTAATGTAGATAGTACACATTTTGATTAAATCTGTTGAAACAATTAAAAAAAATACGTATTCGAAAGTTCGTTTGATATGAAACAAGCCAATATTTCGTTATTTCTATATAAAATATTAAAATCACCCTTTTCACAAACATTTTAACGACAAAATATGTTGCGAATCATATATATATATATATATTTAACTACCCATCATTTTAGTTTTATTCTCAGAATTTCCTGCCTTATCAGAATTTTTCTAATATAATTAAAATGTTCTATTTATTCTTATATAAGTACAGAAATGTTTTATGCACTTCACAATTATTGATTCGGATAATATTCAGTTATAAATAACATTTTTTTTCTCTGAGTTCTTTAAACATGTTTAGAAGACATATACAAAAATGCAGAATATCGTTTTGCTTTAGATTTAGAAAACAGGCCTTGATATTTAGTATTTCTTCGTGACTTCCAACTTTCAATCTCAGAAAACAGTGCTGTTCTATTTTGCTATCAGATTATTTCCCATATACTACTATTGAAGGTCTAGTTCCAGATGGAAATATTGATGTATTTCGAGTTGCCAACCTTACAAAAAAATTCCATTTCTTCATTTTTTATGATTTTTTTTCAACAAAAGATCAGTTCTTTTATATTCCTGATAGATGCGTCATAAAAACTTTTTTTTACTATTCTCAGCAAATACATGCTATATTTTTTCCTGTACCAGTCTATTTTAAGCGCAGAATTTTTTTTGACTGGTAGTAAATGATGTGTGAATAAAAATAATATTTCCTGTTCCATGGAAAGAAAACTACCATTTCCTTTGATCAAATTTATATTTCAACCGATAAAACTTGACTGTTTCAAAATCTTTTTGTTTCTTCACATTGTTCTTCTTCTAAATGTTTTAAATTCTTTTTATAAAATAGAATGATTTAAGCACTATTAAAATATTGTTTAAAATTCTACCTTAAGATTTTTAACTTATTAAATTGCTTCTACTGAATTCTAAATATTTAAGGCAAATGTATGTGACATCTATAAAAGTAATCGTTTGTCTAACAAAAGTTGAAAGAATAATTATCATTTTTATATTATTGCTTTACGATTAAAATTGTTTATAACTATAATAACTGTTAGCTCCAATTGAGAAGTAGTGTCATTTGTCTAACAAAAGTTGAAAGAATAATTTATCATTTTTATATTATTGTTTTAAGATTAAAATTGTTTATAACTGTCATATTAGCTCCAGTTGAGAAGGGGTGTAATAAGTGTCAGTTTGTGTTGAGTAAGAGGACGGTAGTTTAATCTCCACTTGTGGTATATGCTACATTCCCAGCTTTTTAAACAGATAGAGTTGATGTGATTTATGAAAAGAATGAGAATTGTCAGAGTGTTTCACAAGGACAATTCGACTATATGGCTGGACAAAATACTAGGCGACTACTTAGACCCGCAAAGTGATATTACTTATTATAATGTGGCCAACAAATTTCATGCATTCATTAGCCAAAGAGCCGGAACGTAAGTGAATTAGAAAGCACAGTATTCTGTTGTTGTTGTTGTTCTAATGAATGCAGCTGGCAATACAGACAGTTAATCTTTATGCCATAAGCAAGGGCTGCACTGCTGTTACTCATGAGAATTAGAAAACACAGTATTCTTTTATCACCAATTACAGTTTTAAATAAACAGAAACTGCTTTCTTTCAATACACTATATCAGGATTCTTATACATAAAATACATATTATAATTTTTTTATACCCTTTATCAAGGGAGTTCCTTGGATTATTAAAAAGAACCTAGATTAACTTGGATTATTATGTCTTTTATTTTCGTCACTATTGCATGACTTGTAATTCCTACAAAGGAATTCAAACAAGGTTTCTATTGATTGTAAGCCTAATTGCTGTAATTTAACAGGAAAAAAAAAACGAAAATGTATCAAATAAAACATTAAGAGAAGTCTTTTTTCAGAAGAAAAGGAGTGTATCTAAAGTTTGTTACTTTAGGTTTTATTGCTCAGTGAACTAACTCAATAGGATTAACTAAGATTAGTTAATCGATAAACTTTTAAAACTTAATATCTCCATTAACTTATCGGACTTTTAATGCCAGTAATTAAAATCTTAAAAGTCCTTTCTGTTAATAGTTGACTTCGCTAAAAGGTTCATGGAACAAAAGAGTTTCATAAAATTACTTGATGTGGGAGAACATTAGAGTCGAAATTAGATTGTGATTGTGTGGCGGATAGTATGTGAATTTATTACACTTATAAAATAATATGTTGAACTATTTTAGCTTTGATATTAAAGAATATCTTCATCAACTATGCCGTAAATAGAGATAAATTTCATAATATATGTCGTAATTTTCAACAACGCAATTAAATTTTTAATGGTTTTACAAATTGGTTACTTGACAAATATGAATTTATAATGTACTTTAACGAGAAAGTTATTGCCAAACTAACATATCCAGTGAAAATATTTAATATTTTATGTAGTTTTATTGAATAAATCAAATGATTTACAGAAGAATTAATGATATTACAAAAAACTATTTATAAAAACTTATAACACATAATTTCGAAACATTTCTCTAATCAATAGACATTAAATATAATATAAATAAATATAAAATAAATAACATTTTTTAATTTTAAACACTAATTTGGAATATTATATTATAATGAAATATAACAGAAACATGTCACGCTCTGATTTCAGTTTCAGCAGACTTTTTCTGCTAAATGAGCTATCTAAATTAGATTTACAACTAGAAGAAAAAAGCCAATATATTAAAAAAAAAAAGAATATCTTCATAAGAATAAAAAATAATTTATTTAAATTGTTTTATGGATTAATATTTCAAACAAGTAAAAGAAATAGAATTTTATTTTAAAAGATTTTATCTTGCTTTTATTTTAAAATATTTTATCTCTCTATCTCAGATTTAGATTAAACAAATACAAAAGCACTTACACATAGAATAATAAATTATTCAAATGAGTGTTCCCGTTTTTAAACAGAACTATGTAAAGTTTATAAATATACATGACTTAGGTATATTAAAATCATTATAGTAGCTCTCCAAACTTTGCTAAATAGATAAATTAAGTGTAATTATTTAGCATTTTACTTGAGAACTCTTCTGATATGTAATGCAATTATGAAAATGGAAATTTTAATAAATATATTAAAAATTTAAATAAAAATTATTTAAAGAAAATCATTGCATTTTTTAAGTAGAAATTACAGTTTTATATTTTTGAAAAAGGGCATCACCATAAATTTTCAAAGAAAATTTGAGAAATCAGTTAACATTTAGGATAAATATTTTACAAATTTTAAGAGTTAGGATGGTAGCAGCTCAATAGCTAAAAAAGACACCTGAAATATACGAACTTTTCCTCATAAGCCTCAATTAAATTTAAAATTAATATTTGCTTTATTGTTGCTAAAATTTAAAATTATTATTATTTATTTAATTTAAATAATTATTATTAATTTTAAATTTTAAATTATTATTTATTTTGCAAAACTATTCATATATTATAGAAATTAATTTATGTTACTATTAAATGATAGGAATAGGTAGGATAGGGGGTTCAATGTTAAAATAACAGAAAAGAAATTTTAAAAAAAGCAGATGTAATGGAAACTCTGTTAAATTAAGGCTTAAAAAACGATATGTCGTAAAACATCTAATATATTTATTCATAATTTGACAGTTATATTTTGTAAATATTTAGTAATTTTGTTTTTAATATCTATTTAGAAGATGGTAAATGTCATTTCAGGAAAAAAAATTTATGTTTTATTTATACATTAATAATTTGAGTCAATATTTTTATAAAATTAGTATGGCTGAAATATAAAAAATCCTTTTTACTAATATTCGAATAAGGAATCATTTTCATTTCACTAAATAATTTTTATCAGCCTATATGTTTCTACAACTTTAGACAAATTCAAATAGGCATCTCTTAACTAGATCAAACGACTGGCAACTGTCGTTCTATTTATAGAGTTTCATTGAATTTAAGGCCTCTTAAACTCCTCATCAGAATTAATATTTAATTAAAATAATTCCTGTAGCTGCATAATTAAAGTTAGTATTGGCTTAAAAATAATGTTAACTTAGTTTTAAAATATTTTAGGAAAAATAAAAACTATTGAAAAAAAATAAGAAAAGAATTTTTAAAAGAAAACTAAATAAACAATTTAATCAAATGAGCTTTAAAAATTCAGTATAATTAGAACCAATTGCAGATGCCAATAAAAAATAAAAACGAATTATTTATTTATTTTTCATATTAAAGTTCCTATCCTTTTTTTTAATAATAAATAAGGGGATAAAGATAAAAATAAACTCTAACTAGAATTTACTAGTCGGGGATATATAAATGTTGCACAACGGAAGAAAGGTGTAAGATAGGTCAAGGGTCGAACTCCCTACCTTACTGTTGTGTTAAAGCTAAAGATGACTGTCAGGTATGCAGTATTAACCATGGTTACTCAAATTACTCAAATAGTTGCTACCAACTGCATTGCATTCGTAATAAGTAAAACCTGTTATGCATAACAACATCGATGTCTTTTCAAAGGACAAGTATTCGAAAGGGACATTATAAATAGCCCTTGGGAGTTTATGTGAGTTCACAACACCAGGATGATAAACTGGAGACACATAACAACCTCGATATCTTTTTAAAGACAAGCATTTGAAAGAGACATCATAAAGGGCCCTAGGGCGTTTTTGTGAATTCCCAACAACATGATGATAAACTGGAAGCCTTTGAATTAGCTTTTAGTTGTTTTGAAAATAACAACACTAGGGAATCTTGCTGTAAAGTCTTTTGTTAAAGCAAATACTTGTAATGAAGTACTATAACTAATTATCAATTAATTTGAATAATCAATCGTATAGACTGAAGTATATAGAGATCATTATAGAGGCTGCACAAATAACAAGCAGATTTCATAGATTTTATTTTGCAATAGGCAATTTATTTCTTATTTATTTATATTACAGTATATAATTTTGTTTCTTACAGTTTAGCCCAATTTTTCATAAAAATGAATTTGTTACCAATTATTTTAACTATGAATTCATAATCCATTCATCCTTAATCATTATCATTCCATCTGAAACTTAATAAATCGTGTTTTTTACAAATATATAAATTGTTTTCTAAAACCCCAGCAAGACTTTACTACACAATAATTAGATATTCTTCTTTAGACAAATAAAGAAAGGTTTAAAAAACCCAAATTTGCAAGGTATCTCGAATTTTCAGAAAAGTTTTAGTTGAACTGGAAAAATATTAAATTTTGCATGAAGCGTAAATTTTGTATGAACATTCACAAGTCTTTAAAGAAATTTCCTGTACAGTTCTGACACTTTATGATACGCTTCATCATTATTAACTAATTTTGGTAATTTCTGAAATGGTTATAATTTTTGCAAGAGTTAAAACTTTAAATGTGGTTTTTGAGAAAGATGTGAGGCGTTACCAGTCCATTCTGAGACTTTGTAAACATTTAAATAAATGAATATACTTTTTAGTATTTTTTTAAAAGCTTTTGACGAAGCAGTTAATTTAAAATTTAAGTTTGTAAAAAACTATTTTTTTTTCATTTTTTCCAAGTACGTGGCAATTAGAATCCTATGAAATTTTTTGAAACATTTAATATCAGTGTGAACTAATTTTTAGAATATTTTGAAGATACATTTTTTAAAACTATGAAATTTAAATTTTCATAATTTTTTTTTACAAATCGCTATTGTGTTACATTTTAAAAGAAAGACTAAACAAAATTCAAACGCCGGCTTTTCTCAATAGCATAATAAAAATTGCTATGAGGGCTTGAATATGTGCTGATCATGCAGTTTTGAGGAGTTTTAGCAATTTCATGTAACTGTATTTTTAAAATGGCTGCATATATTTAAATAAAGGGTGCAATTTTTTTCTTATTCCATCTGTAGGGAATATCTATGCTAAATTTTCTTAATAACTGAGATTTAGTTTGAATGCTGATTTTATCTGAAAAGAATTTCAAGAATTTAAATCAGATAGTTCCATTCGGTACTGTGATTTAAATATACAATAATTATTAAAATGTAAAATCAGCTTTCTATATGCATTTGTGTATCATTTTACGAAATTTGTGTATTCAATAAAAATGCAATTTTTATTTTCCTGATGTAAGTATTATATGACGATGTAAAATGAACCAAATTACATTTTTTTTGTTTATTATAATATTTATAGTAAAATATTTTTAAGGTTTATTAATTTTAGGTGAAAAACAATTCGTAAGATAATAGATAAAAATGTTTCTTTTAAGATGAGTTAGAAGGGAAAATATAAAATTTTTTAAAAATAAACTTTTTTTTTTACCTTTATTAAAAAATAATTTAAGAGAGACAACTTAAAAATTAATTCAATTAAAAAGAATTTACTATTTAAATAATTAATTTTAAGGAAAACATTAATAAAAATAAGTAATTAAAAACAAATTAAAAATTTTTTTTAGAAAATTTAGATTAAGTAATTAAATACTAGTGGAGAGAAAGAAACATGATCACAGTTAGTTTTTAATTTTATTGTTTTTCAATAAAATACAAGCAATTTCTTTTGAAACTAAACTAAAGTTAAATTAAATGCTTTTCATATTATAATAAACTGTCTACATTTTTTGAAAATTGAAACGTATAATAAAGGAAAAAAAAATATTTTGATGTTGTTGCTGTCGTATCCCTGATAGAAGGAGGGAAGAGGGGGGCAACTTCTGTTGTTTAGTAATAATATGTTTTTAATAATATTTTGATAATATAGTCATTTTAAAATTAATGATATAAAATTTATTGCAGTAAAAAATTTATTCACCTTAATAACTCTAAAGTAAATAATTAAAATAATAGCTTTGAAAGAAAGATTTATCTTTCAAATTTGTTTTTAAATTAATTAAATAGTGAAACTTAATCAAAATTAAGCTTTATAAAAATTTGTTAAAATGAGGCTACGTCCATACTTAATTCTATTTTTATTATACAGGTAAATGCTTGCATTCAATATTTTTATAGTTTAAATTTATTACTAGTACATTTTAAATAAAATTTCGCGTTATTTTAATAAAAATATGATAATTATTTCATTCTAAATTTATGATTAAAATTAAATACTATATATTTCATATCATATAACCTGTTGTACCTTCCACTGTTTGAAATACTTAAAATGGAACCTTTTATTTAAAAATTTCACAGAAATCGAATGGTGCAATTGTCGAATTATCCTTAATGGATGAAAAGTAGAACCATTGTTGCTTATATTTTAATGTAAAAATTAAATTTTATACAATATTATGAAATAAACTGTATTTCTATGGCTAGAAATTCTTAAAAATGTATTCTAACATTGCTTTTATGGTTAAGGCCTCAGCAGAAATTGGATTGTGGTTGCTGCGGAGAAAGAAGTTACAAATTCAGCCACTATGTTTATCAAATAATTGCTACATTAGAGCATAATTTTCGTGCACTTTGAAGACATTCTTATTTTAGAAATACCTCAGGGATTGAATAACTAATTTCAAAATTGTTTTCACGCATAACACGATTTTGGGGCCAGGTAACCCCCTCTAACATATCAGGCAAGTGAGGTACATTCTTGTCTATAGAAGACTCAATACAAATAATCAATATGCGGCTGAAAATTGTGTGATATAAATGTATTGGAACCTAAATATCGATATAAAATTATTTAAAACTGCATTTGGCTTAGATTTATCTCTGTTGTATGGTAACGTCAGACTTAATCGAGCTCAATTAGTGGAAGAAATCTTGGTACCTGAGAATATTTTTAGAATAAATTTGCCTAATTACTCTCAGGATATGAATCATGCTGTCTGGATTGTATTAGAAAGGTGTTTAAAACTTCGGGCACTTCCTAAGGCTTTTCAAGAGCTTAGAATGCTTCTTTCTTGCCAGCTTCATTTAATCAATAAAACCTTATTAATCTTCTCCTGCAACATTAGCTGCTTTAATGTCTGTAGAGACCATATACCAGTTTGAATGTTCTATGTAAAGATAAAACAAATTCCTCTTTTAATTCTGCTTTCTTCAATATCTTTTTAGGTTATGCAACAAAATCATGATGATCAATTTTGTAGTAGGTAAATCGTGTACAATATCACCATTAAACAATGTTCAGAATTTCACTGCATTTACTTTTGCAAACTTGAACCTAGAGTATCCTAGTGCATAGCAAAATTAGTTTTGCAATTGTAGGGAACATGATTCCAAACCTGACAAGCGAAGCCGAACAGAAAGTTTCCTGTTTCTGTCCAAAAGATGGGTACAATAAATTTGCAGACCAGAAGATCCTTCTATTTGGTTTGGAGATAGGGCAAGAGGGTGCAATCGCCAGATACTTTAGCTAGAAGTGTTCGTTCCAGAGATGCCAAATGCCGATATTATATAGTAGACTAGCAGTGGTGCACCCTATGTAAGGCTGAATCTGCTACGTATTTGTCGTTCCAGTGGTAAATGATTTGGACCAAAGTGCTCATCACTTGAAAACAAAAAAATTTTTACTCATAGAAAAATCTAATTTTCGTAGATAATCCTTTTATTATTTTACAAGCGTATAAAAACATTACAGGCTTTTACTAATACATCATTTACAATATAAAATATTCATATTCATAATCCAGTTTATTACTTGTTGCATTGATGTAGCATTTGATATTGAGAAAAATATTAAATAGTAAAATGGCTTCGCTATTTGAGTTTAACTGAGAAACAGCAAAGAGCTGGATTTTAGTCTTACAGTTAACAGAAAAATTAAAATTAATTAATATTCATGGTAACTTAATAAAGTATTTAAGACAAATATGTTAGTAAATTAATAATATTTCAGAAATAATACATTGTATTATTTATATTGAAAAATTATTGCGACATAACAATTACCTAATTGAGGAAATTAAGGAAGAGAAGTTATTTAACTTTAAATAACAATCAAGTAAAATGATGAAATTTCTCAAAACTATTTCTGTATTGAAATCTACGTATTGTTCTTATTTAAAAATTTTTAATAAAAATTCATTAATAAACTTTTATAAAAATCTATTAAGAGACTCTTTTTAATCCTAATTTTGTAGTTTCTATATTTAAAATTGAAGATGTCTGGTACTAATTTTGTATAAATGATTGCGTAATTAATTTGTTACACAATTAATTAATTGACAAAGTGGATAATTACGAAATTTGAAATCACAGACGTAATAGATGAAAATAATGATCAGAGAGCTCCATTCTAGAATAAAAATGTTCTAATAAAACAGAATAACTCCCCCACCCCCTAGGAACTGAATTTAGATAATTCTTTTAATTTTAATCATTAACTGTGAGAACAGAATGTAATTATCAAATAAATTTCTTAAAAAAGTATGAGGAGGAGGTCAGATGCATTTGATGAATTTAAAATTAACATTTTAATTAACAAATGTTATTTTAATTGGGATTGATAAAAAATAAACAATAAGCATACACATTTCTTTAAACCTTTAAATCTTTAATGAGATAGCTTTAGTAATCAAACGTGAAATTTGTGAAAAATATTTGATAATATGGCTTAAAAAAGGTTAAGTAATTTATGTGATTTTTAAATAAATCAATGCGATTCTTAAGCAAAATGTGTTTAGATTTAAGGCAATTCTAATGAGTTAAATATTAAAGTCTATTTGCTAGTTTCTTCAATAATATATTTCATGCCAGAAACGAGTTGCTAAATTAGAATTAAGCAAACAACATTTGTGAATTTAAAGAAATATAAAAACATTTTGGAAAAAAATATTAAAAGAGAATCAGGTTCATTAAAATTTTAAAAAGAAGCAAATTGATTAAAACTAAAAAAAAAATCATCACAAGTATTTACTTGTTAAAGGGTACGTTTCAGTTCCTTAAACACTGGCAGACGCAAATAAATAACAAAATAAAATTTCACAGATATAACTTTATTTTGGTTGTGAAACTATAGTAATTAATTTAAATCAATTAGAATATACCAGATAGGGAAATTGCTGTAAAAAGAGTGTAGTTTTAAATATATAAGAAGAAAGTTATATTATAAATAAATTAAAGGATTATATAAGTAACCCTGTAATTTAGTTACAATGTAACTTTCTGAATCTGTGTAATCTTCAGTTACAATGAGTCATTGTACTACTACATTAAGCATTAATACTACATTAAGCCTTAATACTACATTAAGACTTAATAATACATTAAGCAGTTAATCAAATTACTACTATATTAAGCAATAACATTTTTTTCACATTAGTAATAAAATGAAACTTTTAAGCAGTATAAAGTATTTTCTATTGTACAGTAAATATGCAAATAAAATTCAGAATTGGTTTAGTTAATAATCTGCATTTAGTTAAAAATCTTATCTAAAACCTATGACTAACTTAAATGCTTTTTTAAATGACTAAGTTAAAAATAACTCCAGTAATACAATTGAACTAATTTTAGAATAAGCCCAGTATCTTCATTAGTAATCAAATATTTCATCAGATCTATCAGACCTTAAAATCCATGACCTTTCATAAAGACCTTTAGTGGTGCAATATTAACCATTATGAAAAGTCTTTTAAATTATTTCATTGTCTCCAGACAGTTATGGTACGTAACAAAATGGCACTATAGTACAGTCGTCTAAAAAATATGACTCTCTTAATAATTTTCGTAATTTTGATTAGAACTTCCAAAAGTTTTATACTTGGAAATGGCTTGAAGGGAACTAACTGTTACATTGTAGTTAATCAAAAAAAGGTAATTAACCTAACTAATTTGAAACTTTTCCATTGCAGAACCCGAGGCCTTTCGCTAATCGATTCAATATGATGAAATTAGTGTCGAACTAGTATGTTACAGATATCCGATTAAAAGCTTTGAATCTGAATGTTAAATAAAACTTACATATAATGAACAATATATCGCGTTCTAAATAACCTTTTTTAAATTTTTTGCACCAGTCGAAAGAAAAATTTTCAAAATAAAAAATAAAATTTTAATTAAAATGTGAATCTTTTTTTGAAATATTGAATATTAAATAAAGAATGATGAATTATAATATATAAAATTTCTGCGCGATTGGCTTTCTAGTGTTGCAAATCCATTACAATGCAAATTTTTGTGAAATTAATATAAATGGTTAATGAGATATTTAAGAATATATACATTGAATATTAGTTTGCAAATCCAAAAAAATTTATATATATATAAATTTTTGGAAAATTATACGTTTTGGAAAATAATCGTTAATTCTTTGTTTGGGCCCTTTATCTTTTGATGATGCATCAAATATAAGTCTAATCTTTGTACGGTCCCTATTCGATCTTACAACGGCAGAATTTAGAAATTATTAAAATAAATTATTTTAATAAATTTTATTAAAATAATTCCTTTCAAATTCAAAAAATCACTTTTTAAACAATACCTGAATTTAATTGCTCCTCAATAATATTTTTATATTCATTACATATCCATTAATTTTCTTTCATCTTATTACTTAGGTTATCAGATATTCATTCCGCTACAGCGGAATTATCAATCAAATCGTATGGCTTTCTTTCCAAAAATAATTTAGTTTCATACATTACATTGTTAAAATTAAAATTATTTTCAAAGTGAGAAACAAATTGAAGCTATCATCATCGATTTAATCATTGAATCTAACTGCCACAATTGCGCTAATTTTTCATTTAATGCCACACAACATTCAATTTTTATAGCAGAAATGTTACGTTTATTATTTAAATCCGACGGTGGGTGCTACTGCGGCGGAGTGAGCTATCTTACCGAACAAAGTATCTATCAAAAATTAAGATTTTGTCAATCATCCCGTTTCTTCCTAAAGAATATCACAAAAATATTGATCTCCAATAAGGAGACACAATTCATTTCCAAATGAATTAATCACGTTCGACAGTTTAATGTTCTTTTTTTAAGCACGTGCTTCAATTTATTGCTTGATAGTTTGGACTGTGAGGAAGTAATAAATTCAGTTAGAAGAGCCTCAGCTATAACATTCTTTTCAGGATCACATGCATTGCATAGAGAAAATTATACTGCATGATAAACTTTTTGTAGTGGCTGTCTTGATCTAAAAGTATAAACTGCTAGAGTTTCCTCCCTAATTAGGGACAACTTCAATTCTAAAGTTACTTTCCTTTTTAAGAAACATTTCTGTGACGCATTATCTAATTAAATGTTAAAGTCTTTATTTCGAGAACTACCCATTATAACAATTGAACAAGTTTCAAGTTATATTTTATTATTATTTTCATTCTCACAGGCCATCGAAGTCAACACATCTTGAAAAATTATAGCGCCGCTCTGACTGGATTCCGGGGAGGAGAAGTGGGTGCATCTGGTTTACCACGAATCAATTCACTATGCTGGCGTCAGCAATTACCACATATGCTCTTTGCCTTACATTGTTTATAAATGTGACCTTTAGAAAGGCAGGAATAACAGATGCATTTTTTTTCTAAGGGGCTCTTTGTGTTGTTCGATCGATAAGGGACATTTTACAGAATCGTGATCCTTTCTAGGTTTTCTACAGAATATACATTTTTTCACACCCACAAAAAATGCCGAAATAATAGGAATGTTCGAAGTAAATTTTTTTCCCGCTATAATCAAATTTGTTTTTTTTTTTTTAAATCTTTCGTTATCTTTTTTTAGATTTTTCGCATTTCTAGCATTTGACCCCCTTATTAAATTCTCTAGTTAAATGCTCATTTCTTTAACGACACCGAATTTTCATCTTTAAAAATTCCAATAAATCAGAAATTTCATTTATATTTTTCGAAGGAGTTCTGCAGGAAAATTTTAATGACAAATCTCTGGGTATTGGTTTTTAATAACACGAGATACAATAGGAAACTGTAACTGTCCGGATTTATTCCGTTATTTTTTTCTATGCTTCGAATATGTGTTTCACATTCTGAATAAAGTTTACTCAACGATATAATATTATAAGAATTTCATACTAAACTTAAATTTAAAAGTTTTAAAATGTGCGCATGTATAATAATAAAATGTCTAAAAATAAATGTATAATCCATGTATAATAATGTGCGTAAATAGTATAGTACATGCATAATAATAAACGTTTTAAAATGTCGTGTGTATAATAATATTTTTTGGGGCAAATCTTTATTTTAATATATTTAATGCAATTTCACAATTAACCTACTTTCAGAGCTAACCTGCTATAGCTACTTCTTCATTAGTTTGGTAAAATTTTAAATTAACTTCTTTTCATTGCTAAGATTCAAGTTATTGTGGATATCCAATTCAAATTGGGATTAAAAATAATTAAACCTTAATATATTATCATTGTTCTAAGGAATCTGCAGACAAGGAAACTTTACTTCATTTTATTTATTTCATGTTCTACAACATTCGTTTCTCAAATTTTTATTTTCACTTTCTTTTTCAAGATTCTATTTGATTGATTCTCCAAGTAATAATATTGTCTTTGTTTTCCTGACGTTTCTCCATTTTTTCAATTTCTTTTTCTAGTTCCCGAACTTGGCATAATTTAAAAATTTCACTGTCAAGATTAGTCAAATTCTTTCTTTATATAAAAGTGTTGCTAAAAATTCGTTAATTACATTGACTGAAATTTTTCATTGTTTATTTAATGTTCTAACAACTTCATAGCGCCGTCTGACAGAGCTTTTAATCTTTTCAAATATTTGGTATAATTCAAATTATTCAGTTCGCTAAGTAAATTAATTGAGTTAACTCAGTTTTCTAATTTACTATGGAAATTTAATTTCACTCAATTCTCTAATTTACTAAGTAAATTTAATTTCAATTAGTTCGCTAATTACTTTACTTAACGTCCGATTTCCATTTCCAAAGTTTTCTCACCATTAAATGTTATTATGCAATTCAAAAGTTCAATTTTAATTTTCAATATTAATTTAAAAAAAAAAAAAAATTTCTTATCTGTCAGATGAGAAAAATTCAATAATTCCAAATGATTTCATTCGTGTTTTTATTTGACGTTCACATTCACAATACAAATACAAATAACACACTATATGCTTCGCACTACATTACTAATCGCTTATACAATAGACTTCAATTCGAATTCAACAGCAAGACTTAAGACGCATCACACTGATCTTGGCACACAGCGCTCTACAGCAAATGTCAATGTGGAGTATCCATGAGAATTTTTAGTGGTGACTTATTGGCTACGAAACTTGTTAATTACTTTACAATTAATCTACCAATTCGGCAGAAAAATGTTAGTCTCTGATTCCATCACAATTAAGAACAAGTACCTCAAGAGTTCTGAATAATTGACTTCTTCATTCTTTCTCCTAAATTTTTCCTATTAAATCCATAAAATCTTTTGGTTTTATGGATTTATCGTATTGAAAGCAAGGTTGTTCAATGTTTCCACAAACGCAGGGCTACAGAAAACTTCCCCTACACCAGATACTTATCGCGCTAAATGATAAGTCTCTTTTCAAAGATAGCATTCAATAGTTATTTTGTCTTAAAGCAAAATAAAGTTTACTTTAAAAAAATTCATGGTTTTTAATTTTAAATATACTATTTTTTATACCTCTAATAGTAAACAAAAAAACGTTTCTCTTGTACAGTTAAAATATATCATATTTTAATGCCTATTCGCAGACAAAGCCGTTAGTCGAGCAGGTCATGTTAAAATAATAATAATATATATTTTTTAAATTCATTGCATTAAGAAAACAATTCGAATTTAGTAATGTTTTTAGAGAAAACTTCTTATACTATATAATAATTTAACTATTTAGATATCTCACACAGCTACGCAATAACAAATTTGATTGAAATTTTTTTTCCCCTTTAATGTTATCATATAAAAGTTAACCTAAATAAGCACAATCAATAGATTAGAAATACTAAAAAGACATGATGCAAATATTAACTAAACATTATATGAATAATTCGTACAAAAATATAAAAAGCAATTAAAAATTGAAAAAATAAATAAGCTAATTTACTAAATTATAAAATGAAAACTATGAATGTCATAAAAATAAACTTTAAACATTAGTAAGAAAATTTGAAAAGAAAAGAAAAAAAATTGCGTGTTTGTTCCGAAAGGAAGAGTTTATTTATAAAAAATTTGATAAAGGATTTGTAAAATTTTTTATGAAAAAATTAATAAAAAATAATTTTAAAGATATTATTTCATTCTTAAAATAAGGAGTTAATAGAAAGTGAATTTTTTCAAATTAATTTCATATCATAAACATTTAAAAAAATACCACAAATAATAATTATATGCTAATTTGAAATATTATTTCGTATTTATCAAACTCTTTCCTTTTAATCCGGCTTAGGTGGCTTTATTAATTCCACTTAACATAATGATTGTATTTAAATTACTTTTAAGTGCAAAATGAAAATAATCTTATTAAAACAACAAAATAGCTTAAATAATTAATTTCTGTTACAATTAATCTTTTATTCAATTCCTTTCTAAAAAAAACTTTTTCCAAAATTCCCGTATTTTTTTTATAAAATAAATTATTAAACCTTAATCTTGCAAAAAAAATCTTTTAACTTTCATCAATCAGCAATAAATAACCAGCTTATAAGAAAAATTCCTTTTTTGCTAATGAATCACACCAACATATATTTTATAAAACAATACTTAATAGGGCTGCCTTGAATCAAAGCTCTTTAGTTAATCCGGTGCAGCAAAAAATCTATAGCAATCTTTATGATTAGTTTCTACTTGCCGACAGAAGAATGAAAAATTTAATTAGGTGGCATAGTTCATTATTGCTCATTTAATCACGGGAAGTTATAGTTAAAGATTATATTGATTCTTAATAGTGTAATTGCGATAAAATTATGTTAATTGTTAACAATTACGTTAATAAAAAATTTTAATAATTTTTATCATTTACTAATGATTTTCAATAAAATCATTCAAATATTTCTTGCGTTTTTCTTAATTATCATAAATAGAAGGCGATGCAAAATATTCAATTAATGTATGAAACGCTTGTAAATTTGAATGGGTTTCCAAGTTCAGATAATTTTAAAAGCTTTTACTTCAGTCATGTAATATAGCATCTATAAGTATTTGTCTATCTATTGAATTTTAAATTAATATGTGGAGAAATTCTTACAAATTTTGAATAGAGAATATTAATTTAAAAAAAAGTAAGAAGTAGCCCCTCACAATCATTAAAAAGGGAAAAATAAAAATCCAACTCTTCTTTTGAGATCTTTCTTTCCTCATTGTGTTCACCTTATTATTATTGATGATGATGACTTAATCCTCAATGGGCCTTTAAAAAGATTTTATCAAGTTTTAAAAAGTAATTTTATTCCATACCTCTCATAGAGTCTTTAATAGGCTTCCTGTGAATGCGGGACATTATTTTTGATTATTTCTATCGAACTCATCTCACAATAAATCGATGGGAATGGTGCCAAAGCATTAGCTATTCTTTACTTTCCGTCATTAACTTGGTTAAATGCTATTTAAATAATAGTTAAAGAATATAATAGGTCATTATTATAAACAGCAAACAAAATTTATACCAAAAGTACGAAACCCACACTGCAACAATTGCTGATGTCGAATTCCCAGTTGCTGTTCCTTTTTATTTTTCTGTAAAACACACTCTGACTACTACAAATTCTACCTCAAAACATACCCAGACTACTACAGGTTTCAGAAAAGACACTAAAGCAAAAGATACCTCCAGCTGGTGACTTACGAACGAAGGTTTAACACTTTAAATCAATTCCAGGCTCATGTGTGTGTGCGTGTGTTTTCTTGGCCAAATACAACATTCTGAAATTAAAGCGCCTCAAAAGCGGCTTCATACCCATTACTCTTCCGTGAATCCCTACTTCTTGAAGCCGCTTTTATAAAATGGTTGTGGTGATAAGAGTATTTCTGTGTAAGTTAACACGGAAGATGATTTTGGGAGTAGTTAACTGTCTGATGCCTTAGAAACGAACTAATAAACTTCGTTCTTGAGTCTGATTTGTGATATACCGTCACTAAAATAATATTTTACTGGTTAATGTTTCATGTTTTAAAATAATATGTATAATACCCAAATTTTGAAGATGCGATTTCATATCTCGCACAATTTTGTGGTTGCTTACGACATTTTATGATTACCAATAATTAGTGAACAGGTTTCAGATGTTATATAGAAGCGGATATATAGAAGAAAAATAAAAAGAATATAGATAAATATATATCTTCTTCTTCTTCTTCAACAAATGATTATTAATCATTAAAATATAACTATAGCATTTGCATCCATCCAATATGTAAAATTTCTATTTAAACTTTTAATGTAATTGATTAACTTCGACACTCTACATGGTATTATCTCTTAGTTTAGAAGAAAGTACATACGATAAAAGCATTGCCCTTAATTTTTATGAGAGATTAATATGATCAGATTTAGTTTTCAAGGAAAAAGGAAAAGTGTGCTCTTTATTTTGGCCTTTATTACAAATTATTTTGGCTTACTTATTATTATTTTGGCCTTATTTACCTTGATTACATTACCTTTTAAACAAAGGATTAATATACCTTAGGGTTTATAGAACTAAACAATTGAAACAAATGATAAATATTGTAAGACATTAGGTTAATACGCTAAATTAAATAAAAGTTTTTAATTATTTGAATATCAAGTAGGATCACAAATTTTTTTACCGGATAAGTTATAGAAAATATATTTAAAATTTAATAATTAATAATTAATTACCAATAATTATTAATTAATTATTTTTTTAAAATTTTTTATATCAAATGATATCTTTTGACTCATGCAAAATGGTAAAACTAAAAGTTAGCGATAGATGTTTGAATCCGATCATTGTGTTGCAATAATTATTTTTGAAACAAGAGACACGGTGAAAAATTGTGACAGCATATATAAAGCGTATTTACAAGTGAACTGCCTAGTAGGAATTTGCGGCATATTCCTACCATTCAAAGCCAATGGGGAACAATTGACCCTAAATGTCCCCTAAAGTAATAATTGCTTCCCGTTATAATACACGTTAAACGTGTAACGTAAGTAGGAGGTAAGACAAATAAAAACTTTAAATATTTCAGGAGAGATCGACATTTTACGATACTGTTCTGTAAGTTGGCCATATTGATCATCAATATGATAAACATACAGAACAATATTGCGAACAATCTAGTCAAGTAAGGATGCCTGGTTGGTGGTAAAAAAATATAAACTGTCATTAAAATAGTGTAAACATGAATAAAGCAATTTTATTAAAATGCCCCATTGAAGTAAAATGATACAACAAAGCTAAGTAAGATGCTTGATGACATTCATTGCACTCCTATACTAGAGAAAAATGAAAATAAGCAATTTAAAATGTATAAATAATTTCTTCATTTCGATTTCAATACGACGAAAATTAAATTACGAGATTTAGAAAGAGTTTTCTATAAATCAAATTTTCTTTCAGTTTGGTGTAAGAAAATTTCTAAAACTGAATAACATTTTACTAAAGTGATTTATTTATGACTCAGTAACTTTTTTGTTTAATGTAATATTTATTTTTTCAAAATATTGAAGAATTTATACAGGACATAAAATTTCGTCTTAGTTGTAAGTAGCGATGAAAAATTATAGTATTATACAAAATGAATGAGCTATTTTTATGGAAGCTGATTTAATAAAGCCTTTATAAAATTTATTCTGAGGTAGGTATTTTGAATTTATTTTAACACAATATCAGAAGTAATAAATAAAAGTGGTGATTTCGATGCAAAACTTATAAATATTTATAGCAAATACTGAGAGCATTTTTTATTTAATCAGCTGAGTTATCTACAGCCACATTTCTTTAACTTTTCAGACCATTTAAATGTTTTTTACATTAAACTTTATTGAAATAATTAATAATATTTTCGTCATGTGATATGTAATATCACATTACGAAAGTACATAATAAAATTACAGAACAAGGGTAATAAAGCAGAACATTAATATAATTTATTTATTAGCACAAAAATATATTAAAAACTTAATATTTTAATAAAATAGTTTTTTCTTGTGCTTCGCCCATATATAAAATGCTGTACTTTGAAATCGCTATATCATGAATGGCAAAATATAACAAGGCACATTTATGTGAGAAATACCTAACCACAAAAGAACATGATTATGCCCAAAAAGTAAGACCGATTTAAAAAAAAAAAAAACTCTTTATTTATTCTTCTAAATTTATTCCATTGCCTTCAAAGTAATCCCCTCCGGATACAATGCACTTATGCCAACTGTTTTTCCAATCGCCAATGCATGCTAAAAAGTAATCGGCGGGGATGGCCTTCAGAGCGCGTGGCGATTCACGTTGAATCTCTTCACTCGACTCAAAACGGTATCCCTGGAGTGGTCTTTTGAGTTTAGGGAATAGTCAAAAGTCTTACGGTATGAATACGGGGGTTGTGGTACGACATGGGTTTCATTTTTGGCGAAAAAGTCACGGAGAATCAATGCAGTATGAGCTGGCGCATTTAGTGCTTTCGATACTAATCGAGATTTGACGTATTTGAGTGCCAAAATGGAATTGACAGATCTTTTTGAAATTCCAACATCAGCAGCAAGGTCTCTAATTGTAAATCGACGGTTTGCAAGCACCAAATCTTTAATTTTTTGGACGTTAGCTTCGTCGGGTGAGGTTGATGGTAGACCATAGGGCTCTTCGTCTTCAACGCGTTCTCTGTCTTCTTTGAACTGTTTATATCCCTTCTAAACATTTCTTTTTATATAGGAATGCTCACCTAACGCCTTCTGCAACATTCTATACGTTTCCGCAAACAAAATTTAATGCAAGTGTTTTGCTCAATTAATTCAGACAATTCAAAAATCGCCGGAATCAGTTGTAGCGTCTCACAAAGCCTAGCGTAACTCAAACACTAATGAATATTTTGACGTCAAATTTCACATAGATATCAAGGACAGTGCCAGCAACCTAAAAAAGAAAAAAAATGAAATTCCATAAGCCCCGGGAATTTTAAATTGAAAATGGGTTTTACTTTTGGGACACAGTAGTATATAGTGAAACGTGGGGCATACGCAAGGATTTTTCTTGTGGGGAGCTCAACAAAATAAACTGTAAGCGTTTGATAAAGCTCAATAAGTCATACCACACTATAAATAATAGGAAATGCAAAAAAGCTAAAGTCGAAATTCGTATTATAAATATTATTGATAAATAATTATTCTTACTATACTAATTTTGGTTCGTATTTATATAAAAAAGAGAAAATGAAAAATAAAAGGACTGCACAAAAAATTACATTTAGTTTCTAAAAAAAAATACATAAAATTATTAAAATTCAATCTTGTTTTCTCCTTGCCAACTCATCTATTACATTATTTATGTCAACTTCAATATTTCAAAGAATATTTAATAAAACTAAACCATTTAGACGTCTCTCCCTAATGTGTTTCTCAAATAAGTTTTATGTCTTTGTAACTTTGAAAAAGATCTTTCATTCACGAATGATGATAATGGAAAAGTGGCAATAACTTTTATAATAAATATATATTAGGATACATTTTTATATGAAATTTATACCAGGATATAAATTTCTGTTGTATTAGCCTAATGTTTCAGTTGCGTTTTCATATATTGCAGTTTTGGAAAATTTATGGAACGGCAATTTTAATTCATTTTCTAAAATGGAATTTCTAGTTCAAATATTACAAAATTTACACAAATCTGTAAAGTTATGTTACTTTGAGTCTGCCAATCTATCGTTGCTTAAAAAATGGCATCAGAGTTTTGTAATGTAGTTTTATGATTAATAAACCTCTCATTCAATTGGCTCAACAAATATAAAAATGGAATAAACGTACTTTTTCAGATAAATCATTCTATAGCATACGCTAGTATTTGCTGGGAAATAATTATCGATTATTTTATTTTGAAATTGAACTTTTAAGTTATCACCCTAACAGCAGTAAGAATTTTTTAATCTGAACTTTGGAACTTTAGAAAAGATCTAATGGGAACAATAACGATATGAATAAAATTTAATGCTGCGTAATATTCTTTAGAAGATTACTGTAGTAATTTGCACAGAAGAAATGCACACACGAACAATTTATCTAATACATGCAACAATACTAAAAAATTTGTTTGACTCCAAGCTTACAATTACATTTCAGATGGAGGCGACGTATTTCAGTCATTGCAAAACACTATTTCAAAAATTGCTAGCATATTTCAATTTCTTTATCATTTGCATAACGCACGCAAAAAGAAAACTGTTCAATGGTTGATATATCACAGGTTTCAACGGTTAATATGGAAGGTTATATCACAGGTTTCAACGATTAAAAACACTAGAAAGAATTTATGCCTTGCACTGTCTGTCAGGGAATTAGTTATTATAAGCAGATAATATTTGTTTTTTAAAATTCCAACTAATATAAGTAACATTTTAAATTGCTGAAAATAATTTATTAAAACTTTACCACTGACATCGATTCTTTCTCTTAATAGAGCACTAAAATTCCCTTCATTTATAGTAGGTGCATTTTCGATTAAAAATTCTCCAAAACCTATATGTGTTTTTAAAGTAATACCTTGATGATCACAAAGAAAAATTGTCCTAATGACAATAAATTTCCGTAATTTTTCCGATAGCTGATAAATAAACTGAAAAATACCAACTGAATCAGTAATTTAAGCGATTATTTTATTTTTTTTAAATCCTTTATTGCATCAAGATTTTCAAAATTTGAAAGAGAATTGCTCAATTTTCTTAAAAATATGTAATTAATCATGTTTCCAATTGTCATATTCCTTTACAATTGAATATACAGTTGCTTATGAGCCACTTTTCCCTTCTGTTAAAGAAAATAGGAACCAATATTTACAAATATATAGTATTTTAATTCTCGAATAGACAATTATATTAAATCTTTGCATATAAGAAGGCTGAAAATTTCTTTTAAGTTTTTCATTTACAAAATAAATAAATAAATAGAAATAAAAAAAAAAAAAAAAAAAATTAAAAAAAAAAAAAAGGTTAAAAAAAATTTTAAAAAAAAAAAAAAAAAAAAAATTTTTAAAAAATGCTAAGGATTCAGAACTTTTTCAATGCTACCAATTCATATATATTGTAATATCATGCAAATTACTTGGAGAGGTTTCAATCAACATATTGACATTTATTTGTATAATAAAATAATTCAATATTGTATCATAATTGCTATTTCATTGCCCATTTTAAATAAATGCATCTCGTATATTTGCATGATCAGTAACACACCTTCATCAGCTTTAAAAATTATTTTTTTATAAAATTCAATTAAAGTGTTTTGTTTTGAAATAAATTTTATTTTTTTTATGACATTATTGTCTAAAAAAACATTGAAGATTTCAAACGCGTTTAGAACCATAAATATTTTCAAAAAATTACGTTACTTCCATGTAGAATTTAAAATTATTTCTAGTGATATAATAAAAAGAACGCGCCTTGGAAAATAACAAAATTAATGAGAGCAGTATGCGTTCTAGTAATTAAATAACAAATAATAATATGATAAGTTTTCGTAACATGAAGAACATAAAGAATTTTAACAAGAATTAAAAATAAATAGTCTTCAATTGCAGATAGGAAAAGATTACAACTGGTGATTATTAGAAAGGAGATTTAATTAATAATAATTAAAAGGCAATTAAATAAAAGTAATTAAATGTAAGTCAAATATTTGTACTTTGGCGATGAGGAGCCCTATGAGAATACCGTAAACATCACAATGTAACAATGAAAAATTTCACAAAACTCCTTGCAACAAGACCGAATTAAGAAATGGCCATATGTGAATGTTATAAAAATGATATCGGAACCTGACAGATCGTCATAAAATACAAGGTTATCGTAAAAAATAAATCCATAAGTAATTGACAAAGTTAAATTTCTTATAACTGTTTGGTGACTACCAATTTGACTCCAAAATAGGGATTAGGTGACATCATAGTTTACCATGATAGAATCCATTTAAACTACAGTAGAATCCCTTAAGTTTGAACTCATCACACCTTTCGCTTATGGGGTTGAAGAGGGGCGTCAAGAGCGTCAGACTTGCCTGGATACGCGCTTGAGTGGAACCGATTGTGGCAATGCGCAGAGATAATGAAGCTTATAAATCTACGATTCAGTGCTAGAATTCATATGTTTCCCCTGTTGGCGGCCTTTATTACATCAGTAATTGTTTAACTGTGAACCGGACTTGGGCAATCAGTAAAAGCTCTGGTGGATTCTAGAAATTCTAGTTGTTGATGAAATACAAGATGTTGCATACAATATACCATTGTCATAGTTTATCGCACCACAAATATCTTGCAGATATTGAATATATCACTGGCCCTAATACGAGTTTGATAAAATTTGGCTATTTAGTGTATTGAATATGAAATGAGAAGAGGGCCTACAACTAGTGTCGCCTTATCGCCTTGCCATCGACCAAATATTTAATTTTAGACAAAGAATCAATCACCCAAAATGGAATCATTATGGAACTACATGCAAAAGAGGAATTTGGGGGTAAAGACTATGACAACCACTCATGGTTTATTTGAGATGTTCTAAGCATGATCATAGATGGCGCTTAGAACATCTCAAATAAGCATGGTCTATGATCATGAAACGATCTAACCTATGAAGTTATTATATAAGCAGGATCTATTATCATGCTTAGAACGATTTAAAAGATTCATGTATTGGGCATTTAAAAGAAGGCAGAACAATGTCCACAATGCAAATATTTCGTGAAGCCTTCAAACAACTTAATATCTTAAATTTACATGACACTTTCTAAGCATGATCATAGACATAAACTCCTACAGTGCACATTTAAATATAGTCCAAACACTTGGTCCTTTGGACCACTGGATTCTTGTGCCTTAAAAAATCTACCTACCTATATTTTTTATATTCAAGTATAATAGCTTATAATTCAGCTTTATTCTTTTAAGCTTTGCTTTCATTAAAATTTTGTGTGAAATCTTTTTCATATCAGGAACTTTGTGGAACACGAAAACTTGCGGTAGATTTTATTTTCTTTGTGAAAAAATTTAAAGTTTTTTTGCTTTATATTTACGAGTCGTATGAAAGAAAATCCAGGAAATTCCCCTTTTGATGCGAGACACTCATACATGCTGTTACAGTCTTCTTGTTTCTGAAAGCAATCTGAACAGTATACTATTAGCACTTCAAGCTTTTACCCTTTTGCATACTAATCCGTAAGGTTTACTTCTTGGACATTAGCCCTTTATATTTTTGTTACATTTTTGTTTGATTTCTAATAGATGTAAAAATTTGAATAGCTTATTATTATGATAAAAGTTGAAATAGTGTAATTTTTTTAATTCCACTATATTTCATTCATTTTCCCCTGATCAGTATGAAAGACACTATTTAATGACTTGCTATTTTATTGCACTCTGGTGTTAAATGTTTTAATTCTTTCGCATTATTTATTTAAAACTTTGAATATTAGTAGACAATGACGTAATTTGCGACATTTACAATTTTGGGATTTATGTGCACCTTTGATAAAGCTAAACATCTAGTGTTCTCTTTTGAAATTCCTTTTCCTATCACTTCTATTTAACAAAATACATTTTTGTAAATTTTTACATTTTTATAGTTTGATATTTTTGTTTTTTTATTATTTTAAATATCAAGTTGTTTCTAAATGAAAAGGATTTACACACTAACATTTTTCATGCATCCTGCAATTTTGTTTTCAATGTCATTTCTTGTAGTATTTCAGAAATTATGTTGTATTACGTCTTTGCCTAGCGTAGCAGCTTTTAAAGTACTCAAGGTTTTAAATCTTGTAATTTCTCTTATATATTTGGCGTTTCATATGTACGGGGTTTCTGGAAAAAACTTGAAGGTCTTTAGAAAAGAATATCAGGAAATTTGTGAAGTTTAACAAATATTTCTTGTAACAAATCAATATGACGGCAATTAATGTAATTAAAAATTTAAAAATAAATTATTATTATACCACTAAATTATAATATATTTATATATTCATTTAAAATTCATTTTAAAGTATTTATATAAATAATTCATTTTAAATTTATATGATTTACTATGAAATAATTTAATATAAGGAAATGCATGCCGTGCCACATAAATTTGTTGTACAATTTTTGTGAAACCCTAATGTTTTTCTTGTTATTTGTTTTTAGAAATTTGTCAGTCTCTTTTTCTCTCTCATACACACACAAGTACACATTGTCCGTATTTGTAGAAATGCAATCCCATCAACTGGAAAAGGTAAAACGTCTGGCACCCTTTTTTACTATGCTACTTGAGCAGTAGAAACGTGTCCTTCAAACAAAGTTAACACTTAGTGTGTTTGGTCTATGAAAATTTAATTATTTGTAAATTTGATACAAAGGAAAATTCATGCTAATATATATATATATATATATGTGTGTGTGTGTGTGTCTGTTTGTGTGTGTTAACCTTTTAAATATAATGTAATACATTAGAAATGGTTAGTGTCAGTGTTTTATTTCATTTTACCTACACTCAGTTTACTTGAATTATTAACTCTTTAATTTTTCTTAACAGTTTTTTACAAGAGTTTTTTGTGTATCTTACTTTCCTTTTCCTGGTGGAAATAACTTATTCTTTATTAAAAGAAACTTCTATTTTTAATTAATTCATAAAATTAATACACTGTGAGAATTTAGAATATTATTTCGAAAACACATTGACTTTACTTGAACTTTGAAAATCTGATATCTGAAATCAGATATTCTTGATTTTCTATATTTCGTCATCACCACAAATAATACCCTTAGTATCCTTTCTTAGAAAAGGAGAAGACAACTAACATGAATGATTGAGTAGGGCCATTATTTGTTTTTGGCAACCTATCATTTTTATCAAAGGCCAATAATAAGCTAAATAATAAAAGAAACGGAGTGATATTTATATGATTGTTATGATAGGAATAGGTGGTTATTAGTGGCTGGCTTTGCTATAATAATAGTTTTTTATAGCGAAAGTGTTCTCATTTATCTGATAAATTAAACTCTTACGAAATGAAATTCAAAATAATAAATATAGTTTGGATATTGGGTACGAAATTATTTATTTAATACTATAACTAATAAAAACATATAAAAATTACATCTGAAAACTTACTTAATCAAATGACTATTTTGAAGACAAAATTTTCAATTCAGTTGCTGTCCTTATTTATAAACTGAAGTCCCTTTCTAGATTATCGTATGTAAAGAGTAGAAAACTCCTAATTCATTCTAAGCTACATGCCTACTACTTTAGAGCATTATTTTAAAATTCTGTCTCTTCTGTTCTTAAAAAAGAAAAATAAATCATATTTTTAAACTCTAGGACACTTTAAATATCAATATGAATTTAAATCTTTACTATGTCTTGAAGCTCAGTAATTTCTCAATTTTTAAAAAAATACTTTGCCAAAAGTGCAGATTTTAGGAATCAAATTTGTGATAATTATATTTTTCGCAGAAGACAAGAGGTAAAAAAGAATTAGTGGATTTATAATTTAGAATTTATAATGTATGTATAATATGTATAATGTATTATATGTATAATATAATTTATAATTATGCACTGAAAGGGATATTTTATTTGTTCTTTATTAATTTAAGAGTTACTCATTTATAATAAGAACCACATAACTACTCTATTCTCCTTTCTCTTTTTCTATGAGAATCAAAAATGTAATTATACAAGACAAACTAACTCTAAAATTTTAAAGCTCAATGATAAGGAGTAGATAATATTTGTAATATCTCACAAATCCTTTTTAGGTTGATTATTTATAAACTCCAATTGAACTATTTTATAAATTCAATAATTCTGATACTACCAAATTCTTTATTATTCAATATATAAAATGATATTTGGAAGGGAATATTGAATTATTATAATTGCTTTTTATGTTGCTATTATTGTGTTTCTATTAAAATATATGAAAAAGTGACGAAATTTTTTAACGCCGTGAGTCCTTTTATTGATTATTGAGCAATCACATTTCATGCAAATTCATTAATATTTATAACTTATTAGTTCACTGAAGTCAGATAATGAATGTCTATTAAAGGCATATCTATTTTTTTAATTATTTATTTTCTCTAAAAATATTTTTTTTCTGAAATTTCAAAATTATTTAACTTTAAGTTACAGAAATATTTATAGCAATTATATAAAGTATTACATAGAAATAACTATAGCATGAGTCAACGGGAGTACGGATATATTTAGCATGCATTTCCAATTTTTTTAAATGTTCTTTAAGATTTTAGTTTTACAAAAGAAATTGTTCTCATCTTTATAAATCTCTATAAAATTTTTTAAGCAATCTTCAGGAATCCATTTTCAAATATTTATCTATCATCTCTTATTGAGATCTCTGATCGTATCTATTCTATTAATTTTTACAAAATACAAAAAGTTTCTTTCATATATACCTGCTTTTGGGAAATAAATTGAAATATTGAATTGAAAATTAGGCATTTTAAAATAAATAATTAGAAATTAATAAACAATAGTAAGAACAATTCATTTCACATTTAGTTTATGCATCTTTATTCTTATTTATTTAATTTAGGTTCAATTTATGAAAACATGTTTGAGTCGAACGAAAATTTGAACAATTTTGAATAGAAAAATATTTATAATTGAGAGAGCATTTTTTTTCTAATGCAGCTGGCAAATACTGAGACAGTGATCTTTTATGCCATAAGGGTTGTACCGACGTTACTCACTTAGCACTGTCCAGGAAGCGCGTGCAGTTGAAGAATAAGCTACGAACGCGGAGTAACAATGCGCCTGCAATGCTCTACAATCCTATTAGACCGGGATCTACGGTTTAAAGTGAATTCCGAAGCACTACAAACGTCATGGCTTCGCCAGGACTTGAACCCGAAACCTGTGGTACCGAGCGCCACAGAGCTAGTCACTCAGCCATCAGGCCCCCATTGTGAGAGCATAAAATTGAAATTTATTTGGGATCCATATAAAAGAATAAGATCTATCGTAAAAGTAGGAGACTATTGTGAGAATTTTGCTGCTGGGAACAATTGACTTTCAACTTGTTCCTAGAAGAGTAATTTGCCTGCAGATATGAAAGTATGGAAGATATTTGACAGATAAAAAACTGTGCTGAAATATTTTGAAAATGACTTGACTTTTTAGTTTAAGACGTAAGTTATGTTTTGGGGCTGTTGAAGCTGTATATTCTTCTTTCGATAGCAGATTTCTTTACATTCAAGCAATTTCTTGACTTTTATAGTTTCGAAAATATCTCGAAAAATGTGCCCAAAGCCTTTGATAAATATAGGATACTATTGGAATAAAAAAACATATCGTTGGAACAAAAAACAACTCAGAAAAGTGACTGACAGTCACATTTATTTCATTTTAGGACTCATACAATGAATATTCTGAAAGAGTGAAAATTTTTCTTCCACGAAATGTATGGTTTGCGCACAAGATATGGTAATCAGGGTTATAGGTTTCTAAAGTGTGGACAACTAGCAAAAAAATTTATCTTTGACAACTTTTCTCTTCCTTTTTTTTAATTTTAAATGTAGCGTACTGGGAGAAGTCCTTGGCTCAAGAAAAAAGGATCGAGTACAAAATAAAACAAAGGGGTAAAATTAAATAAAGGCCCTATGAATATTTTAAAAAGGATGCATGGAAATTTTAAATGCATACCAAAATTTCACCGTTGCGCGTTCGGTTAAACATTGGTACTCAGTAATCGTTCTACTTTGCAGTTTCTACTAAAATCCTTGGCATATTTAACTGAAAATCGCCATTACATGAAGACAAATTTGTCACTTATGAAAAATAATTCTTTACTAAAAGATCTTAAAAAATCTCTACTTTTGTTTTTTTTATTAGGAAACCCAATTGCCTTATTTTTCTAATTAAACATACCCAAAATTAATTAGTTAAGGTAAGGTTCAATATGTTAGTGTATATAATCCTATCATAATAAATAAATCAGTTTTTATTCTGTGTTTATCTACTCACGTTAGGTTATATGTAAAATATATACGTTTTCATGCAACACAAATTAATACAGGGGTTTTCAAACGGGGGGGGGGGCCAACCGTACAAACAGGGATACCGGGGGGGTCATGGCTTTCTGTTGGGTCAATCGTAACCCTGAAAGGAAGGATCACTGGGGAGAAGTATAGAGGAATTTTAGCTGACCAGGTCGATCCTATGATACAAACTTTGTTTCCTGCAGGAGATGGAATTTTCCAGGATGATAATGCACCCATCCATGCAGCAGGACTTGCCCAATCATTGTTTGATGAACACGAGGATGAAGTTAAACATCTACCTTGGCCCGCACAATCACCCGACCTCAATATCATTGAACCGTTATGGTCTATTTTAGAACGTTCAATACGAAATAGATATCCTCCCCCGGCATCTCTCCCAGAACTTTCACAATATCTTCATGAAGAATGGTACAACATTCCTCTAAACACTATTTAGCACTTGTATGAATCGATTCCTAGGCGAATCCAAGCTGTATTACATGCCAAAGGCGGTCCTACACCATACTAATAGAGGATTCATTATAAATCTATAGTGTTTCCATTATTTTGATAACCCCCTGTATATATAAATGTATCGTTGAACATTTCGAACTTTAGAGTAAGGAAAAAATATCTTTAGAAAATCTTATTTATTTTAATTTGAAATCGGGAATCGATTATATTTAATAACGAACAAAATAGTGTTATTTCTATATTAAAAATGTCTAAAATCATTAGATTATAAACGTAAGTAAGAAAAATAAAATATTTAATTTTTATATTTTAATTTACAAAATTATTTACTTGAATTCTTATTTACTTAAATAACTTCATTAAATACTATGCAATTATTATGCTTCTTAAGTTAATCAGATTACGTATAAGTATTAAGTTAAGTATAAGTAATAAGTATAAGTTAATTTACTAAGTATCAATTAACTTACACGTAAATTGGTATTATATAGTTGACCATGAATAAATTACGAAAATTCTGGATTTTTAAAAATCATATTACTAACATTTTCTATCTATGCCCACTACTATAGTTTATGAAATGGAGGTCATTTCATGGCCTCAAAGAACCATGTAACACTCGTCCATTACGAGCTGAATAATACATTTCCTGCAAGTCAAACTGGACAGAAGTATGAAATGAGTGATCGCAAAATGTGCAAAAGCTTCTTTATTTATATTAAATAATTATTAAAGTAAATATTTAAGAAATAGCAATCTGAAGTTTCGAGTAGTCTTTAAAATAAACAATGACTGATTAATATCAGAAAAGTAATGAGCTTAAATATTAATCTACTACATATTCTATTACAAATAATTTATTATGGAGTTTGAACTCAACGAGAAAAGGTTTATTATTAAATATTGAAAATGTCCCATTCAAATAGCATCTTAAAAATATAATACACAAGAATGGGAAAAATAATTTAGAATACTGATTTGCTTTATTTGCTATAGATTTAGAATTTATACATAAAATTTTCCATACTAAGGATTAAGTTTATTCAATTGTTTTGGGTATTTTTTAATATTTTGAAAAGCAAGTAAAAAATAAAAAAAAGCAAGTCTAAATTGTTTATTATTCATTAAAATTGAATTGAATAATATTGAAAAATTATTAGATACATTCTTTCTCAAAAATGCATAATTAAAACTGATCAGTTTACCAATAGATGGTTTTTCATTAAGTTTATTAAAAATTATAATTTAATGTTAATTTTTATGAATCTTTTAATTTCAAACTTTTCTTGGGTACTAAAGGCAAAGTGTATCGAAACACTCGTTGTTATAAATATATCGGAATTCCACATTACAATCATTAATGAATATATATTTACCATAATCACTAAATAAAAATTTGATCCGTTTTTTGAAACATTAGTATCGCCTTCAAAGTGCTCGGCAATTCACATTGAACCTGTGGAACGATATGGGTTTCACTTTTGGCGAAAAAGTCACGAAGAATCAATGCAGCCTGAGCTGGCGCATTCAGAGTCTTTGGTACCAATCGAAATTTGACGCGTTTGAGGTCCAAAATGGAATTGACCGATCCTTTTGAAATTTAAACATCATCAGCGAGGTCTCAAATTGTAAAAAAGACGGTTTGCAAGCACCAAATCTTTAATTTTTTTGGACGTGAGCTTCGTGGGTTGAGGTTGAGGGTCGACCAGAGGGCTTTTCGTCTTCAACGCGTTCTCTGCTTTCTTTGAACTGTTTATACCATTTCTAAACATTTCTTTCCGATATAGGAATGCTCACAGAATGCCTTCTACAACATTCTATATGTTTCCGTAAACAAGATTTAACGCAAGTTCTTTGCTCAATTAATTCAGACATTTCAAAAATCGCCGGAATCAGTTTTAGCGTCTCACAAAGCCAAGCGTAACTCAAACACTAATGAATATTTTGACGTCAAATTTCACACAGATGTCAAGAACAGTGCCAGTAACCTAAAAAGAAAAAAATCAAATTCCAAAAGTCCCGAGAATTAAATTGAAAATTGGTCTTACTTTTTGGGCACAGTAGTATGCTGCATATCATTAGACTTTCGATAGATACGAATAGTAATAGAGAGTAAAAAATTTAAAGTCTACATTACTAAAGGTTACTTTTAATCGTGTTGCACAAATAGCACTTTGTTTCATGACAATTTTATGGATGCTTTCGTACCTTAGGAATTTCGTTAAAACATTGTTGATCGATTTTTGTGTTTATCACAAGACACATCTTACAAAATTCCATCCTTTTACGACACTCCCCCGACACTACTTAAGCAAATTGCTGTACCTTGAACCACATCAAGTGTACTGAATTTTTTTTTATCTTGTTGAGTTTCAAAATCATTTTTAGTTCATGGAAAACACTTTAGGTCAGCAAAATTGCCACAGAATTTTGTTAGCTTTCACTGGAGACTCTCATTGAATACTATATAAAAATTGCAAGTAATTTGAACAATTTTATAATACAATTTGTTTGGCCTCTTAATAATTCGAGAATTGTTCAATTTGTAACAGTTGCATATTTTAATATTAATATATATAATATTAAATAATATTTTTAATATTAATATATATATTAATATATTATATAATACTTTTATTAAAAGTATTTGTTCAAATTTTGGATTTTGAAATTTTAATGATTTTTTAGATTTACATTTGTACATCTAATTTAAATCGAATTACTAAAAGTATTAAATTTGATATTGGTAAAATAATCACAAAGCTGCATTTGTAAATAATTGTATTCTTTTAAAAGTAACAGAAGAATTCACTGATAAGTAAAAAAATATGAATATGTGAAGGTATTGTTAAAAATTGAAATAATCAAGAAATTTTTAATTAAAAAATATATGCTACTTAGCTAATTATTTCTAGCGTTTTTGGAATTCATAGTTATGTATCCTAAATTGGAATTAAATAAGAAATAAACAACCAAGGGTCAGATATATTTTAAATAATAAAAATTATGTTCAATGAATATTTTTATGATAAAATAACTCATATAAAAATAAATATTTTTGATTGAATTGAGCATTTATTATTATTATTATTATTTTAATAAATACTCAAATTTATTATTAAAATTAAACTTTTTTATTAAATTTTTTATTATTATTTTATTTTAAAGTGGTATAAATCCACTTATTCATATATTAAAGTAATTAGCGATTTAAGGTTCTTCTAAAATTTTCTTTCGTTTTTCGGTCAATTAAAAATTTTGGAAAAACTAAAAATATAAGAATTTCAAATTACATTTACTCAGTCATCCTAAATTAAACAGAAGGGTAACTTTTTTTTAAAAACTGGATCTATGCCACTTTTAAAAAGGACTCATATAATGCTAGAAATGTTTTTTTATGAAAATAAATATCCGAATATATAATTTGCCGAATTTTTGCTACTATATTTATAGAATTTATAACACCATATGGAGCATGATGACCGAGTGACTAGTGATCTGATTTTATTTGGTGATGATTGACACAGGTATTTGGTATTTGGTGACACAAGTTTTGGGTTCGAGTACCGACGATGCTATGAGTGTTTGTAGTGGTTTGGAATTAAATTTAAACCGTAGATTCCGGTATAATAAGAACATACAGCGTTGTAAGTAAGGCTGAAATCTTATTTCAATTCAAATGTTTTCTTATCCAATAAATGTTTGTTTAAATAAATAGTTATTAAAAAAATAATAATTTTTTATATACATAAAGCATACTTCTCATGTAATTTTTAGCAGCTTTTAAATTCTTTCAGCAGTTTTAATAACATAATCTAAAGACGAGATTCTTGCAACTTTTTTGCTCTTTGATCTACAATAAGTATACGAAAGGACAAATGTTATTTGAATTATTGAATAAAAATTCGGAGATATACAAGACTTGGTATTTTTCTAATGCATCATTCATAAGAACGCAGGCATTTTTTTTATACTATTGATACTTTATGAACGTATTTATATCAAGTGTATAAATATTTTTTTGGATATAGAATTGGAAAATACGTGATACTTTATTGTAATTTAATATATCACTCTACCTGAAAAAAAAACAAGAGGAAAGAAAGATAAAAAAAAAACTCATCTTGATTACAAAAATATTGTGAAGCTAAGAACAAAATTTTTACTTTTTTCTTGCATCGTGTTGCGAAAAAAGGTAGATTTATTATTAGAATTTTTTGACTATTTCATACAAAATTCTCATTTTAAGAAAATGATATACAGTTCACAAGATTTCCATTTGAATTTGAAACTGTCTTCTTGTCTAAGATGTCAAACAATGAAGAAAAATAAATAAAATACAATCTCTGACTCTGATTCATAGTTCATACATTTAAAGATATAGACAAAGATAAGCAGGCTGTGAGAAAGAAATTTGAAATTGAATAGTCACACGCTTTAGTACCATCACTGAAGAGAACGCCACAAACATTTTATGATTCGTCAACTATTGATAATGTTTTTAGTGTTCATACCATGTTTAGAAATAAAATATTGTATAGTTTTCATGTATGTATTTATTATTTTTTTTTCGTCTTTTTATTATTAAAAATTATTTATTTATCTTCTAAATTCAAAATAATTAAAATATTAAGAAACTATTAAAACTATGAAATATTATGAAACTATCTGTGTTTTTAATCTTTAAATATGTAGCAATAGTAGTCATATTAGAAAAGGACCTACGGTTTAAGGAGGATTCCGAGCCATTGCACTCATCTATGACACTGCCGAGACTTGATCCCAAAGCCTATGGCTTCGGGGGCCAGAGCGTTAGTCACTCTACCATAAGGACCCTATATAATTATATTACAATACATAAAAAAATTACAAAACATATTAGCTACATGAATCCATTTTTTATCGTACAAGTCATTGAATGCCAAATAATTATTCTATGTTAAATAATTATAATTGTGTGGTATTTAAAAATGTGATGTTAAACAACCCTATTTTATAGTTAACCAGTAAAGAAGTTTTACAAATAAATTGAATATACGTTCAATAGAGGTTCCAGCAAGAATTTTGCAAAAAAAATATTATTTCAGAAATTATATTATGGTTCTGAACAGTTGATAAAGCACTTAAATTTTAAAATTAAATCAGAAAATTATTAAAAGAACGAAAAATGGAAAATAATTTTCAATGACTTTTATGATGAGCACTAATAAAAAGGATTTGTTGAAATATGCAAACTTTCACAATAAAAACCATAAAGAAAATTAAATAACTTTTTCACAAACAATCAATGATTTCACAGTACACGTGAAAGTCGAAATACATGAAAATAGAGTGATAACCAGATATTTGATCTCTGTATCAGGTTTTAACTTACTATACAAAAATATTTGCAAATAATCCGATATTTTTAACCAAAATAAAAAAAAATAGACATGAGAGAAATTACTTTTGTGTAAAATAAAACTATTATGTTTCCATAACATAATTTTAAAGGTAACTTTCCCAGACTGACAAATCTGCATCGTGTTTTGCGGTCTATTTGTAGTTTCTCTCAAATATTGAATGGAAAGAATCGTTTGGAACAGGAACTCTTACAGAGAGATAGCACAACTACTGGGAATTCGATTTCGTCTTTGCTACCTAAGTCACTAAAAGAAGCGACGTCTAGCAGAGACTCAGGAAAAATTCTTTTAACAAGGCATTGCTATATGGGGAGATCAGGAGAATGGATAACATGGTTATGGGTTTTGTTATTTAGTTGCGAATAAAAGAGGAGATGCTTCCAACTCCATTTTTATGCATTCAGACATTGTTGAGGAAATCACAATTGGAGATTAAAATAATTGCATTTGTAGGGCTTTCTCAGGAATAAAGGTAGACATGTACTTCAAATTTATAATTGAATGCGTTTTCCTTAAGACTCCATGGTAATTTTTAATGTTAAACAAAAATAAATGCATTATAGGGGTGTTTAAAATACTTCTTAGGTAAAAAAATTAATTTTGTGTAGCTTTGAATTGACAGACATGAATGAATAGTATCTTAATTAATTTATTCAGACACAAATCTTATCTTATAGCCTTGTCTAAATATCATTTCTAGCCGATATAAAGAACTTATGCGAGTTGAATACATTAGCATGTGAAGTGTTCTGTCCTTTATCTCCTGAAGCTAACAGCATTGTTTTAAAAATTGAGACAATATATATTCTTGATATTAAAACTTACATCATTTTCCTTTTATTACATAATCTTACATGAAAGAATTCTATTTCTTGAGAGATTACATGTTTTATTGAATACTTTTCAAAGTTTAATCGCAGCGATTGTCGTTATATTGGATTCGATAGACTTTATGAATTTCAGTGATATTGAAAATATCACATCAACCCATCCTTTTTTAAATCGGCACTTTCTTATCTTTAATGATGAAGTTATTTAAACATTAGAGATTAAATTAAAATAAGATAAGAATTAATTTTGAATGTCTGGAAAATTCTACTTCCGATAATTAAGTATTGATTAAGTTTGATGGAAATCGCAACTGTTACTGACGAAAGAAATCTGCATTTGCTATAATGTCTTGTATATCAGTTCCTTAATTAAGATTTATCCAATTATAATACCAAAGTATTTATATTTGTGCGATTTATTTTACTTCATCTGTTCATTTATTTCGAGTTTTAATTTATTTATGAAGCTATTTTTAATGCAGTTTTAATTAGAAAATTAGCTTTTTGTGATTTATAAAGAAAATGCGATAGTAAAATTATAAAAAAACTAAATTTTATGAATTCAAAGTAATTAAAGTAGTGTATCTAATTCAAGATTTTATAATATTTAATCGTACAAAATGAATTAAAATACCTCGATTGTTTTGACAAGAAATTGTTTATGATGTATTATGCTGACAAGATTAAATTTAATTATTCTTTTATATGGGGCTATTAAGTTTCGCTAACCCTAAATGTTAACGCACTTTTTATAAATAAGCAACTTTAACTTAAGAAAAATTCTTTGCGCATTATTCGTTCACGCTAATTAAGTCATATGTACTTTTGAAAATTACTGTTCGCTTATATTATTTCTATAATTATTATCGTTCAGTCGAAGTTTGATTTCCCTGTCACATTTTCCTACTTTTAAATATTCCACTAAATGCTTTCTCCTGTTGGTTTGATTAGTTTTATTGTATTTACTTATATTTGCCGATTATTTAGAAGCATTCTAGCTAATTACGGCTGGTATTTCTTGTATTATGCGTTGATCATTCATAGCATTTCGGTGATTGCATTGATATTAAATTGCTTTTTAAATGATCTGCAAAAAAATTCTCTCTGCATCTCTTTTTAAGTTGATGGTTTAGGCATTTCGTTTCTAAAAATTAACAATTAGTTGATGGATTTATTCTGTCAAAGGGAACATTTAACTTTCAAATGTGTACATGCAAATGGAGAGGATTGGAATATTAGTCAATGTGCATGATCTTTGGCAGAATACATAATTTATTTATGAGGCTAATATTCTTATGCTATACATTGATCCTTCATAACAATTCAAATTGCTTTTCAAGTTATATACAAAAAAAATCACTCTGTATCTCGCATTAAGTTGATGGTTGACGTACACTCATGTCCATAAATTAAGGATAATTCAGAATCACAGTGAAATTGAACTCTAAAATAAAAATTTCACCTGTAGAATTATCACACACATCTTGAAGAAGAATATGCAAATTACAGGAAACCACCAGATGGTGTGGATAGTACGTCACAATGACGAGAGTGTAAGAGAGGGGTATATAAGGAAAGGTGGCAAAGAAGTAAAATTGTTCACTTGCGCTTTAAAAGCCTTTCAGTGCAATAACCGCATAGTTATGGCACAAAGGAAGCGTTTGGATGATTTTTTACGTGGTAGAATTATTGGACGACTAGAATGTGGACGTACCCAGCTGGAAGTATCCGAGGAAATTGGAATCGCCCAGAGTGTCATCTCCCGGCTTCGGCAACGATTCCAAGATGATGGTAATGTGAGTAGATGTTAGAGCACAGGTCGCCCCCCGAGTTACAACGCCGAATGAGGACCGGTATTTAGCAGTTACTACCAAAAGAAACGGACGGAGCACAGCATCAGACCTGTCTCGTCAGCTCTCTTCAGCTACCTGTACGACAGTTTCAAGGCAGACCGTGTACAGATGCTTAGGGCACATTGGTCTATATGCTCGTAGGCCTGTCAGATGTGTTCCCCTTACCGCAACTCACTGTCGCCTGCGATTAACCTGGAGTAGAGAGCATGCATTGTGGACACCGCAACAGTGGTCTTATGTGATGTTTTCCGACGAGTCCAGGTTTAGTTTGCAGTCCGATTCTCGCTGGATTTTCATATGGAGAGCGCCAGGTACCCGTTACCTCCAAGAGAACACCACAGAACGACACCGTTACGGTGGTGCAGGATGGCTCGTTTGGGGAGGAATTATTCTTGGTTCCAGAACTGACCCGCATGTTCAGAGTGTAACGATGACAGGCCACATCTATGGGGATGTCATTCTGGAACAACATGTACGCTTGTTTCGGGGGCCATGGGTGTTGAATTTCTGTTTATGGATGATAACGCCCGTCCTCACCGTGCAAACATTATAGACGAATGCCTTCAATTGGAGGATATCATCCGTATGGACTGGCCAGCATACTCACCGGACTTGAATCCAATAGAGCACGTGTGGGATATGCTTGGCCGACGAATTGCAGCCCATCAATCCCCTCCCACCTGTCCACCGGAACTTCGGAGGGCTTTGCTTGATGAGTGGTGTAATATTCCCCAAGATCAGATTGACGACTTTATATTCATAATAAGCGCCAGCAATAGAAGGTCGTTGGAATTAAAAACTACAACAGCTCTCAAAAAATTTCAATCCTGGGCGTTAAAAGAAAAACTACAGATTTCACAGGACAAAACACAAGCAATTGTATTTGGGAAAAAAGGATCGTTAAAAAGAAAACCAATCTTGAAATTTGACAACTGGTCAATAAAATGCAACCCAACACTCAAATATTTAGGAGTTATATTGGATCACAATCTAAGCTTCCTCCCTCACATTCAACATTTGAAAAGTACCCTCCTAATTCAATCTAATAAATTGGCAACCATGTCAGGTAGAGGATGGGGTATCAACCCCAAATTCACCAGACTATGGTACAAATCGGTGGCGGAGCGGATCATATGCTACGCAGCTTCAATATGGGCTGATAACATTACAATAAGGAAAATCAAACTACTCAACTCTATACAGAGACAATTTGCTTTAAAAATTACTAACGCGTATAGAACTTCTCCAACCTCAGCTTTGCTAATTCTAAGTGGACTAGAGCCGACCTACCTGGTAGCAGCAAGGGAAGCCACATTTACAAAAATCACACGGCTCAAAATTAATGCATCTTTTTCATCATCACACATATCAACATAATGATTTTCAAGAATCAATTTCACAGTGGAGCGAACCTCCATGGGCCAAACCATCACAAATTTTAAAAATACAGAACAAAGAAACAGTGATCTTCACATTTATACAGACGGATCGAAATTGGACAATAGGGTAGGCTCAGCCTTCGTAGCATTTAACAACGAAACAGAAATTCACACATGGCAAGAAAGCCTTCAAGGCCACAACTCAGTATTCCAAGCTGAACTTCATGCAATCCTCAATTCCTTAATATGGCTCATAAATACTAACTATAAAAGAATTAACATCTTCACGGACAGTTATTCATCTCTCACAGCCATCAACAGATTTTTTAACAAAAATAGTCAGGTTCAAGATATCAGAAATCTTTTATACACAATCAACAACAAATCAATCAGCCTATTGTGGATCAAAGCACATGTCGGCAACAAGGGTAACGAACGTGCCGACTTTCTTGCCAAAGAAGCGACAAAGCAAACAATACATCAATCCCAATTAAAGGCCCAACAAGCCTACTGAAAAGAGAACTAAAATTGAATAGCCTCAAGATCTGGCAAGAAGAGTGGGACACTCAGCTTACAGGAAGAAGAACCCATCAATTTCTTCCAACAGTGTCAACGAAGATGTCCATAAATACATGTCTAAACTACTTTTGTAACGGGACATGGTCCCTTCCCCGCGTACTTATACAGGTTCAATATTAAAGATACGGACAACTGCATTTGTGGTGAAACTGGCACGCCGGAACACTATCTCTTCTCCTGCTCTTTAACAGACTCAAATCACGTTCTCCAACCAAATCCAGATACATATGCAACCTGGGCACAAAATGCAGCATTCTCCAAAACAATAAAGGAAAAATTATTAAAGTGATGGACTTTGTAACCCATAATATAGACTACATTACACAATAGAAACAAAAAGCATGTTCTTAATCTATTATTGTATCTATATCCCCTAACAGCTTGTGTAATACTAATTACCATACACAGCCATTTCCTTTAAATAATTGTGTTAACAATTTTATTGTACATATGTAAATATCAGTAATCTTTCTCTTAGTTGTCTAATTTTTGTTTTGATTTTCTATAATTTAATCATAGAATTCTATAAGTAGTTTTAGTAGAGTGATTGCTGCCGATGGCCATAAAATGTGTGCTATTCGCCAGGAATCACTCAAACAGGCCTAAAGCAAGAGTTCCTAGAACTCCTCACGATTGAGAGCCGTTCTGACGTGTTGATATGCACCAGACAACTCTCAAAGCGGAACGGACCTAGCGATTATCACTAATTAACAACAGTGAACTCAGCCAAAGGGCTGCTTGCGATACCCAGAGTGGTTTATCAATCCTCCCTTTCCGTAGTTGTGCAACCAACACTGAAATCCCGTTAATTCGGGAAGGCCAGTGGCACTCCTGCAGCGTCTAAGATCAGATTGATAATCTGATACTCGGCATGCCTAGGCGTTGTAAGGCCTGTATTGCATCGTCCGGGAGACATACTCCATATTAACCATCATACTAACCATGTTATACTGTTTTTTGTAAATAGATTCTTTTTTGAAATTTGCTCCAGGGAGTAAAAATCACAATTTTTATTAATTATGTCAAACATATAGCATCTTTTTTGATCTTTACCTTTTGTTTAATAAATGGACTTTACAAATAAGTCAAATTTGTTTTGCTTCTATCTCTTTCTTTGCCTGAACTTCATTATCCTTAATTTATGGACATGAGTGTATTTTGTTTTTAAAAATTATAATTAGCTGATGGTTTTATTCTGTCAAAGGAAACATGAAACTATCACATTTCTAAACAAAAATGAATACAATTGGATGCGTTTGAAATTTGGCAGAGTAAATAATGTATTTATGAACCTCCCACAATGTGATGGGATCTCGCTTTCAAATTAATATTTTAAATGAAAAACAAATAATTTTCTAAAATTTGCATCTAAGTTTGAAATTTTAATTCCTAATTCCAACTTATTGTAGGTTTTATTGCAAAGGACGTCCAATTTTTACTTTTTCTTCTCATGATGAAAAGGAAATCATTTAAATCTTTTACTTTTTTTTTCCTTTTATGATCTTTTAATCGAAATATAGGCGATCGAATATATACATTAATCTAAATATTTTAATAAAACTCCGTCTGTATTCTACATTTAAAAATTATATTTCTATCGTAAACAAAATTTCCTATTACTAACACTTTATTAAATTGCCTTTTATTAACACTTATGTCGGACACTTTATAAAACATTAAATATTTATTCCGACATATCATAAAAATCGGACTTTTTATTTAAAGAATTTAAAAACTTGGATAGGGTTATTTGAGAAAAACATTTAACCGTTTTAATGGTAAAACTAAATTTATAAAATAATATATAGTGCATCCTTATTTACCATTTCTTAAATTAGTATCATTTATAATAGCAGGCTAAACGAAGTGCTTAGCCAAACCTTGTAGTATAAAATACAGCAACAAGTAATGAAAATTATAGCATGCCACGTGAAAAAAATCTATTGTAATTGTTTAAATTTGAAATGTCCTCAATGCAGATTTCAGATTTTAAATGCATTGACTAATCACTCATAAATATTTTATTAAAAATTCTGTTTATAATTCGGAAATGTAAAAAAAAAAAAAAAAAAAAAAAAAAAAAAAAAAAAAGCACTTCTTAAACAAAAAAACCAATAAAAATATTCTTTTTCGAAGCTTAAAATTAATCTTTGAAGTGTTGTCATTGTTATCAAATTTTTAATATTGAACATCATTTTTTTCCATAATCAAAATTTTATCCATTCAAAAAAGATTTGTTGAAGTACGGCGAATTATTATACCCTCTTTACTAGTTACTGTTCTTTATATTTAATAATAAATATCATGTAAGATTTCAAGCTTGCTTAATAACAGGAAAGAAAAGTAATGAAACAAAGTTAAATAAATCTCTTCTTTTAAAAGTGTTTAATAATAAAAGTAACCATAAATCATTTTGTAATATATATATATATACATATTTAAGGAATCAGGCATTTAAAAAAAAGTAAAAAAAAAATCATTAAAACATTTTTCGATGGCTAAAGTTGTTCTTTCCATTGTTTTCATTCTCATCTAATTAAACCATGAACGATCTAACCAACAATAGAATTATATTTTTAATGCGTGTAAATTTTATTACTTGATTATTTACAAATAAAAATAATTGCTTAGATAATTTAAATAAACCTATATGAATATAAAAGCAATGGAACGTACCATTTAAATTTTCTGCAATTTTTAAGAAACGCATATTCTTTTTTAATAAATTAAATATTAAATTAATATTTTTCAAACAACAATTGATTTTATAAGTTATACTTATGAATTTAGTTTTCAGTTTTATGTAGAATATTTGCTTCATGAAACAGTTATAAAAATGCCTTTCAAAGATTTTTCTGAAATGAGTTTGTATTGCAACGGTAGAATAATAAAATAAATGCTGATTTTCTAATTTTTACTTTTATTAATAAATATTTCAATCTTGCAATTAAACGCAGTACGTTTTTCAACGCAGTACTTCTAACGTAGCGCATTCTTCAAACGAGATTCTTATCAACAAGTGTTTCGACTCTAAGAGGTGCCTAAATCAGATTTTAGTCAAAATAGACCAGAATTTACCCTCATTCCTGAAATATAAAAAAATGTTAAACTATGACTATATTATGCAAATTACTTTAATTATTTAATTCTCTTCTCATTAGAACAAAGGAAGATTGTTTTGCATTCAATTAAACTACATTAATAATTTGAATTGATCTAAACTAAACTAGTAATAGCTAGAACTAAATTAATAATTTTACTAATATATCACAGGTTTAAATCAGTATATATTTCCCTTTTTAACAAAGTGTATACAGAAAAATTTACTAAATTAAAAAAACAAAAACAATTTAGTTTTAGAATTGTTTAGTTTTCAGAATTGTGATTAGATAGTTAAACTTTATTAGTTTTCCAAGTTTTATTATTGAATAATATAATTTAGCACTGAATTTAAAACTTAGGCAAATAAAAAAAATTTACATTTTTGAAGGTGGATTTTAAAGCAGAGCAAGTATTGTAATAAAGACTGTTCATTAGAGAAAAATTTTGCCATGTTGTTTACTCCTTTCAGAACTTTTGGAAATGTCGAATTCTTCTTTTGTAAAGATCTGAATGTACAGAGCAAGATTTAATGTTTCTTTTTCATTGTGCCTTACATTTAGTTAACTACTTTTACGACAGTAAAAGTAAATAAAGATAATGTTGCTAAGACCTTCTTTGACTAAATTCTAGAATTCTTTTCGTTTACCACAGAACCGACTACATAAGATAACTACAGTCAGAAGTAATGGATTTCTAAGACGTTACGGCTCCCTCTCAACGTTTTGTAGTTTTTATTATCTTTCAAAAAAATTATTTAAAAGGCATCTACAAGGTCTGAGATAAACCCAGTCTAATGAAAATTATCTTCTACATATCACTTTTAAATTTATTGTTGTATAAAAAAGGATTGCAACTATATAATGCTATCTTTTTATTACTTTCATTGTTCTGAAGTAGTTTTATATTATAGGTGTTGCATAAAAATTATTATCTTGTGACATTTAGGAAGAACATTTTTTTTAAAAGTCACAATTGAATGTCCAAAAGACGACTTTAATGTGAAGAATAATGTGAAATGCTGACTTATTTGAAAGCATACACAGGCAGTAAGATTTAGAAAGAAACATGTTCGTCATCTTTAAATTGTTTCTTCTAAAGAACTACTTTCAATTGTTATATAGAGCAGTCTTGTGAAATATTTGCTTAAATTCTTTTTTCTAGAATAAAAAAAATAATTAAAATAATTATTTTAAATGAGAGAATTCTTCCACAAAGGTACTATTTAAGACAGAACAGATTGAGGTTGAAAAATTACAATAAATTTTATTTAAAATTAAAATTCCTCCTGCCAAAGGTAATATAAAATGATGAAGAAATCCTCTGTTAAATTATATTTACGAATCAATACTTGAAATATTATTGGAATACATAAAATTCTGTATGCAATTTTAATCACTTATTTTGAGATGAACAGGATCATATTTTCGCAGATAACCGATGATTAAAATGAAAATTGTTAGTTCACACATGTGTTTCATTTTCTATTTCTCATGGAAATTATATCGTTAAAAACACGTGAATATTCCAAATTCATTTTATTTTTATTTATTAAAATGTTGAAAAATAAAATAATTCCGTTATTTTTCAATGTCAAGATTTCGTATGTAATTTGAACAATTTTAAGCTTTTCAGAACAGATATTACAGATAATAGGAAGATACACATGGAAATAAAAAAAAATTTTTGCGTGCTATTTAAAAATGCGATATTAACCAACTCCATTTTATTGTTTAATAGTGAAGGAGTTTTACAAATAAAGGGAATATACGATCAAGAGAGGTTTAATTAAGAATTTTGATAAAAATAATATTTCAGAAATTATATTATGGTTCTCAAGAGTTGATAACACAGTTAAGATTTAAAAATTGAATCAGAAAATTGTATAAAAAAAAGAAAAATTGGTAAATAATTTCCAATGATTTTTAAAATGAATACTAATAAAAAGGATTTGTTGAACTATGCAAACTTTCTCAGTAAAAATCATTAAGAAAATGGCAAAGAAAAATTAAATATATTTTTCACAAATAATCAATAATTTCATGGTACATGTGAAAGTTGAAATATATGAAAATAGAATGAAAACTAGAAATCTGATCTCTATAGCAGCTTTTAAATTACTATACAAATATATTTACAAATGATCCGATACTTTTATCCATAATAAAAAAACTTAGACAAATTATTTTTGCGTAAAAAAAATATTATGTTTCTTCAACATAATTTTAAAGGTAACTTTCCCAGACTGACAAATCTGCATCGTGTTTTGCGGTATATTTGTAGTTTCTCTCAAATATTGAATGGAAAGCATCGTTTGGGACAGGAACTGTTAGAGAAAAAGCACAACTACTGGGAATTCGATTTCATCTTTGCTACCTAAGTCACTAAAAGAAGCGACGTCTAGCAGAGACTCAGGAAAAATTCTTTAAACAAGGCATTGTTATATGGGGGAATCAGGAGAATGGATAACGTGGTTATGGGTTTTGTTATATAGTTGCGAATAAAAGAGGAGATGCATTTCTACACCAATAAAATCGTTACTTCCTTCCGAGCTCTTCTCCATTTTTTGCATCCACACATTGTTGAGGAAATCACAATAGGAGATTAAAATGATTGCATTTGCAAGGTTTTCTCAAGAAGAAAGGTGGACAGGTTCTTCAAATTTATAATTGAATGCGTTTTACTTAAGAGCCCATGTTAATTTTTAATGTTAAACAGAAAATAAATGCATTGAAAATCTTTCTTAGGTAAAAAAATTAGTTTTGTGTGGCTTTGAATTGACAGACATGAATGAATAGTATCTTAATTAATTTAATCAGACACAAATCTTATCTTATATCCTTGCCTAAATATCATTTCTAGCCGATATAAAGAACTTCTGCAAGTTGAATACATTAGCATGGGAAATGTTTTGCCCTTTATTTCCTGAAGCTAACAGCATTGTTTTAAAAATTGAGACAATGTATATTCTTGACATCAAAACATACATAATTTTTCTTTTATTCCATAATCTTACATGAAAGAATTCTATTTCTTGAGAGGTTACATATTTTATTGAATACTTTTCGTAGTTTAATCGCAGCGATTGTCGTTATATTGGATTCAATAGGCTTTTTGAATTTCAGTGATATTAAAAATATCACATCAACCCATTTTTTTAAATCTCCACTTTCTTATCTGCAATGAGGAAGTTACTTAAATATTAGAGATTAAATAAAAATAGCAACACAATTACGAGAAATATTGCGCATTTGTGAATAGAAATTTCTGTGAATTATGATAAGAATTAATTTTGAATGTTTGGAAATTTCTACTTCCGATAATTAAGTATTGATTAAGTTTGATGGAAATCGCAACTGTTTCTGACCAAAAGAATCTGCATTTGCTATAATGTCTTGTAATCAGTTTCTTAATTACGATTTATCCAGTTATTCCACCAGTTTTTATATTTGTAGGATTTATTTTACTTCATCTGTTTATTTATTTCGAGTTTTAATTTATTTACGAAGCTAGTTTTGGTGCAGTTTTATTAGAAAATTAGCTTTTTGTGATTTATAAAGAAAATGCGATAATAAAATTATAAAAACACTACATTTTATGAATTCAAAGTAAATAAAGTAGTGTACATAATTCAAAATATTACATTTTTTAATCATGCGAAATGAATTAAAATACGTCGATTTTTCGACAAGGTGTTTATGATGTATTATGCTGACAAGATTAAATTAATTTATTCTTTCATATGGGATTATTAAGTGATCAACGAAACTCTTTTTCGTTAACCTTAAATCATTTCGCACTTTTTATAAATAAGCAATTTTGACTTAAGAAAAATTGCTTTGCGCATTATTCATTTACGCTTATTAAGTCAAATTTACTTTTGCAAATTACTGTTGTTTATATTATTTTTATAATTATTATCGTTCAGTCGAAGTTTGGTTTCACTGCCATATTTTCCGGCTTTTAAATGTTCTACTAAATGCCCTCTCCTGTTGATTTGATTTGTTTTATTGTATTTACTTATACTTCCTGATTGTTTAGAAACAATCTAGCTAATTAAGGATGCTATTTCTTGTATTATGCGTTGATCATTTATAACATTTCGATGATTGCATAGAAATTAAATTGCTTTTTAAATGTTGTGCAAAAAATACCTCTACATCTCTTTTTAAGTTGATGGTTTATGTATTTCGTTTCTGAAAATTACAATTAGCTGATGGATTTATTCTGTAAAAGGAATAATGGCACTATCAAATTTATAAATAAAAATGAAGATAATTGGAATGTCAATGTGCATGAGCTTTGGTAGAATGCATAATTTATTTATGAAGCCAATATTCTTATGTTTGCATTAATCTTTCATAGCAATTCAAATTGTTTTTCAAATATTGGCGAAAAAATCCTTCTGCCTCTCTTTTTAAGTAGATGGTTTATGTATTTTGTTTGTAAAATTTATAATTAGCATATGTATTTATTCTGTCAAAGGAAACATGAAACTACCAAATTTCTAGACAAAAATGGAGATAATTGGATGTGTGTGAAATTTGGCAGAATAAGTAATTTATTTATGAACCTCAAACAATGTGAGGAGATCTCACTTTCAAATTACTTTAAATGAAAAAAAAATAATTTTCTAAAATTTGCATCTAAGTCATTGTATTTTTAGTCCCATTTTTACTTTTTCTTCACATGATGAAAAGGAAATTTTAAAAGGAAAAAAAAGTAAAAGATTTAAATGAACTTTTAATCGAAATTTTTCTCTTCTACGATAAAGAAAAATATCGAAATATATGCATTATTCTAGATATTTTAATAAAACTCCTTCTGTATTCTACATTTAAAAAGTATATTTCTATCTTAAACACAATTGCCTATTACTAAGTCTTTATAAAGACGTTAAATGTTTTTTATGGCCTATAAAAAAATCAAACTTTTTAGTTGAAGAATTAGGAAATTTGGATAGGGTTATTTGAGAACAGAAAATTAACCATTTTAATGATAAAACTAAATTGATAAAATAATATATAATGCATCCATATTTAACATTCTTAAAATAGTATCATTTATAATAGGAGGCTAAACGAAGTGCTTAGCCAAACCTAGTAAAAAATACAGCAACAAGTCAGGAAAATTATAACATGCCACGGGAAAAACAATCTATTGTAATTGTTTAAATTTGAAGTGTCATCAATGCAGATTTCAGATTTTAAATGCATTGACTAATCACTCATAACTATTTTATTAAAAATTCTGTTTATAAATCGGAAATTTAAAAATAAAAGCACTTCTTAAACAAAAAACCAATATAAATATTCTTTTTCGAAGCTTAAAATTAATCTTTGAAGTGTTGTCATTGTTATCAAATTTTTAATATTGAACATCATTTTTTTCCATAATCAAAATTTTATCCATTCAAAAAAGATTTGTTGAAGTACGGCGAATTATTATACCCTCTTTACTAGTTACTGTTCTTTATATTTAATAATAAATATCATGTAAGATTTCAAGCTTGCTTAATAACAGGAAAGAAAAGTAATGAAACAAAGTTAAATAAATCTCTTCTTTTAAAAGTGTTTAATAATAAAAGTAACCATAAATCATTTTGTAATATATATATATATTTCAGGAATCAGGCATTTTAAGAAAAGTAAAAAAAAAAAAAAAAACATTAAAACATTATTTTTCGATGGCTAAAGTTGTTCTTTCCATTGTTTTCATTCTCATCTAATTAAACCATTAACGATCTAACCAACAATAGAATTAGATTTTTAATGGGTGTAAATTATCTCGATTATTTGAAAATAAAAAATAATTGCTTAGATAATTTAAATAATCCTATATGAATATAAATGAAATGGAACGTACCATTTACATTTTCTACAATTTTTAACGAAATGCTTATTCTTTTTTAACAAATTAAATAATAAATTAATATTTAAGAAATTAATATTTTTCAAACAACATTTGAGTTTATAAATTATATTTATGAATTTAGTTTTCAGTTTTATGTAGAATATTTGCATTAAATATTTATAAAAACGGCATTTGAAAGATTCGTCTGAAATGATTGTCGATTGTTTCTGTACAATAATAAAAATAAATGCAGATTTATTTAATTTTAATTTTTATAATTAAATATTTCAGTCATGCAATTAAAAATTTTTGTTATAATTGTTGTATTCTACTCCATAACCAAAACTGACTTTTGCGCTATAAATACAGCTCAATTATTTAATTCCTTCTATCGAAAATGTTTTTTAAATAACCGTAGCTTAATCTTTTGTACGTTCTTAAATATTCTTTATAGCATTGCAGTTTAACTACAAAATAGCATACAAAAAGGAGCATAGATTATTTTGATATCTCTCAGAACATTAACATATTCCACTTACATTAAAATAATAACTTAAAATGATTATTAACTATTATTATTGGAAAAAATATCTTGGCAGCAATAAAAATATCAACTGTTATATTAAATGGCATCTCGGTAATAAGTTTTAACACTACACTGAAGTGACAAAAGTCATGGGATAGCAATATGCAAATTTTCAGATGGCAGTAGCATCGCGTAGAACAGGTATAAATGCGCAGTGCTTTCGCAGAGCTTTCATTTCTGTTCAAGTTATTCATGTGAAGAGGTTTTGACGTGATGATGACCGCACGACGGGAATTAACAGACTTTGAACGCGGAATGTTAGTTGGAGCTAGACGCATGGGTCATGCCATTTCGGAAATCGTTAGGGAATTCAACATTCCCAGATCCACTGTGTCAAGAGTGTGCCGAGAGTATGAAATTTCAGGCATAGCATCCCACCATGGACAGCGCAGTGGTCGACCGCCTGCACTTAACGACCGAGACCGGCGACGTCTGCAAAGAGTCGTAAATTCTAACAGACAAGCAACACTGCGTCAAATAACCGCAGAAATCAATGTGGGACGTACAAGGGACTTGTCTGTTAGAACTGTGCGGAGAAATTTGGCTTTCTTCGGCTATTCCAGCAGAAGACCGACTCGAGTGCCTTTACTGACAGAACGACATGGCTTGCAGCGACTCTCGTGGGCACGTGAGCATATCGGTTGGTCCCTAGATGAATGGAAAACCGTGGCCTGGTCCGATGAGTCACGATTTCAGTTGGTAAGAGCTGATGGTAGGGTTCGAGTGTGGCGCAGACCCCACGAAGCCATGGACCCAAACTGTCAGCAAGGCACTGTTCAAGCTGGTAGTGGCTCCGTAATGGTGTGGGCTGTTTTTTCATGGCATTGACTTGGTCCTCTGGTGCGACTGGACCGAACATTGACTGGAAATGCTTATGTTCAGCTACTTGGAGATCACTTGCAGCCATTCATGGACTTCATGTACCCAAACAACGACGGGATTTTTATGGATGACAATGCGCCATGTCACCGGGCCACAACTGTTCGCGATTGGTTTGAAGAACATTCTGGACAATTCCAACGAATGATCTGGCCATTTAGATCGCCCGACATGAATCCCATCGAGCATTTATGGGACATCATCGAGAGGTCTGTTCGTGCCCAAAATCCTGCACCATCAACGCTTTCACAATTATGGACGTCTATCGAGACAGCATGGCTCAATATTCCTGCAGAAGACTTCCAACGACTTATTGAGTCCATGCCACGTCGAGTTGCTGCACTTCGCCGGGCGAAAGGAGGACCGACACGATATTAAGAGGTATCCCATGACTTTTGTCACTTCAGTGTAATGATATTTGATTAAATAAAATTTCCTTACGTAATATGAATTAATTATAATTAAAGTGAAAACAGTTGTAAAATTCGTAGCTATTCAAAATGATATATGATAGAAACAACTAAAAATAGAATAACATTCATTTGCTATTACAGTAGCATTGAATAATATATATGTTTACCGCATTATTGTATAATTTGTTTGTAACGAGCTGGACGATAACTCACATAGTTAGCCCAATCTACTTAATCTAATCTATTCTGCCCTAACGCAGCGCATTCTCCAAACAAGATTCTTATCAACAAGTGTCTCGACTCTAAGAGGCGTCTAACTAAGATTTTAGTCAGCATAGACCAGAATTTGCCATCCATTCCTTAAGTATAAAAAATGTTAATCAGTAACTATATTATGCAAATTACTTTAATTATTTGATGTCTTTCCATTAGAACAAAACAAGATTGTTTTGCGTTCAATTAAACTATATTAATTTTTTGAATTGATCCAAACTAAGCTAATAATAACTAAAACTAAATTAATAATTTACTGATATCTCAGAGGTTTAAATCAGTGTATATTTTTCTTTTTAAAGAATTTTATATAAAGAAATTTATTAAATTAAAAAAAAAAAGAATTTAGTTTTAGAATTGTTAGCTAGAATTTTTTAGTTTCAGAATTGTGATTAGATGGTTAAACTTTATTGGTTTACTAAGTTTTATTATTGAATAGTAGAATTAGCATTGAATTTAAAACTTAGACAAATAACAAAAATTTAAATTTGTTAAGGTGATTTTAAAGCAGCACGAGTGTTGTAATGAAGACTGCTCATTAGAAACCATTTTGCCATGTTGTTTATTCCTTTCAGAACTTTTGGAAATGTTGAATTCTTCTTTTATAAAGATCTGAATGTACAGAGCAAGATTTAGTATTTCTTCTTCATTGTGTCTTAAATTTACTTAACTACTTTTACGACAGTAAAAGCAAATAAAGATAATGTTGGTACGACTTCCTTTGACTAAATTCTAGAATTCTTTTCGTTTACCTCAGAATAGACTGCATAAGATAACTACAGTCAGAAGTAATAGATTTCTAAGACATTACTGCTCTCTCTCAATGTTTGTAGTTTTTATTATCTTTCAAAAATAAATTATTTAAAAGGAATGTACAAGGGCTGGGATAAACCCAGTCTAATGAAATTTATTTTCTACATATACAGAAAGATATCACTTTTTAATTTATTGTTGTATAAAAAGAGATTGCGACTAGATAATGCTCTCTTTTTATTACTTTCATTGTTCTGAAGTAGTTTTTTATCATAGGTGTTGCATAAAAAATATTATCTTGTCATATACCCGGCATTTGGGAAGAAGAATTTTTTCAAAAGTCACAACTGAATGTCCAAATGACAACTTTAATGGGAAGAATAATGTGAAATGCTGACTTATTTGGAAGCAAACACAGACAATAAGATTTAGAAAGAAACATGTTCGTCATCTTTAAATTGTCTCTTATAAAGACCTTGTTTAAATTGTTAAATTGAGAAGATTTGTGAAATATTTATTTCAATTTCTTTTTCTAGCCTAAAAATCCACTTATGATTATTTCTGCTGATATAACAATTAAAATAAATATTTTAAATAACAGAATTATTTTACAATCTTATTTAAGCCAGAACAGATTGAGGCTGAAAATTTACTACTACTATTATATTTACTTATTTACTATTTAATTAATAGATTTTATTTAAAATTAAATATCCTCCTCCCAAAGATAATATAAAATTATGAAGAAATCCTTTATTAAATAATATTTGTGAATCAATAATGGAAGATTCATTATTCATTACAAAAATAAAGGATACAAAGACTTTTCTGAAATACTTCTTTAGTAGTTCTAAGTTTAGAGAAGGGATATTATAGATAATAGGAAGATACACATGGAAATAAAAAATGTGTTTTTTGCGTGCTATTTAAAAATTCGATAATAACCAACTCCATTTTATAGTTTACTAGTGAAAGAGTTTTAAAAATAAACGAAATATACGATCAAGAGAGGTTTCAGTAAGATTTTTGATCAAAATAATATTTGATAAAATTAAATTTTTGATAAAAATTATATTATGGTTCTCAAGAGTTGATAAGACAGTCAAGAGTTCAAAATTAAATCAGAAAATTATAAAAAAAAAAAGAGAAATGGAACATAAATCCCAATGATTTTTAAGATGAATACTAATAAAAAGGATTTGTTGAACTGTGCACACTTTCACAGTAAAAACCATTAAGAAAATGGCAAAGAAAAATTAAATATTTTTTTCACAAACAATCAATGATTTCATGGTCACATAAAAGTCGAAATATATGAAAATAGAATGATAACAAATCTGATCTGTGTATCAGCTTTTAATCTACTATACAAATATATTTGTAAATAATCCAATACTTTTAAGGATAATAATAAAAAAAAACAACATAGACATTAGAGAAATTACTTTTGTGTAAAACAAATATGTTTCTTTAACATAACTTTAAAGGTAACTTTCCTCAGACTGAAAAATCTGCATCGTGTTTTGCGGTCTATTTGTAGTTTCTCTCAAATATTGAATGGAAAGCATCGTTTGGGACAGGAACTGTTAGAGAAAAAGCGCAACTACTGGGAATTCGATTTCGTCTTTGCTACCTAAGTCACTAAAAGAAGCGACGTCTAGCAGAGACTCAGGAAAAATTCTTTTAACAAGGCATTGCTATATGGGGGGATCAGGAGAATGGATAACGTGGCTATGGGTTTTGTTATTTAGTTGCGAATAAAAAAAGGAGATGCATTTCTACACCGATAAAATCGGTACTTCCTTCCAAACTCCTACTCCATTTTTATGCATTCAGACATTGTTGAGGAAATCACAATAGGAGATTAAAATAATTGCATTTGTATGGTTTTCTCAACAATAAAGGTAGACAAGTTCTTGACATTTATAATTGAATGCGTTTTATTTAAGTGCAAATGTTAATTTTTAATATTAAACAAAAATAAATGTACTGAAAATAATTCTTAGGTAAAAAAAATTACTTTTGTGTGGCTTTGAATTGACAGACATGAATTAATAGTATCTTAATTAATTTATTCAGACACAAATCTTATCTTATATCCTTGCCTAAATATCATTTCTAGCCGATATAAAGAACTTCTCCAAGTTGAATACATTAGCATGGGAAATGTCCTATCCTTTATTTTCTGTAGCTAACTGCATTGTTTTAAAAATTGAAACAATATATATTCTTGATATGAAAATTTGTGTCATTTTTCTTTTATTCCATAATCTTACATGAAAGAATTCTATTTCTTGAGGTGTTACATGTTTTATTGAATAATTTGCATTGTTTAACAGCAGCGGTTGTCGTTATATTTGATTCAATAGGTTTTATGAATTTCAATGATATTGAAAACACCACATCAATCTATTTTTTTTAAATCTCCACTTTCCTGTCTTTAATGATGTAGTTACTTAAACATTACAGATTAAATAAAAATAACAACGCAATTACGAGAAATATTGCACATTTCCGAATAGAAATGTCTGGAAATTATAATAAGAATTAATTTTGAATGTCTGGAAAATTCTACTTCCGATAACTAAATATCGATTTGATGGAAATTGCAACTGTATCTGACCCAAAGAATCTGCATTTGCTATAATGTCTTGTATATCAGTTTCTTAATTAAAATTTGTCCAATTATCCCACCAAAGTTTTTATATTTGTACTAATTATTTTACTTCATCTGTTTATTTATTTGGAGTTTTAATTTATTTGCGAAGCTACTTTCAATGCAGTTTTATTAGAAAATTAGCTTTTTGTGAGTTATAAAGAAAATGCGATAATAAAATTATAAAAAAAAACTAAATTTTGTGAATTCAAAGTAATTAAAGTAGTGTATATAATTGAAGATTTTACATTTTTTAATCATGCGAAAAGAATCAAAATACGTCGATTGTTTTGACAAGGTGTTTATCATGTATTATGCTGACAAGATTAAATTAATTTATTCTTTCATATGGGGTTATTAAGTGATGAAAGAAACTGTTTTTCGTTAACCTTAAATTGTTTCACACTTTTTATCAATAAGCAACTTTGACTTAAGAAAAATTGCTTTGCGCATTATTCATTTACGCTTATTAAGTCATATCTGCTTTTGCAAATTATTGTTTGTTTATATTGTTTTCCTAATTATTATCGTTCAGTCAAAGTTTGATTTCCCTTTCATATTTTCCGGCTTTTAAATATTCTACTAAATGCATTCTCCTGTTGGTTTGATTAGTTTTATTGTATTTACTTGTATTTCCTGATTGTTTAGAAGCAATCTATCTAATTAAGGCTGGTATTACTTGTATTATGCGTTGATCATTCATAACATTTCGGTGATTGCATCGAAATTAAATTGCTTTTTAAATGTTATGGAAAAAAATCGGTCTGCTTTTCTTTTTAAGTTGATGGTTTATGTATTTCGTTACTAAAAATTACAATTAGCTGATGGATTTATTCTGTAAAAGGAATCATGACACTATCAAATTTATAAATAAAAGTGAAGATAATTGGAATGTCAATGTGCATGAACTTTGGTAGAATACATAATTTATTTATGAGGGTAATATTCTTATGTTTGCATTAAACTTTCATAGCAATTCAAATTGTTTTTCAAGTATTGGCGATAAAATCATTTTACATCTTCTTTTAAGTTGATGGTTTATGTATTTTGTTTCTAAAAATTATAGTTAGTTGATGTATTTACTCTTTCAAAGAAATCATGACACTATCAAATTTCTAGACAATTTTTTTTTCTTTTATGATCGTTTAATCGAAATTTTTCTCTTCTACGATAAAGAAAAAGATCGAAATATATGCATTCATCTAAATATTTTAATAAAACTCCTTCTGTATTCTACATTTAAAATGTATATTTCTATCGTAAACAAAATTGACTATTACTAATACTTTATTAAATTGCCTTATACTAGCACCTATTACCAACACTTTATAAAAACGTTCAATGTTTCTTACGTCATCATATAAAAATTGCACTTTTTATTTTAAGAATTTAAAAACTTGGATAGGGTTATTTGAGAAAAAAAAACCCATTTTAATGGTAAAACCTAAGTTATAAAATAATATATAATGCATCCTTATTTAACATTCTTAAAATAGTATCATTTATGATAGCAGGCTAAACGAAGTGCTTAGCCAAACCTTGTAGCATAAAATCCAGCAACAAGTCAGGAAAATTATAGCATGCCACATGAAAAAAAATCTATTGTAATTGTTTAAATCTGAAGTGCCCTCAATGCAGATTTCAGATTTCAAATTTCAAATGCATTGACTAATCACTCATAACTATTTTATTAAAAAATTCTGTTTATAAATGGGAAATGTGAAAAAAAAGCACTTCTTAAAAAAAAAACCACTAAAAATATTCTTTTTCGAAGCTTAAAATTAATCTTTGAAGTGTTGTCATTGTTATCGAATTTTTAATATTGTTCCTTTTTTTTCCATTATCAAAATTTTATCCATTCAAAAAAGATTTGTTGAAGTACGGCAAATTATTATGCCCTCTTCACTAGTTACTGCCCTTCATACTTATTAATAAATATCTTTTCAAACTTGCTTAATAATAGGAAAAAAAGTAAGGAAACAAAGTTAAATAAATCTCTTCTTTTAAAAGTTTTTAATATTAAAAGTAACCATAAATCATTTTGTAATATATATACATTTCAGGAATCGGGCATTTTAAAAAAAAGTAAAAAAAAAAAAAAAACCATTAAGACATTATTTTCCGATGGCTAAAGTTGTTCTTTCCATTGTTTTCATTCGCATCTAATTAAACCATAAACGATCTAATCACAATAGAATTATATTTTTAATGCGTGTAAATTATCTTACTCGACTATTTACAAATAAAAAATAATTACTTAGATAATTTAAATAAACCTATATGAATATAAATGCAATGGAACGTACCATTTAAATTTTCTACAATTTTTAAGAAACGCATATTCTTTTTTAATAAATTAAATATTAAATTAATATTTTCCAAACAACAATTGATTTTATTAGTTATACTTATGAATTTAGTTTTCAGTTTTATGTAAAATATTTGCTGCATCAAAAAGTTATAAAAATGCCTTTGAAAGATTTTTCTGAAATGAGTTTGTATTGTATCGGTACAATAATAAAATAAAGGCTGAATTTTTTAATTTTTACTTTTATTAATAAATATTTCAATCGTGCAATTAAAAATTTCTGTTATAGAGGGTGTATTTCCTTCCATAGTAAAAACTAACTTTTGAGCTACAAATTCATGTAAATTATTTAATTCCTTCTATCAAAAATGTATTTTAAATAACCGTAGCTTAATCTTTGTACGCTTTAAAACATTATTTATAGCATCGCATTTCAACTATAAAATAGCATACAAAATGTATCATAGATTTTTTTTTGAAATCTCTCAGAACATTAAAGTACTTCAATTACATTAGAATAATAACTCGAAATTATTATTATTTATTAATGGAAAAAAATGCCTTACCAGCAATTTAAATATTAGCTGATATATCAAATGGCATCTCGTTAATAAGTGTGGACAATAATGATATTTGATTAAATAAAATTTCATTACCTAACATGAATTAATTAGAGATGAAATCATAGCTATTTAAAAATGATATATAATAGGAACAACTAAGAATAAAACAATATTAATTTGATACTACTGTAACATTGAATAATATACATGTTTACTGAATTATTGTAAGATTTGTTTGTAACGAGCTGGACGATAACTCGCATAGTTAGTCCAATCTACTTAATCTAATCTATTCCGACCTAACGCAGCGCATTCTTCAAACGAGATCCTTATCAGCAAATGTCTCGACTCTAAGAGGCGTCTAAATCAGATTTTAGTCAGAATAGACCAGAATTTACCATCCATTCCTTAAATATAAAAATATGTTAATCAGTAACTACATGATGCAAATTACTTTAATTATTTTATTCTCTTCCCACTACTCGTATAACAAGGGAAGATTGTTGTGCATTCAATTAAATTACATAAATAATTTAAATTGATCTAAACTAAGCTAATAATAACTAGAACTAAATTAATAATTTGAATGATATTTTACAAGTTTAAATCACTCTAGAAATTCCTTTTTCAACAAAAAATGTATAAAGAAATTTAACAAATTAAAAAAAATATATTTAGTTTACTTTCATTCAAAATTGTGATTAGATAACTAAACTTTATTTTTATTCTAACTTTTATTATTGAATAATAATATAATTTAGCATTGAATTTAGAAATTAGACAAATAATAAAAATTAAAAATTTTTAAGGAGATTTTAAAGCAGGGCAAGTATTATAATGAAGACTGCTCATTAGAGACAACTTTGCCATGTTGTTTATTCCTTACAGAACTTTCGAAAATGTCGAATTCTTCTTTTATAAAGATCTGAATGTACAGAGCAAGATTTAGTGTTTCTTTTTCACTGTGCCTTACATTTAGTTAACTATTTTAGGACAGTAAAAGTAAATAAAGACAATGTTGCTAAGATCTTCTTTGACTAAATTCTAGAATTCTTTTCGTTTACCACAGAATAGACTACACAAGATAACAACAGTCAGAAGTAATGGATTTCTAAGACATTACTGCTCTCTCTCAATGTTTTGTAGTTTTTATTATCTTTCAAAAATAAATTATTTAAAAGGGATCTACAAGGGCTGAGATAAGCTTAGTATAATGAGTTTTTTTTTCTACATATACAGAAGATATAGTTTTTTAAATTTATTGTTGTATAAAAAGAAATTGCAACTAGATAATGCTATCTTTTTATTATTTCATTGTTCTAAAGTAGTTTTTATCATAGGTGTTGCATAAAAAAATATTATCTTGTCATATACCCAGCATTTGCGAAGAATATTTTTTTAAAAAGTCACAATTGAATGTGCAAAAGACGTGTGAATAATAATGTAAAATGCTGACTTACGAGTATTTGAAAGGAAACACAGGCAATAAGGTTTAGAAAGAAACATGTTTGTCATCTTTAAAATGTTTATTACAAAGACCTAATTTAAATTTTAAATTGAGTAGTTTTGTAAAATATTTGTTTAAATTTCTTTTTGTAGCCTAAAATTCCACTCATGATTATTTCTGATGATATAACAATTAAAATAAATATTTTAAATAACAGAATTATTTCACAATCTTATTTAAGCCAGAACAGATTGAGGCTGAAAATTTACTATTATTATGAAATTTACTTATTTACTATTTAATTAATAGATTTTATTTAAAATTAAATATCCTCCTCACAAAGCTAATATAAAATGATGAAGAAATCCTCTTTTAAATTATATTTACGAATCAACACTTGACGATTCATTATTCGTTGAAAAAAATAAAGAGTACCAAGACTTTTCTAAAATATATCTTAAGCAATATGCAGATGTGAATTTAAGAAATCTAATTAATTCTAAATTTTGTTTTCCATCGTTAGATTTAATATATCTGAAAACTTTGAAACAAGCGTGTTGCTGTTTATCTGTTATTATTGAAAACTTTCCAAGTAAAAAAAGAATTTTCTGAACTTTATGAGAATTCACTCATTATTTGAATACATAAAATTCTGTATGCAATTTTAATCGCTTTAATCTTGAGATGAACATAATTATATTCCCGCAGATAACTGGTGATAAAAATGAAAATTGTTTGTTCGCATGTGTCGTTCATTTTGTATTTCGCTTCGAAATTATATCATTAAAAACACGTGAATATTCCAAATTCATTTTATTTTCATTTATAAAAATGTTGAAAATTGATTAATTCCGTTCAATTTTTCAGTTTATCTATCTGAAATGAAGATTTCGTAAGTAATTTCAACTATTTTAAGTTTTTCAGAAGAGATATTATAGATAATAGGAAGATACGCATGGAAATAAAAAATATATTTTTTGCGTGCTATTTAAAAATGCGATATTAACCAACTCCATTTTATTGTTTACTAGTGAAGGAGTTTTACAAATAAAAGGAATATACGATCAAGAGAGGTTTAAGTAATAAAAATAATTAGTAAAAATATTAGGTTTCAGTAGTTTTGATAAAAATAATATTTAAGAAATTATATTATGGTTCTCAAGAATTGATGACACTTAAGATTTCAAAATTAAATCAGAAAATTATATAGAAAAAAAAAAGAAGAAAAATGAAAAATAATTTCCAATGATTTTTAGGATGAATACTAATAAAATATATTTGTTGAACTATGCAAACTTTCACAGTAAAAACCATTAAGAAAATGGCAAAGAAAAATTAAATATTTTTTTCACAAACAATCAATGATTTCATAGTACGCGCGAAAGCCGAAATATGTGAAAATAGAATGATAACCAGAAATCTGATCTCTGTATCAGCTTTTAACTTACTATACAAATATATATTTGCAAATAATCCGATACTTCTAACCATAATAAAAAAAAAACAGACATGAGAAAAATCATTTTTGTGTAAAAAAAATATTATGTTTCCTTAACATAATTTTAAAGGTAACTTTCCCAGACTGACAAATCTGCATCGTGTTTTGCTGTACATTTCTAATCTCTCTCAAATATTGAATGGAAAGCATCGTTTGGGACAGGAACTGTTATAGAGAAAAAGCACAACTACTGGGAATTCGATTTCGTCTTTGCTATCTAAATCACTAAAAGAAGCGACGTCTAGCAGAGACTTAGGAAAAATTCTTTTAACAAGGCATTGCTATATGGGGAGATCAGGAGAATGGATAACGTGGTTATGGGTTTTGTTATTTAGTTGCGAATAAAAGAGGAGATGCATTTCTACACCGATAAAATCATTCCTTCCTTCCGAGTCCATTTTTATGCATTCAGACATTGTTGAGGAAATCACAATAGGAGATTAAAATAATTGCATTTGTAGGGCTTTCTCAAGAATAAAGGTAGACATGCACTTCAAATTTATAATTGAATGCGTTTTCCTTAAGACTCCATGGTAATTTTTAATGTTAACTTTTGGAAATGTTGAATACTTCTTTTATAAAGACTTGAATGTACAGAGCAAGATTTAGGTTTCCTTCTTCATTATGCCTTAAATTTAGTTAACTACTTTTACAACAGTAAAAGTAAGTAAAGATAATGTTGCTACGACCTTCTTTGACTAAATTCTAGAATTCTTTTCGTTTACCACAGTAATAGACTACATAAGATAACTACAGCCAGAAGTAATGGATTTCTAAGACGTTACTGCTCTCTCTCAATGTGTTTTAGTTTTAATTATCTTTCAAAAATAAATTATTTAAAATGGATCTACAGGGCTGAGATAAACCCACAGTAAAGAAATTTATTTGCTACGTATACAGAAAGATATTGCTTTTTAATTTATTGTTGTATAAAAAGAGATTGCAACTAGATAATGCTATCTTTTTATTACTTTCATTGTTCTGAAACAGTTTTATATCATAGGTGTTGCATAAAAATTATTATCTTGTCATATACTCGGTAAATTGGGAAGGATATGAATGGGAAAAGGACTGAATGTCCAAAAGACTACTTTAATGTGAAGAATAATGTGAAATGCAAAGCAAAAACAGACATAAAATGTTAGGAAAGATTTAGAAAGAAGTCATCTTTAAAGTGTTTCTTACAAAGACTTAATTTAAACTGTCAAATTGAGCAGTTTTGAGAAATATTTGCTTAAATTTTTTTCTGGAATAAAATTCTGCACATGATTATATCTGATGATATATAAATTAAAATAAATGTTTTAAATAACAGAATTAATTCACAAAGTTCCTATTTAACTCAAAACAGATTGATGTTGAAAATTTACAATAGATTTTATTTAAAATTTAATATCCTCCTCCCAAAGATAATATAAAATGATGAAATCCTCTATTAAATTATATTTACGAATCAATACTTGAAAATTCATTATTCATGACAAAAATAAAAAGTGTACCAAGGCTTTTGTGAAATATTTTTTCAGCAGTATGCTGATGAGAATTTCAGAAATCTAATTAATTCTAACGTTAGTTTTACATCCTTAGATTTACCACATCTGAAAACTTTGAAAAGAGCAGTGTTTATCGTTACCTGTTATTAATGAAAACTCCCAAGTAAAAAAGAATGCTCGGAACTTTATGAGAATTCATTCATTATTTGAATACATAAAATTCTGTATGCAATTTTAATAGTTTTAATCTTGAGGTGAACAAGACCATACAGTCGCAGATAACGGGCCATTAAAATGAAAATTGTTAGCTCGCATATGTGCTTCATTTTGTATTTCGCATCGAAATTATACCATTATAAATACGTGAATGTCCCAATTTCATTTTATTTCTATTTATAAAAATGCTGAAAAATAAATTAATTTCGTTATTTTTGTGTCTGTCTATCTGAAATGAAAATTTCGTATGTAATTTTAACAATTCTAAGTTTACAGAAGAGATATTATAGATAATATGAAGATATGCAGGGGAAAAAATAAAATATCAAAAATTATATGTCGAAATTTATGCGCTTCACCAGTGACAGTATGAAAGCAATAAATTATGCACCGAAAATTCCAAGAAGGTTGATTGAAAATAGTTTGTATTTTTGAAATAAAAGAGGAATAAATAATTTAAACAGCAAAATGTCATAAATTAAATTGTTTTTGTTTCCTGATATTTAGATTTTTTTGTACATAGTTGGGTCCTCTATTCGTCCTCTTCAAAAAAAAATGGGACAACTTTAATAACTTTCATAATTAGCATTAGATTTGCATTAGATTTTCACAAAAAAACGTATTTCTGAAAATGGCTCGAAGCGAACTTATGGTGGCATGTTGTTGATTAACAAAATTTATTAACATGATTTATTAACTAATAACATGAAATTTTTTTCATTATGGAACTTAATGTTACATTTTAATGCAATCGATTCAGCATCACGAAATTAGTATAGGATAATTTTTTTTAGAGATTTCACTAAAAGCTTTGGATACATGAGGGTTTAAAAATTGATTTTCCCAATGCTAAACGAAACTTGCACATAATAAACGATATTTCTCGTTGTAATTAATATTTCTTAAAAAGGTCTTGCACCAGTCAAAAAATGTTTTTTTCAAAAATAAAAACACAACGTTAATCAAAATTCTACGATAATATTTTAGAAACATTGAATATTAAATACAATTTTGAAACTAATACTAAACAAACTAAATATCACATTAAAGTGTTTATTTAGTTGGACATCTTGTGCACACTTTAGACTAAACAGACCAGGACCTACAGTTTAACGTGGATTCCGAACCACCAACAAACATCCATACCACCGCCAGGATTCGAACCTGAAGTCTTCGGTAACAACGGCCAGAGCGCTAGCCAGTTGGCCATGAGACCGCGCTTGCGCCAATGAAGTAGGAGAAGAACAACATAATAATGATAAAATGGTATAAAAAAATATGAAAAATAATTTATAAAAATATTTGTATTGATGATGTAAGTAAATATTTTCTATAGACAATTCCCAATATGATCAGGCGTGATAGTAACGAACAATACAATACAATATATGGCATATATATTATATAAATTATACATAATAAATATTAAATATATATATTTACTATTTACAATTTATTTCAGCGTAATATATAATTACTGATGGTGGATAGGATCTGGTTTTGCTACCTACAATAAATATCAAAAGATATTTTATTTTATTTAGTTATGTCGAGACGGAACACAAAGGTTTATTTAAAGGTTATAATAATTCTGAAGAATTAAGAAAAAGTTTAAATTAGGTCAGTTTATTTTGATACACATCATATATTATTTTCCGCTGAGCATCCGCTGGCGTTTTGTCGTCATGTGCAACAGGCGCAATCCACCGACTCATGATGAAGGAAGGGTATTACATTAAACTTTAAGGGAAACTGATCTTCATTGCCATGACATAATAGAGGAAACTACCAAGTAGCTTGACTGTTGTTCTGTGGCGCATATACACTTTCCGCAATCACCATTGTGTCTCCTATTTCTAAAAGCGGAGATTGTAATCACTAGAATGACCTGATTGTTTTCCTAAAAGGTCCTTGTCTATTCGCCTTTTGGACTTATCTGGCTATTGATTCTTCTGTAGTTATATATACATAGGTTGGGGAAAAGGAATCCATTATTTTTAGGGGAACTTCACGGATTTATTTAACATGTTTCGCATTACCAATTTTGTATTATAATTTGTTGTCATTTTAAAAGTAGCTTCATAGTGCCTCTCTCATAGAAATTTTGGTTTTTATTGGCGAAACACTCTAGTAATCAATTTTCACAATCTGCTCTTGATGCCAATTTCTTAACACTAAGGAAGTTTTGCAATGAAAGAAAAACATGGTAATCGTTTGCTGCCAGGTACGGACTATATGGTGGATGCATCAAAACTTCCCAACCAAGCAGGGGCCTGATGGCCGAGTGGCTAGTGCTCTGACGGTCGGTAACAGAGGTTTCAAGTTAGAGTCCCGGCAGTGCCATGGATGCTTGTAGTGGTTCGGAATCCATTTTAAATTGTAGGTCCAGTTCTGTTTAGCCTAAAGTGTGCACAAGATGGCCGTAGAGCGGCAGACCAAAATTCCAACCAAGTTCCCGGAAGTTCTGGCGAGTCACTATAGACATGTGTATCCTGATGGAACACAACACTTCTCCTATTGGCCAATTCTGGGCGTTTCTGGTCAATCGCTAGCTTCAAACTTTCCAGTTGTTGACAGAGATCCGAATTTAATGTTTGGCCATATGGAAGTAACTCATAATAAATCATTCCTTTCCAGTCCTACCAAATGCACAGCAGAACCTTTCTGGCCGTTAGTCCTGGTTTGACCACCGTTTGAGCTTTTTGACCACTATCGTGTTCGCACATTGTTGTCATATGTGACCCATTTCTCATCCCCAGGTTACCATCCGTTTAAGAAATGGGTCGATTTCATTCCATTTGGTCAAGGCTTCACACATGGAAATTCGATCCATAGTGTTTGTGTTAATTGGTGCGGCACCCAAACATCAAATTTCTTTTTGAATCCAGCTTTGTGCAAATGTTTTAAAACAGCTTTAGGGTCGATCTTTAGTTCCGGGCGATGTTACGACTGCCAACATGCCGATTAATTTCGATTACTTCTGTGATTTTATCGACATTTTCGATGACGGGCCTACCAGTGTGAAGTACATCCTTAACATCAAAAATACCTGAACGGAATCGACGAAACCAAAATTGCTCGTAATTGGTTATTACAGTATCAGACCATAAACGCCATTCACAATTTCGCCTCTATCAAAGAAAAACTGTAAAATGTACCGAAATTTCTCTTTGTTGACTTCCATTTTTAACACCCTATAACTCACTACTGAATGAACTAAACAAAAAACAGCAAAAGAATTTTTTTAGTGCGAAATGCTGCCTTTGCAACGAGCATAAATCTGAAATTGTTTGATCGATACTTTACGAGATATCGATCACTACAGCCAACTATCGAAAAAATAATGGATTTCTTTTTCCACAACCTGGTATATACATAATTATTTTGTGACTATAATTTAGTCTAAATTGTGAAAATGTGACAAACCGCAAATATTGAAAGTAATTAATCAGCGAATTGTTTCTACCAGTTTTGTTAGAAAAATAAACAAAACGGCTAAACTGACGCAAAATTATGACCTACTCTTTTAAGATCCTAGTAAAAATCACTGTATTCACTGCACTCAAAGGCGCTACGTGATTCAATTTCTCCAAGTCCATAAGTTAAATGTGTGCAAGAGTTCAAACTTAGGCGATTCTACTACAGTGTAAGCGGATTAGTGTAAGCTTAGTGTAAGACAAATCCTTGTTTTGATGAAATTAGGTTAATTAATTTAACTTGGTCCGTTACTGATGGGATTTTATTTTATGATAAACTCGTCTTTTATGACGACCTGTCCACCAAAGTCATTTTTTATGACATTCACATATGATTATTTCGGTCTTGTTTCAGGGAATGTTTTTTGTGAAATTTGTCACTGTCACCAAATGAATTTTTCATTGTTACATTTTGATATTTTCAGTAGACTTATAATATTTCTTATTGTCAAAATAAATTTTTTAGTTAATATTATTTAATCACTTTTATTGAATTGATTTTTCATTATTATTAATTAAATTTCATTTCTAATAATCAACAATTAAAATCCTTTCGCATTTACTACTGAAGATTATTTACTTTTAGTTCTTACTATAATTCTTTATGTCCTACATGTTACGAAAAATTATGTATTTGTTTATGTAATTACTAGAATGCATCTGTTCTTAATAATTTTACTAAATCGCGATCATTGTGTTATACCACGGGAAATATTTAAATTTTACAGGGCAGTACATTTTTTTAAGAATATTTATGGTTCTAATAACTTTTGAAGTCTTCAGAGATAAATTTAACACTTTATAATTTTTTAGAGAATGACAGTTTACTTCAAAACGAAAGAAAGAAAGAAAAAAAAATTTACTTAAAAACAAAAACTTTGAATATTTTCTTTTTATAAAAATCAAATGATCTTATGAAGGTGTATTCAATGACCATGCAGATGTACCGAATGTATCTCATAAAAATCAACAATGCAGTAGCAGTAAAAATACAACATAAAATTATTTTATTAATTCGGTAAGTATTATTTATGCAAAAAAAAAATGTCAATACGTTGCCTGAAACCGTTTCTAGTAATTTGCATAATATTACATCTATAGGAATAAAGTTATGAATTCAGACGGAAGATTGGAAGCATTGAAAAGTTCTGGAAAAGTAATGCGAATTTTAATGCTTTTTGTAAATAAGAAAAGGAAAAGAAGTTCAGTTTTTTTGGTTATATAGATTTAATGCGATTGCCGATTCGAGAATTGAAAATACGGTGCATTTTAAATATTGCTTCCAATTTTCTTTAAATGACGTAGAAAAAAAAGTGTCTTGAAGACAACTGGATAAAGGGATATGGCAATGGGAAATATGCATTAGAATATTTTCTAAGCAAGAGGAAACCGAGTACCACACTGATTCTATTGAAATTTTTGAAGTGATAAAAAAAAAAAATCAGTTGCCCAAATTATTGATGTAATTGATATTTTTCAAGTCATTGAAAATAGAAGAAAATTGTTCCAATCATTCTTTGTGTCAGTAAAGGTAGTATTTCTTTAATAGCACAGATAATTTGGTTTGGTTTGTGGTTCTACGGCCATTTTTTGCACACTAAATTTGGACTACTTAGTGAGAATTCTCCTACTTTTCTCCAATACGGCAAGTAATTGTGAATCAGTTGCTTCTAAATATCCATTATTTTCCTATCTCTTCTGTTTCTTATCACACTTTATCCTCTAGAACCAGGGCTTCAAGGTTTAGCTTGATTTATCGATCTATGGTCATTTTACTACTGCTTAGTGTGGATTCCGAATCACTAATAAACATCCATGCCATCGCCAGGATTCGAACCTGAAATCTGTCATACCAAAAGCCAGAACGCTAGCCAATTGACCGTCAGGCAGCCATAGAGATAGAAAATGCACCGATTGAAAATGAAGGGAATTTTAGTGCTCATTTAACAGGAAGAATCAGTACTGGTGATAGAGTTTTAATAAATCATTTTTAGCACTTTGTAAAAATACTACTTACTATATATTAGTTATATTATTTAAAACCAAATAATGTCTATTTGTAATAAACTAATTCTATGACAGATAATGGAAGCCATAATTCCTCCGAGTGTTTTCCATATTCATATATACCATATGCAACTTGTGATATAACCACAATTTAAAAGTTTTCTTTATGCCTTTGTTATGTAAATGCTTAAGAAAATAAAATTTGCGAAAATTTTTTACAGTTTGTACCTGCTTCAAATAAGACAGGACAAACTTTGTCGAATTCTATATTTGAATGTCCTAAAAATTACGAAATGTATTTATTATTTTTATGTGGACAAAGGTTACGATAGAGCAGCTACCATGAGTGGAAAATCTAAGTGGATACAAGCAATCATTCAAAATTATAGCCTTCAGCACTCTAAGTGCATTTCTCATCCCATATTTCCAATTTGGAAAATGCAATAGAAGAGAAAGATATTGAATAAAATCTATAAATTTATAATTTTTTTTTCACACTCCGAAATGGCAAAATGTATTGATAGTAAAAATTGAATATACCCCGGCATCCCCAGGAAAAAAATTATGGCAGCTGTATTCAACTAGATGGATAGGAAGGCAGACAAGAGTCAGTGACAATAATGCTAGAACTTTTCAGCCTCATAGTTCATAGCATGGTAGAAATAGTGTCTTGAAATAACAGAGACACGCCGTCTATTTCTGAAATGGTATGACATGCCTTGAGCCAAAAAGTGTTTTTAGTATTGTCACATGCCCTAGATAAATTGTTCCTGTATACATTTCCTCCGAGCAAATTGTTATAAAAACCTGATAACAAATTTCATGCTGCATTAAATTTTATTGATGACATTGCTTAAATTAGTTATATTTGCAAATATACCGAAAACTAGTTAAAATAAATTTTTACTGCTGTTAGGGATCTAACTCAAAAATTCGAATTTGAAATATAAAAAAAAGGATAATTACCTCCCAGTAAATATCAGCCTTTTAAACTGAAGATTCTTGCGTTAAACGACATGTATATCATATTTAGATCAATTTTGGTCCAATTTAGGTCCACTTTGGTCCAATTTTTGATCCATTTAGGTCAATTTTATTACTCACAAAACTATATTAGAAAAAATTGATGCACATTTTCTAAGTAACAATAAATTGGCAACAACAGTATTGATTGTTAGAGTTACGCTTGGCTTTGTGAGACGGCGTTGAGACGCTGATTCCGGTGATATTTGAAATGTCTGAATTAATTGGGCAAAGAACTTGCATTAAATTTTGTTTGCGGAAACATATAGAATGTTGCATAAGCCATTCGGTGAATATTACTATATCGGAAAGAAATGTCTAGAAGTGGTATAAATAGTTTAAAGAAGGCAGAGAACGCGTTGAAGACGAAGAGCCCTCTGGTCGGCCATCCACCTCAACCGACGAAGCTCACGTCCAAAATATTGAAGATTTGGTAGTTGCAAACCGTCGATTTACAATTAGAGACCTTGCTTATGTTGGAATTTCAAAAGGATCAGTCAATTCCATTTTGGGCCTCAAACACGTCGCATCTCGATTGGTACCGAAAACACTGAATGCGTTAGCTCGCAATGCATTGATTCTTCGTGACGTTTTTGCCAAAAATGAAATCCATATCGTTCCACAACTACCATATTCACACCGTGCGACTTCTGTGTATTCCCTAAATCCAAAAGACACCGTTTTGAGTCGATTGAAGAGATTCAACGTGAATCGCCGCGCGCTTTGAAGGCCATTCCTGTCGATGACCTTTTAGGATTGAAGATTGGAAAAAAGTTGGCATAAGTGCATTGTGTCCGGAGGGGATTACTTTGAAGACGATGAAATAAATTTGGAAGAATAAACATGGAAGAGTTTTTGAAAAAAAAAATGTTCTTACTTTTTGGGCACAGTAGTACAAAAACGGAATTGAAGAATTAGGCGAATATAACAGAAATTTTTATCCTGATATATATTTCTTATTAAGGGTCTGAATGGCCGAGTGGCTAGCGCTCTGGCGCTCGGTACCACAGGTTTCGGGTTCGAGTCGCGGTGGTGCCATGAATGTTTTTAGTGGTTCGAAATCCACTTTAAGCCGTAGGTCCCGGTCTAATATAATTGTAGAGCGTTGCGGGGGCATTGTTACTCCGCGTCCGTGGCTTAGCTTCAAGTTACATGCGCTCCCTGGGTATTGCAAAGTGAGTAACGTCTGTGCAGCGCTTGCCTTAAGGCATCCAAGACCAAGCTGCCTAAAGTGTTTGCCAGCTGCATTAGAAAGAAAAAAATATATTTTTTATTAAAAGCCTTTTCCAATCTACCAGTGACATGTTAGATGAATTGAAGATCTTTTTCAACGTTACGAAGGCTGAAAACCTATTTGAGCTAAACCTATACTACCTAACGAAGTAGGGCAAAAACGCCGAAATTGTTTATTCTTAAATATCCATCAAAATATTGAAGTTGACATAAACGGTATTATCGATAAGCTGGCAAAAGTGAAAAAATATTTTAGTTTATAACTTCATGTATTAATTTTTTTTTTTGAGCAGTACTATTTAATTTTAATGTTCTCGTTTTTATGTATTCGAACCAATATTAGTAAAATGTAAAAGTTATTAATAAATAATAAAAATTTAATTTCGAATTTAGATATATTTTCTTATTACTTATAGTTTAGTATGACCTATTGCGCTTTCTCAAATGTTACAGTTCATTTTTTGAACTCTTTCTAACAAAAACTCATGCGTGCGCCTTCGACTACATTGACATAAAAAGTTCGCTAAAATTTTTTGAGTCGTACTTTTTCCCCATTGAAAAAAAATTCGTTGGAACATTTTTTTTAAACTTTAAACTTTTGGAAAAAAAGAAACCTTTCTTTTCGTGGAGTTTTGTGAACCGTAATGAAATTTGACATGTAAGCATTTATTTTCCATGGATCATGACGCCACATTTCACTGCTTAGCTCTGACTTTTTCTACATTGTATTTGATAAAGTTTTTCTATTTTTCTACGTTCTTCTTTCCATTCATTTTCTTCACTAATAATGTTGTAATTTTATCAGTTTTCGTCTTGAATTCAGGCATCAATCTATCCTTTGCTGAAAATAATCATATGCAAAGCTTCTTTGTTGCACATCTCAGGGCCTCGTGTTCTACTTATACAAACAACCCACAGACGTGTGACGCAAATAGAACATTGCTTTCCGAGTGAACTTTTAGGGTTACAGCCTCAAATGTGCTTGCCGTATGATAGAAAACTCACCAGTCAGATTCTCTGCCAATGCGAAATTATACATGTTGCCACAATCGAAATAAAGTCTATTCATCTCTGAAAGTAGTGACTACAACTGAGCCCTCCTGCGCGCATTATTATTGTACCACGAATATGGTATTCAGAGTATTATAACTGAAAATTAAATTTAAAAACAATCCTTTCAATTAATCAATATACACTAGAGGAGAATGCAATCCCAACACCAAGAAGAAATTAATTTAAAGAAATGAAATTTATACAAAGCAATTGTCTAGGTAACATTTATTTGATTCGAGTTTTAAGATCACAGGTTACAGAATGCGAGAGAAGAGCCATTTCAAGGGTGAAATGGTTACCGTAATACTAATAACCGTTGTAGTCACCATGATTTTGAATGCAGGCTTGCTTATGGATTGTGTAGTATATGTGCCGTATGTCATTTTGTTGGATGGGATTTCATGCATATTGCGTTTGGCCAGTCAAATCAGCAACGTTCCGTACTGGTTGTGTATTACGCTTGATCTGTCGTCCTATAATGTTCCCTACGGTGGGAGAAATATCCGCCCAAGGCAACATATTGATGCTTTGAAAAGACAGTTAGGTAACAGGAGCTGTACGAGAACTAGCTTTACTCTGTTGGAAAACACTCCATGGAATTTTAATCAAAAAATGCAGTACATCTAGTTAAATAACCAATCTCGCGTATAAATTTGCTTTCATGGGGCGTGAAATAACGTGGAGAGTGCTCTTGCTATCATAGGAAATTGCACCCCAGACCACAACTCCAAGTATACGTCCAGTATATCTAGGACGGCGACAGATTGTCAAGTGAGTGCTTGAAATCAATCTTCTAACAAACCTACGACGATCAATGGCACCCGGGCAGAAGCGGTTTTAATCTGAAAACACAACATATCTCAACTTCCCCCTCCAATGACATCTAGCTTAACACCACTGAAATCGCAAATGCCGGGGATTTAGAGCTTGAGACAAGAACGTTACAGAGCGTCTGACTCGGAATTCCCCCTCAAGTAATCGATTTGTTATTGTAGGCTGTGTCCCTTTACTGTCAACACAATCTCGAATTTCTGCTGCTGATTCAGCACGATGTCTTACTGCGAATACGACGGGCGTGTCTCGCTGTAGTGACACATGTGCTGCCGGACCTCTGTCTTCTAGAGACGGTATGTTACTATGACCACTAATACCAACAATCATGCACAGAGGATACATCCCTGCCAAGTCTTTCTGCAATATCGCGAAAAGAACACCCACTTTCTGGTAGCCCTGCTATACGGCCTCGTTCAAACTATGTGAGCTAGATTTGAGTCAATAATACCTTTAAAGGGACGAATAAGACAGTATCATTAGCTTACTATGTCCAATCCGGATGACAATAATTTTATTTTATTACATTTTTTTATTTTTTTACATTTATTTTATTTTATATACTTCCTATACATAGATTCTACTACCTATGATATAATTTTATTTTATGTATCACAATGTTATGCAATTAAATTTTTTTTAAATTTAAATGGTTTATATTTTGAAAACTTAAAATGATTAATTTCAGTGCGAATTAATAAATAAGAATTCCGAATTTTCTTAATGTGCCATTTAATCATAAGTATTTAAATTATTAAAAATTATGAAATCATATTTACCAGAAGATCTTTAATAGATTGAAAAAAAATTGTTATAATATGAAATAAAGAGACCAAAAATAAAATTACGTGGAAAAAAATGGAATATTGTTACTTGAATAAATATGCACAATGAAACAAATTCTTCTAAGCTAACAGCTTTTTTTATAGGAATTAATTTATAATTTAAAACAAACAATATTGTTTTGGTTATTAAACTAATCCCTATTATGATTATGTCAACTGTTAAATTTTTATTTTAAATGTTAAGAATATAGAATAGTGATTCTTTAACTTAAATAAAATATCAAAACTTAAATAATTCAAAATATTTAAGTTTGATTTTTTGTTACTCTGCCTGCAAAAGTCATTATCGTAATTCAATACTTTTAATGAATACCAGTCACTTTAATACACATTTCTTTTTACAATTCACTAAAAGAGGCCTGAACATAATTGAATTACCTTTAAAGTTGATGCTTCAGCATTTATCTTCAATGACAATATTTTTTTTTATTTTCACTAGAAACAAGTCAAAAACATCGTTATATGAAAGAAAAATAATATAACGGCAGACAGTGAAAGACATGTTGATCGATCTTAAGTGCAACAACACTTAATTTTTTAATGTATATTTATATATTTATTTTTTTATAAAGCTTCTTATTTAAGGAACATCTAAAATTTGTTTATTTTCATCATTAAAATGCATTTCTTTAAAAGTGAAATTCAGTTAATTTGAGGTACACGTTTTTGCTTACATAAAAAAAATTAAGCATGTCTTAGAAAATATATCAGACTTTTTTCAAACCTGGGTATTGTTATAATTTGCAATATTCGGGGGTTTTTTAAATGACTCCTGTTGATTGCTAAACGACTTTTTTGTATGTTGATTTCTAAATTTTCTTTCCAAAACTAAATTAATCAAATATGATTTGAGTATTTAAGTAGTTCATGCTTTACAAATAGATTGCTTCCTAGTACTAAATCAAACTTCCTGCGTTTATTACTCTTAACACTCATTCATGCGAATCTTTTTCACGAATTAAAATTAGTTATTTTTACGAATTATTTATTGGCATCAGTAAATTATAATATAAAAATAATGTTGTGTATGAGAATTAATTTTATAAAATTTAAGATCTTCATTGATTATCAAATTTTGCTAATTACAAAGTTCAAAATCAACAGTTTTGATTTTTAATGAAAACTTTTATTACAAACCTCAAAGTCTTTTAACGGACATTCTATGCTAAATAAGGAAATACTTAAATAAGAAGTTTAATTGTAATACAACAAAAAAGTATTGAGATACAATGCAATTTTATAAAATTCCATTTTAATATGCGGATGATTATTCAATACTTATTATCCAATTCTCCCTTTGATAAATGAAATTCAGGATAAAGGATTTACAATATCATAAAATTAAAGTATAAGAAATCAAATCAAATAGTGTAGTCAAAGATTTTCCTGCAAATTGTGAATGATCATAAAACTGTAGCTTATGTGTGTAAAAGCAGCATAAACAAATGTTTCCAAAATTCAATATTTTTAAAGTAAGTTATCCAACTCGAGTTAAATTATATAGAAAGATATTATCGCACATTCAAACAGTTTTTATGAGAAACTCAGCTAACACGATTGAAGCAAACCGCTTTTATACCCTTCATAATTTGCATAATCCCCACCAGATAACGGTTAAAATAAAACAGTCATTTATTCTGTTTAGAACAGCACGGGAATTGAACTAATCTCCAAATAAATAAACAATCGGCCCCGTCGGTCGCCGTATTAACACAAAGGGAACATTAATTTTGCTCAATGCGTATTGAAAATTCTTTATTAGTAAAGATTTTGTTAACCAATCCGCTAAATTGTCTTTTGCATATATATACATGAACAAATGCAATTAAATTATCATTAACCAAATTTCGAATGAGTATCAATATATTTGAATTTTAAAATTTTAATTTGTATTTTTTAGTGAAAAAATAGCTTAATTATTACAGTAATGCAATAATGTGATGCAATTAGGAATTAAATAACCAGTTATTCAATTATACTTTCATATAGAGCTACAAATACCGACTGCATAAAAGGAAGGGCAATACATTTTTGCTTGCTCTATCGCCAAACAAAAGGCACATTTCTTAAATAAAAAGAATATAACCACTCGAGGACGGTTAGTTAAATATGATACCCAATTAGCATCAGAATAATATTTTAAATCAAATCCTTTAAAATTTGAAAGGTTACTTTTGTAGTTTTTAGTAGAAATACATAATTCCAAATTCACATCTAATAAAAACTTAGTTTTCCCTGTTCAGTTAGTTAATTTGATAAAAAGTAAATTTCATCCATTATGAATTAAATCTTTAGTCTTTGCAAAAACAACGTCATCTACATACACAAATGAAATAGCACTGCTAAATTTATAATACACGGTTGCATCATTCTAATTTAACAAATCCCAGTGTTTTCAAGATGTAATCAAATTCATTGTTCCATTGCCTTGAACACAAGTGCAAGTAGTAAATAGACATATTAAGATAGAATACTGTATTTTATAATAATTTTATTTCACGTCTAGGTGGTTGTCCCAAATCAGTTCATTAATTTTACTATAAAGATATACAGATTTCATATCCAGTTGTACATTGTACTAATGCAACATGGATATCAATAACAAAAAATAAATTATTGGCCTTTGTCTAAATCCTTTAGCTACTAATATAGATTTACATTTCTATGGTATATTTTCTGTATCATTCTTTATACTAAATGCCTACTTACTCTATAAGAATATTACTTAGTGGATCAACTAGATTCCATACGCTGCGGTGCTGGATTACAAGAATCTCTTTTTGAATTGCATTATCTCATTTCGATTTATCGAAATCAAGTTGCATTTATTCTAACGATTTAGGAATTTCTACTCCATGACAAACATGCTGAAATATGTCATGCAATTAAACTAGTTTTCAAAATGTTGAATATCCTTATGTTGTTACAATCTTCACTTTCAGGAACTTTTCTTGAACAATTTTAGTCTTATTTTAGTATTGGGAAGATAAAAATACATCCACTAGTAATAAAAGATCTTTCTACCCTTTCCCAATCAATATTTAAAGGAGAAATATTTTCAGGGATTTCCTCAACTTTAATTATTTCAACTAGACCAACTCTTGAATGATCTTCGGGATCAATTCAATCGATAGATTAAATTCGCAAGTCAAACTTGACGTAATTCGAATTTTTATTTTTCCCGAAACAGACACGTAATACCATTTTTAGATTCATCGATTTCTACGCGAATCTTTTCAATCACTTTGCGTTCGTTGGGAATGAAAGTCCTATAACCTTCAGTGTTCAAACAGTAGCCAATTAAAATTCCAAGCTCAGCTCGAGGTTGAAGTTTATTCCTATTATTTTTATGCCCATGCACAATGCAAGTTCCATAAAGTGTCTTACTGAAGGTTTGTGACCACTCCAAATCTCTATTTGTATTTAACCCTTCTATTTCAGCTGATACCCATTTCTAACATGAACAAATGAAAAGAGGATTTCCGCCCAGAAAACGTTGTTGTAAGCCACAGTCTTTAAGCATAACTCGTACTCTGACTATTGCAGTTCTTTTGAATTTTTCTGCAATGCCATTTTATTGAATAAGATTTGCATTCATGTTTAATACCCAACTTACTCAGAAAATCATCAAGCTGTTTATGTATAAACTTTAGCCCGCCTTGAATTTACAATTAATTCCCCGTCATACCCCGTCATACTTTGGTTAAATACTTCTCAAAACAAGGGAAAATTCTTTAGCTATACTCTTTAATATAAATAACTATACTTTACGAGAGTAATAATCAATAACTGATAAAAAGAAAATTTCCCTCAGAGAAGGTTCAAACAAATCCATATATACACTTTCTAACACTCCCTCTAGTTGCAAATTGCTTATGAACATAATTCTCTAAAGAAACTTCACGATTTCGCAAACATGGTAATTGTTATTAGGTTTAGATGATAAATTTTTAACAATATTATTTCTGTTCATGTGTTCTATCAGAGGAATATTAGCATGATCAAATTTTCGGTGTACAGTACTTCGACGTATAGTACTTTGTATTTAGATATTTAAAGTTACATTTACAGATTTTGAATTTAGATAATATATTTTATATTTTAGCATACCCTTATTCCAAAGATTAATTATCGAACAAAAGATACAGTAAAAATAATATTTATTACTTTTATTATATGCAATCCTCTTATTACTCCACTTCATTTTTCCACTTTACTATTATTTTTCCTGCTAAATAAGTATTCGACCCTCCCATTAAATTTATTAGGTTTGGTGTATACAAGACTTAAGTTATTACCTGTGTACATTACCTGTAATTTCTTTAATAACAAAGTCAATGTCACCAACTCCCAGAACTTTTAAAAGTGCAGTCTTTGTCACCTAGTAAAGAACTCTTCTTTCTTAAAATCGTACACCAGTATACCAAGTTTCTTTTAAATCGTAGAACCAGTCTATTTCTACAACAGTCGAGGTGGTAGCTGAAGCACTATTCCAAACTTCAGCTGTAATGATGATATTTGATTTAGCAAAGAAGATAGCCACCCCTTCCCTCTACATTCTGTGATTTCTTGATCAATCGAATCTTTCTGAAGTATTAGTCTCCAGTATATCTAAACCTTCTACACGGTCCCGGAGGAGAATATCTCGCTTTATCTACGTTTCGGACCCAACACGTATGCACTGAGCTCCAGTTTCTTAATGCACCTTATGGCATTTTTACTATAAAATTAACTTCAAGACTATAGATTCATAGATGATTTGAAAAAATTGGGGCCAAATTGTCATAGTCTGGTGGCAGTAGACGAATGGGATGGAAATAGTGAAACTAGAATCTTTAATCCGAATTCTTTTTTCGGCTATTCTTTTGCTAAATATGCCAATACTTTCATTTTCGGTGTTGTACTTAACTTCATAAGAACTCATCAACCAGGAAGGCGAGTCTGCACGCGAACTTTGCTCATAATGCAACTTCAATACGTTTCATACACTTTTTCCGTCCTCGGTGTTCGATATCAAAGGTTGAAACTTTCCCTCGATACCTTGGTAGATAGTCATATATGCCCGCTGCTTACGATATAGGAACGAACGCGTCTTTTTCAGTTGCACTGTCAGAATGCGGTATAGTTGTTGCACATAATTCCTAACATTCCCCCGATTTTTGAGGATTGCTTTCATGTCCATTTTCCAAGATGCATAGTTAAACCTCAAAAGCTTCGGGAATTGAAATAAGTCACCATAAAGTTCATAAAATATCTTGACGAAATAGAAATTTTTTTAACCCTTTCCTTACATTAGATAATATGCCTCCAAGTACATAGGCATTCTCTGGGGTTCATAACCTAGTGTGTAAAAGCAGCATAAATGTGTAATTTAATACTTTTATTTTAAAGTAAATCACCCAACTGGAATGAAATTCAACTTATAAACTTTACAGAAAAACACTTTTATCACGCGCCATGTACAGTTATTTCCAGAAACTCAGCTCATGTGGTTTATGCAAACTGCTCTTATAACCTTCATGATTTGCATAATCCACATAAGCTGACGATTACCATAAAACACCGTCATTTATGCTGAACGGCTCTGTTATTTTGGGTTAGGGGATCGAACTAATCTCTAAACAAACCAACAATTTTTTTGGGTTCTAGGGCCGAACTAATTTCCAAACAAACCAACAAAACTTATACATCAATATTATTGAGCTAGCATTACAGCCTTGTTTTAACATTATTTGATTTCTTGATGCTAGAGATAAATTTGAAAATGATAGATTTTCAATAGATGATAGATTTAGACTTCAAGATTTCTCTAATAGGAACTGACATCCCCTTTTCCTGTTACTTACTACTAAATTTCGTACTACCTCCTGTCTACAGAAATTCCTTGCATTTTTTTTTTCCATTCTGCCTTCATCCTACATTATGCTGGAACATAATCTTTAAATTTACTTTTGAAATATGGTGGTAGTTAATTACATTTCATTGGCGAGATTGATATGTTTTCATTTTCTCATTTCAAAAACGGAACAATACATTTTTGACATTTGCTTGATTTAAAAATATATTGAAAAGACCAGAACAATGGGATAGTGAAAAAAATTCCTTATTATTTTAGTTACAAAATATTACAAAAATTGACGCAGAATTTTTTTCATTTCAATGAGATTTATTTATTTCTTATAAAGTTTAGTCTAATTTACATATTAAGAGTTCCAATACTTTTCTAAGTGACTGTAAGATTAAACAAAATAATTCTTCGAAAAATTCAGCCATGTTGTTTTTGGTAAATAGACAATGAGTTAATAATATATTAAAAAAATTCAGGACTTTTTCTGCAAAGAAACCTGGAGGGGAATCTATTTCATTGACTTTTGAAAAGTTTTATAAATCATTCTAAGGTAAGTAGTTTAGCTTTAGTTCTTCAGAAAAGTTAAAATACTTTTTTCTAAATTACTTTAAAGTAAAAATACCGAAAGAAATTGGGTTTAGTAGAAAAGGAAATAGAAAAAAATGAGGCTAAGACAATAAACTAGACTAGAGGCTACACAATACACTCAAAATGATGCAAACCTGAGGAGTAAGTGAGATTTGTTCAGATTCTTTGTTGTAGTAGTAACGTATAACTTTGTAACTAATTATCTTAATATGGTTCAAATCAAACCAAAAAATATCGTAAAAATAAAAGTATATAAAGTGAAATTTAATGAACATTTCACTTTAGGATTTTCAATACCATTTAGCAGTTATTTTGTAATTCAAATCAGATATTAAAAAAAAAAAAGTAATTAAGGATTATCACAGCAGATTTTATGACAGGTGCTTGTAATAAGCATAATAGAAAATTTGTAAATATATTACTCATATATTTTTGTTGTCACATTAAATTTATACGTACATACATACTTCATATTTGAGTAAGAATATAATAAATAAAAACAATTTTTCGTAACTTATGATTAATAATGCTACTGAATTCTTTCAAATAATTGATATACACTGGTGGACAAAATTAAGAGATGGAAGACATTTTTCCAAATATCTCAAAAAATACTGAATATAAATAAATGAAATTTGGTATGGATATAGCTTATTCCATGATAATAAAGTATGCAAAACAAAAATGAAAGTGCCATTCACTGGCATGATCTATTGTCAATAAATCCAATGTAGTCTGAACTTAAGGATAAAAGATGACAATAAAAGTGAGGCTTGTACAGTGTGTGTTGCCTCTAGTATGGTGTATGGTCACCCCTGACAGACAGACAGCATGCACAACGAGTATGCATGCTGTTAATAAGGGAATTAATGTGGGCTTGTGGAAGACCCTCCCATTCTTCCACCATAGCAATTTTTAACTCCAGAATGGTTCTGGGGGGAGGTTGGCGCATCACAACAGCTCTCCCAAGAGCATCCCAAGCATGTTCAATAGGATTCAGGTCAGGGGATTTGGCTGGCCAATCCATTCGTTGAATATCCTCGCTTTCCAGATAGTCATCAACCATGAGAGCCCTATGTGGTCGCGCATTGTCGTCCATAAAAATGAACTCAGGGCCAACAGCGCCCCTGAAAAGACGCATATAGGGCTCTAGGACCTCCTGCCTGTACCTCTGGGCGCTCCTGACTGTGGCATGGGTGTTTGTTAGTGTGTTCGGAATTCAAGTTAAACTGTAGATCCTGGTATAATTAGCCTAGAGTGTGCAAAAAATGACCATGAAGACACAAATTAAGCCTAGAGATAGTGTGAATAGCTAAAAGAATTCAACCCGAGTTCGATTCTCACTGATGGAGTAGACAACACACCGGTTGAAGCTTCTTGCATTTTCACACATGGAGCGCATGAAGCTTCTTGCATTTTCACTTCTGTCAAACACATGGAGCGGTGTACGGGTATCTTGCATGATTCCTGCCCAAACCATGGCTCCTCCACCAGCATAATGGTCCCTTTCGATAATGTTGCTAGGATGGTATCGGGTTCCAGGTTCCCTCCATATCAATAACCGTCCAGAATCAGGTTGTAGACATAATCTGGACTCATCGGTGAAGAGAACATTAGCCCATTGAAGCTGTGTCCAATTTTGATGATGTTGTCTGCACCATTCTGTACGCGCTCTTTTGTGGGAGGGAGGGAGTGGATGCAAAGAGCGGGCTTCCTGGCATACAGCCCTCTTGCATGGAGTCTCCTGGAAACTGTCTGACTCGAAATTGATGTTCCTGTAGCAGCCGCGAGGCCCCTAGACAATTGAGTGGCTGTAGCCGTCCTCTGGCGCTTAGCTGAAAGGAACAAATACCGGTCTTCATTGGCCATTGTAGCCCTCGGACGACCTTGTCCTGGTCGTCTGCATAATGTCCCACTAGTTTTAAATTGACTCCACAAATTGGAAATGTCGCTTGGTGTTATATCCAATCCCCTAGCAACCTGAGCTTGGGACTGGCCTACCTCAAGTCTACCCACAATTCTCCACCTCATACCTTCGTCTAAACGAGGATGTTCACTCATTTCACCTAAAAACCAGCAAGAAACAACAAGATAATTAAAAAAAAGCACTAAAATCTGCAACAGTGTTGAAGAGTGGAATGAGATGAACAGCTCGATGCGGACTTTTATACCTCCTGCTGGCTTAGCAACGCCCACAAGAATACGTAAACTTATCTCAGGGCCAATAGCGCTACAGTGACCATATATGGCAATCCACTGTCCAGGTTTTGTGCGGTATTTTTAGAGAAATGTGCGAAAATGCTTTCCATCTCTTAATTTTGTTCACCAGTGTAATATGAATTGTCATACTGCCAATATTTTAAAATAAGCTTGTTTTTTAAAGTTATTTTCTACTTTTTTTTTCTTCAAAAAATGTAATTGAATTTTCAAATGCTTATGTGACGTGACTTCTACTTTTACCTAATGACTTAACTAGAAAATTTCCGAGAGTGCGTCCAAGGTGAGATTAACTATTTTTTTAGAAACAGTGGCGGCTTGGTGGTCAATTGGCTTACTCTGTGGCCTTTGATGCCAGTGGCCAGTTCCAGAGTTTCTAATCCTGACTGTGGCATGGGTGTTTGTTAGTGTGTTCGGAATTCAAGTTAAACTGTAGATCCTGGTATAATTAGCCTAGAGTGTGCAAAAAATGACCATGAAGACACAAATTAAGCCTAGAGATAGTGTGAATAGCTAAAAGAATTCAACCCGAGTTCGATTCTCACTGATGGAGTAGACAACACACCGGTTGAAGCTTCTTGCATTTTCTGTCATACGGTACAAAAATGTGTGGCATTAAACTCTAAAAGTTCTTTCTGAATGTATTATCTTGTCTTCCATTTATCTTGTAGTCCATTTAGAGATATCTCATTTAGTGGCGTTTCCATAACAAAATCTTCAAGATATTAGCAAGTTTTATTTACAAAAACTTCGCTAAAGCAAGCACTTTCGTGTTTAAAAACAAACAAGCAAAGTAATGACATTATAATCTTTTATTTTGCATTCTAGGAATGTATTCGGTATTTTAAGTGTTTTTGCTCTGAATAAAAAAAAATTATTCGTTTATTATTGTTGTAAAAAGATTTACATTTTATTGTTATCGTATGAAACGGAAAAGATAAAGCATATCTAAATCGTCTTATCCTTTAATATCTCTTATTCTCCTGTTACTTTTCATTTATTTTAGGTTGTTCACTCTTTGAAAACTGGAATTGAAATATTAAGATTGTAACAGGTGTTTTTTTAATAATTTTTACTAGACCGTATTTAAAGTTCATAATTTTCGTACTGTTTCTTTTTTTTTTTATTGAAAAGAAGAAAAATTATTAAAACATTTTGGATTTTATGTCTGTTGGGAATTGGTTGTTTTATTTGATTTAATGTTTTTTTTTCCCGAAGAATAAAAACGGAATAAGTTTCTATTCAATTATGCATTAAAAAGATTATTGGGACACAGGCGTTTTGATATTTTAAATAAAAAAATGTTTTAACTCACTTGTGTGGAGCTTTAGGTGTATCCCATGTGATTCTCGAATAAACTGCTGTTACTCATAGACAATTAATCTTTTTCGTGTTATACCTATGACCTGACATCTCAGCTGAGGTTATCCTCAGAAGCAAATCTGCAGAAGTACCTTATAGATATCCCAGGTGGTCAAGTTTTTTTTGTTTTGTTCTAATACAGCTGGCAAACACTTAGACAATTGTCTTTGATGCCTTAAGGCAAGCGCTGTACCGACGTTACTCACTTAACACTACCCAGTAGGTGCGTGCAACTTGAAGATAAGCTACGGACGCGGAGTAACAATACCCCCGCCACTCTCTACGATCATGTTAGACCGGGACCTAAGGTTTAAAGTGGATTCCAAACCACTACAAACATCCATGGCACCACCAGGACTTGAACCCGAAACCTGTGGTACCGAGCGCCTGAGCACTAGCCACTCGGCTATTCAGATCCCGGCTGGTCAAGTGAAGGATGGATTCTTTCTGAGATGAAAATTAATTATTTATGTAAGAAATTTGATAACAAGTGAAAGAAAATTTGCTGCATTCACTTCATAAGTCCTTTTAATTACATATTTTTTATAGCCGACATTATTTTTTATTTACATAATGTTTATTTATTTCTCAAACAAATTATTGTAATTGATTTAATTTGTTGTTCTTTCTGAAGTTTTTCTTAAAATACTTAATCTCGGAAAAATAACTTAATGAAATAATGCTTTCTATTATTATTGGAATCTAATATATTGCATTCTAATTGCATTCGAAATAATCAGCAAGAACTTTCGGATTGCATTAGGTTCTTCTTTTTTTTGTAGCTGTAGGAAATATACTATGCTGAAAGCTCTAAAAGATTAATTAAAATCCTTTTAATTTAATAGAATAAAGAATCATTGTAATTTAAAGAAGCACAGTTTTTATCGAGCCACCTATTTTTCTTAATAAAATAGCAAAGAAGGATTATTATTGCCCAAGCCAATTTTGTAAGTAAAAACAAACACAAATAAACCTTTTAATTAAAACTTTGAAATAAATTTCAGAATACTCACAGAGTATAAAGAGCTGAATAACGTTTATAAATAAATTTTTTATATTGCAAGAAATACTGATACTGATGAAATGTTTATTGCTCCCTATATATTAAAACTTCCTTCAATAAATAGAGAAACGGAAAATTTTTTTATTTTTCATGATATATAAATATATATATATAGACTTTATATTTTTTAATATCCCTTAGCATGTGATACGGAAAGGTTATTACAGTTTCAAAATCTTTTGATTGTGATAGTTAGCTGACTGATGTTAGCAGACAAATCATGCGATTTCAAAGGATTAAATTCTTTATTGAGTGCATTAATTAATTAGTGCTTTTTTCAAATATATATATATATATATATATATATATGTGTGTGTGTGTGTGTGTGTGCCATACCACGATGGAAGTATTCAAAAAGTATGAAATTCGTGGAATTTGTATTCTTTGATAGGATTTCCAAATGATTAAAACTTAAGTTCAGAAACACATCATGAAGGCCTTTGGTACCATCTGTAAACGCTGTACAATAAGGAAGAACAAAAGACTGTTATTAAGTACTGAATTTCTTTTTTGTCTGGTTATTTGCATGGGAACTTTAGTACACTTATAAAAGAATACCGGTGTCAATCGAGCGTGTTTTTGATATTGAAAAAAATTTATGGTTCATAGAAATTGTGGATTATGATCCAAGAAACTGATGTACATGCCGGATGTAATCAAGCCATAATGATGTGGTTATACTAATGATGGATGTAGGCAGGATAGACCACCAACGGAAAGGATTGCACCAGCCTCGTCGCACCGCTTCACATGAGGGCAAGCATATTATATGCATGGAACCATGTCGCACTGTAACATCAGGAAGCATAGGGCCTGTTGCACAACACCCTGTATGAATACATATCATTCGATGCTTTTTGCAGCAGAGGGGAATTTCAACAATGCGTCTGTTGCGGCGTCATCCATGACTTTAGATTACAGGTGTTTGTGTCTGCATGCTGCCTTGAAAGCCGGGTTAGTACAAGTAAATCAAAAGACACTGCCTTTTCAAACGAATCAAGATTCTGCCTCCAATATCAGGACAGCATATCCGAGTCTGGCAACACCGTGGGGAGAAGTTGCCTATCTCTTGCATTATGCATCGCAGTACTGGTCCTTGAAATTACATCATGATTTGGAGGGCGTGTTAGATTTACCACCAGACCCCTTAATAAGCATTGCTGGTGCATTGAATAGCCATCGCTATTCAGCAAATTTGCAGCCTATTGTCGTACCTTAATTTCCTCTTCACCTCCTAGATTGTACAGCTGCCTTGGTCTCGCCGTACTCCCAATTTGATTAGTACTCCCAATTTGATCCTTTCGACTATTGGCAAAGGACTAGCCCATCATATACCACCCGATTCTACATGTGATCAACTAACTTTGACGCAAAAAAGCAGCATAGACTCGCATACTTAAAAAAAAGGCCAAAAGTTCTTTCATTCAATGCCGAAGCCTACAGCAGCAGTTATTTCCCCTTTGGTGGCTACACAAAACACTACATATTCATCAACTGGAATATTATATTTAATCATGTCACCTTTGTACTTTGTATGTCATCTTTGTACATATAAGAGTCAAAACTCCGGTTCCAAAAGTACAAAATTTTTCCCACACTATCAGTTTAAAACCATTTCCAATTACAAAAAAAATATTAACATTTAAACAGTTATATCAAATTATTTTGTAATACAAAATAAAACTGTTATTCGAATTTTCCTATTTGCCAAAACTTTTTTATGTAAATGTAAGATTTTAATAGACTAACGCTTTGACCATTTAAAAGTATGTGTATGTTTGGTATCTAAATAATCATTTATTATCAAAGTTTATTTAGTTTAGTAAATTTTATGACATGAAGATTATCCCTTTGGAAAATCCATTAAAGGAAATAAGCTATAGCTTTGTTTCAAATGACTAAAGTTGCTAATATTCAAATAATATTTTAGTACTACTAACCTATTGAGTCCCATCCCTAACCGAATTTTCCAAGCCGTGTCCTCTACTTTTTTTTTTCGTCTAATGCAGATGGCAAACACTTAGACACTTGGTCTTGGATGCCTTAAGGGAAGCGCTGCACAGACGTTACTCACTTTGCATTACCCAGGGGGTTAACTTGAAGATAAGGACGCGGAGTAACAATGCCCCCGCAACTCTTTATGATCTTATTAGACCGGGACCTACGGCTAAAGTGGATTCCGAACCACTACAGACATCCATGGCACCCCCGGAATTCGAACCCGAAACCTGTGGTACCGAGCGCCAGAGCGCTGGCCACTAGGCCATTAAGGCCCCGTGTCTTCCATTTATTAGTATATTTTACACATTATTTAGTTTATGCGATTTTCCCTTTTTCAACGAGCATAGAAATAAATCCTAAAACATAACATGGGAAAAATCCATAGAATTTATTGAAAGTTATTTTTTATCCCATTCGATTATTTTGCATAAGATACATTAGCGGACTATATTATTCGGATAAATATATGAAGTTGAGTACTTCAGTACTTTGAATACTTCATTTGAATTTCCACACATATCTATAAAACTTTCATAAACAACATGTATTCTCATTATGTACGCAAACTATAACGTAAACATGCATGAATAAAATCGATCTGAATAAAAACATCCAACGATATGGCGAAAAAATGAAAGGTCAGCTGCATAGACATAACTTCAAAAGAAGTTTAGGCTTTTGAATACCATTAGTTATATTTTTTTGTTTTTGTTTTAAAGTGGAATTTCATTTTATCTTATAGAAGTCGTATACAAGTCAAATTATAATGTCATTTTCATATGAATAATTTATAAAATTTGAAAACTTTAAAGAGCAAAATAGGAATATATATGCACATACAGTTTTTTTTATGTCGGTAGGCCTTTCATCCTTCTTATATATGCCAAGAACAACTGATAAATGATAATAAGAGGAAATTGCTTTTTTGGATGATTTCCAGTCATATTGCTTATATAGAAGATCCAGAAAACTCCTGCCTGTCAGCCTGGCACTCCCTATTTGACGTTTACACATACATTAATTTCTTCACGTTTTTGAAAATTATGATTGTTATAGAAGCAGAAAAACAATATTTCCATTATTTTCCAATTTTTCCATTAAAAATCTTTTCAGCACTTTACCACAAAGCTACTATTCAAGTACCATTCTACCCGGATTTTAAGATCTGTATCATGATGTTCTTTCTGGAAAAATTTCATATTTTTTGTATTTTATTTATAATATAATTATTCTCAATACATCACATTTTTATTATTCGATACACATTTATACTGTTATATCTGTGATGTGCAATAATGGAATTAAAAAATAATATTTCATTATTGGTGATATACATGTTCATCCTTACATGTTCCATGAACATTTATATCACCATTGTTTGGTGATATACATGTTGGTCCCAAAAGTAAAATTTTAAAATCGAATCCCTAAACATTAAGAGATTGTGTTTAAAAAGTCCTAGTACAGTACGTTTTAAGAGGAAAAGAAACAATTTTAATAGTTAATTACAAAATAAAAAACATATATGTTCAGTAATTTTACACACATTTTTATTAAAAAAAAAAAAAAAAAAAAAAAAACTTTGAGATTACTAAATGTTAATAGAAAATTGACAATAGTAAATTTAAACTTTTTAAAAGTATTGTTTGAAATATAACAGTAACATAATATTAAACATTTGAAAATGTAATATTTCGGCACGTTATATAAATACATATCTTACTGAGATAACTTAGTATATAGAAATTTCGGGCATAAAACATATGATTAAGTCTAGAGGGCATTCTGTAAAACCTTTAGTTAAAAAATTTTTTAAACATTCTAGTGATAGAATTAAATTTTATGAAAAAGAATTAAATTTTAGAAAGTATGTTTCTTAAAAAAAATTTATTTTTGTTGTTGAGCAGTATAGACTTAAAGTTTTCCCATAAAATTAACATGTCGTATTGTTATATTCCAGCAAATAATAAAGATGTCATGGATAAAATATATAAAATGGGATTCCTGTCCTAATATAAACTTTTCCTTATTTAAAGAGCCTTTTTTAATTTGTTTTTTTTTAGTTTTTATGGGTCGTATATTTTCTGAGAGAGTAATATGAAGATGAAGAAGAGATTTACGATTTTTTCATTAAGCGTATTCACATAAAAATGTAGACATCAATTGATACTTAATGCTTAATGTCCGTTTCTGCATCTTGATCATAAAAGTTATTTTTTTTTATAATTTCAAACCTTAACAGGAATACACAGAAACAAATATTTTGAAATCCATCTCGAGCATTTTACTTTATTATAAAAATGAAAGAAGTCGAGAATTTCCCTTTGAAGTCGAGAATTTTTTCTTTTTACGATACGGAAGATTAAAAAAATATGTTTAAACTCAGGGAAACATTATAAAACGGTTAAAAAAACAAATACTTTGTTTTTTAAATGATTGAAGATAGATTAAAAAGTCCTTGTTGTTTACTTGATTGCCTTCCACTTAAAACATTTCGGTGACTGTATTTCATTAACTAATTCTTCTTTTAATAAACTGGTACCATAAAATCAATTTGAATTCGAACTTTATTTTCGTAAAAAAACCCCACAAAACAACATTTTAAGTTGCTATGTACAAACCCTCTCTGAACATTGGAAAAAATTAGTTGACATTAGGGTTTTTAACAAAAGGTGGATGAAAAACATTTGGTTAACTATTGTATGATTTATAGGTGTTGTAGGATATGATAAGAGAAATCTACGTACATAATAATGAATAGTTAAATCTTATTCACTATATTACCCAATAAAAAATTCCCAATTCATACACATTATGATAATGAACAAAACGACTAAATTCAAGAATAAAAATTGAGTTAAATAAGGGTATGGTTGCTCCTGACGGAAAGCAATGACGTACGACTATGAGATGCGGAAATAATCACATTATCAAAGAGGGATTGAGTTGTTCGCTTCCATTCCTAAAGAGAGCTTTCCAGTCAATGAACTGTATCTGAGGATGTTAAGTGTGCAGCAACCTTCTTTCCTTGAATAGCCCAAACACTTTCGATTTGATTTATGTCTTGGAAGCCTGCTATCCAATCTATTCGAAGGATTCTTTCGTTGGAATAGAAATCGGTCACTTTTAGTGTACGATATAGTATGGAATTATCATCCATGAGAAGGAATTCTTCCCCGATTCCTTCAGCGTAAGGGATCACTATAAGTAGAGGATCTCATTCTTATATCGCTGAGCTATAAGGGAATTATTTCTGATTATGAACAAGTCGGAACATCTATTGATAGTAATACCATCTAACTTCATCATCCGGTATGTTTAAAATCAAAAACATTTGGGCACAAATTCTAAAAGATATCAACATAGATGGCATCGAACATGCCATTAGAATAATCCTTTAGGAATATTTCAAATGACATGTTATCTCCAAATTATAAGTTGTTTATTGTTAAATTGTACATTAAAGAGGGACTATTTCGTAAAAAGAAGGTTACTAAATTCATCTCTTCTTAAAATGAGAATATCGTGTGCCTTACTTTCTGTGGGCAGCACGTTCGTCCACTGTCAATAAAAAAAAATTATAACAGACAGTTAAAACAATCCAGTGAGTTTCAAACAATTTGGATCGAATCTCTATAATTAGTAGCTCTCAAAAGGTAGTGTGGTGAAGAAGTAGAGTTCATTCTGTGGTTTCTTCTAGCTAACAAGATTAGCACTAACAGCTTTATTGTTAACAACAATTTAGCATTAAATGCCAATCCTTATTTTGAATCGTTGATGTTTGCGATCTTTTCCTGTCTTCGACCAACATTTCCAGTCAGTTGATTCCATAGGCATGAAATGACACATTGGACACTTCTGAAGGCTTCCGCTATGATTGATTCCATTGAGTCAGACTATTACGACCGATAACCCTAATGTACTTTATTAAGTCATGTACTTGGAACATCATTTTAACTGTTTCTAATTAGTAAATATGCACGTTGTATATAAAACAAACAATAACATTTTATATACTTTTTGAATTGTGTTTTATCGCTTCAGAAACACCCAAAATTGTTCGTACTCATAAGAATTTTAATAAAGTACTCTTCTATCCATAATTAAATACTGATATTTCAGAATAGTAATTTTTATAATATCTATAGCTTTTTCTTAACGTAACTACATTAAATATTTTAAGAAGATATTTTAAATGTTTTTTTGAAAAATTAATAATCAAAAAGTGACAAAAAATATCACAGAAGTTGTTTCCAAAACCCAAATTTTGGGCTAATAATTTAAATTGTTTTTTAAAAGTATTTAAATAAATATCATGATTAATTATGCTATTAATATATACCAAATTATCTAGTCCTGATGGGGACATGCATCTCCACACAAGGATGATCGACCGCCATGTTTTACAGCTCGTGCTAATTTTTTGTGATAAAGTTTCTCATTTTTTCTTCTCAATGAAATAATACGTCCATCGGAGTTAAAAATATAAAACTTGTTTTTATCTGCAAATAGAACATGATTCCAATATGTTTCGAGCATATTTTTTATTTATTTTGCGAAGGAAAGCCTAAGCTTTCTATTTTTAGCACTTACAAAACATTTTCATTGGACAGAAAGCTGATCTTGCTAACATGAGCACTCGCCGAACAGTTCCATGTGAAATTAAAGAAGAAAATTTTTCACTAATGCCGTAGAATTTTTTTAGAACACTCAATTGAGAGTTTTTCACAAATTTTCTAAATATTAATTTATGATCACGTTAAATTAACTGTGTTAATTGAAGACCATTTCTTGCCTTGTATTCGAATCGAATTTCCTCTTCATAGCATTTTATCACATATTGAACAGCAGTATGAGATAAATTGATATACTGAGCTAATTTACGTCTATTATGATGAATAATAATCAATTTTAGAGTGCTGTTCGTTGTTAATATTATATTGAATAATATTCAACTACGAATCATTTTTAAATAATAATACAATGAAATAAGGAAGCAAAGATTAAAGCCAAACAAATTTTTAAATGTCATCAAAATGTAAAAGATTCAAACCATATTTTTTATATGTTTACTCTAAAAAGTACCGTCATTTTTGTGGTGTGTTTCTTCTCTGCTTTCTTGCATTTTATTTTTATAAAAAGGAAATTACTATATGTTTTTTTTTTAAATTGTTCTGCTTTATTCAGAATCACATTAAGATAATTTGAAAAAATATGTAACTTTATATTTAAATTCTGTTCCGGACTACAGCAGTTTTTCGGCAATATTATAAGTGTACGAATGCTTTGTACTATATATGCTAATAATACAAATATACAAATGCTTTATAAGTGTATGCTTCTGGAGCCATTATATGCTTCATTTTTTTAAAAATAATATACGAAACCATATTAAGAAAAGATTTCAATAAAGAATTTTCGTTGTTCTAAATTAAAATACTTTTTGTGAATCCATGAACATTCATCAATATTTAAAAATGTAACATTTGAATTGATTTGCATAAATAAGTTTACTTAATTATTAGATCTTTATATTTATACAATTACAAACACAATAACAAACGTTTCTGACAATTATTCATTTATGATATTAGTTATGATTCATTTTGACATTTAATCACAATTATTCATAAATATTTTTATAATTATTCATAAACTTTTTAAACTTAGATTTTATTACTTAATTGCTTTGTTTCAGTAATTCTCATTTTTATTTAATATATTTTCAGTTATTTAGTTAATTATTTAAATATTATGCTGTGATTAATGATAAATATTTTCATTATTGTCTAATATTTTATAAATCTTAAAGACTAAATTATTTTACAATATTTACACTATGGAATCAAATTTTTACTTTTATCATACATTCGTTTATTAAATTTCGATGATTGTGCATTTATTCAATTGCTTTTAGTTTTAAGAAAATATAATTGATCTAAAATCCATGTTTATTATTGGCTATAAAGTGCTGAAGGGGCTTAAATAAATCAAGTTATTTTATTTCTCAGCATTAGTTCTTAAGAAATGGAGAAATGATCCTTTTTTATGCTAATTTACTTTCTTTCAGAAAAAAAAAGAAAAGTTTCATCTCATCGTTTTATGGATTTTCAGCCATTTCTGAGCAATATCTGGAAGGAAGGGATTTGCATGTTTTTCAGCAGTGTTGCTGAAGAGAAAATCAGAGGATCATTTTTCCGTTATTGAAAATTGTTTTTTCTGTTTCTCATCTTTGGATCTTTCTTCTTCTTCTTCTTACGATCTTTGCTTCGATTAGTTTCTGGAAAAAAAGTTGTCGTCACCATACTCACAAATTAAGTGTGAAAACATTTATTCGGATATTGAAACGGATCAGCGAAAAAGCCAAAGGCAAAATTTTTTATAACAGCAAGATAAAAAAAAAAAATTTCTTAGTTGTTGAATAATCAGATATGTTGCTGTCGTTATCAATGAATAAATGCAATTGCAAACAAAAAAAAAATACAATTTTATGAATTTTCTTGATTCTTTTCTGAAATGCCAAACTTCAAAACTAATAAATAAACGCTAATATTAACAACATCAATACTAATAAACTTTAATACATTAATATTAATATATAGCTTTGGAGCTATTTTTCGTTAAAAATATAAAAAGTGATTAAAATTAGTAAAATTTATTAATTGTTCCGCATTAAAAAACTAGTTTATTCAAAAAATTCGTATTTATTAAAAATACACCTTTTTTATCTGTTGGAAATCGTAAAAATAAATGTTTTCCATGAACACCTATTTTATCTAAATGTTATGAATATTTGACGTTAAGAATTATATGAATAAAAAATTAATGAATGTAATTTTAAGTGTCATAACATTTTTAATGCTAAAATATTTTCCGAAAAAAATTCAGTAGTTACAATTAATTACTATTACAGCAAATTAATATTTGCTCATACTTATTTATACTAGACCTTAAAAACCAGTTACACATATTTTGAAAAATCTATTAGTATACCAACTTGAGAATACAAATTATTATAAATTAATTTCGTGAACGACAAAAGATTGTTTACAGAAGCATTCAGAAAAATAAATGTAAACCATTATATGATTGAAAAATTCTCAATACACTTAATGTAATTGCTATGTTCTACTACAACATGCAGTTGTAGCAAAAACTCAACAAAACACGCATAATATGTATACAAATTTAAATGCACAAGACGGAAAAAAATTCAAAAATATACAATAAAAAGGAATAGTTAAAAATAGAGTACAAAAATATTTAGACTGAAATTAACCCTCCCAATTTCCCCATTTGAAACTGAATAATCTGACTACAAGTTTCAGAAAAATCCCTCGGTCTTTCAGAACTCAGCAAACGAGTCTCCATCATGTGAGTGCATTTGCTCATGGAATATTCAAATAATACAGGAATCATGCAACATGAACCATAAAAAATCACAAAATGAAAATGTTTATAAAATTAAAAAAATATTATGTTGAGACAAATAATCAGCATTATTAACTGTAAAGCTGACACACACACACACACATACACACACACAAACACACACACACACACACACACACATATATAAATTGAGGAAATACTCAGTTATTTTGTTTATGATGCGTACAGGGACTTTATTCGCTCTAATTACGATTTTTCCCTTTTTTACTTTAATTAAAAACCTTGTTAGATTTTTGGATTTATATATATATGTAAATATTGAAAGAGATAGCACAGTTTTTATTTTACTTGAGAAGGAAACTTTTAATTTTGAAAAAAAAAATATTAATAAAAGAACTTTTTTTTCTGAAATTTCAACTAACCAGATTTATTGAAATATTTTCATTAAGACTTGAATGTTTTCATTTAGACTTTCACTTAAGATTTATTTATAGAAATATTTTCATGAAGATTCATAAAATTAACTATTCATAGGTAGTGAGAAATAGTTATTTCCAATTAATGATGAATCTTAATACAGCTAACAAATTGTTTAGATTCTGAAGTCAAATTAATTGATTGGCTATAAGTTTTTTCTTCAAAAATGTGTAAAAAAATCAATTACTTTCATGTAATATAATATTTTATTTTAGTCTTCTCTATAAAATATTAGAAAAAAGTTCTTTTAAACTCCTTTTCTAACATTGAATAGCTACTATTATCTTTAATTACGCTTGGCTTGCAGATTGGCTTCAAAGAGTACAGTAGCCATGAGATAAAAAATCTTAATGAACCGTAAAAAATTATATTAAAGGGCAAACTTCTATAAAAATTGGGGTTTTTTTTTTTTTTTTTTTTTGTCAAAAGAAAAGTCTTTTTTTTTCTAAATAGTGACTTAATATCGATTTTTGGATATATTTCTCCAAATTACTTTGTGAAAATAGCTGTGGTAAATTCTTTAACCAATACTTATATGCATATGTACATTTAGTTATACTTGTAAAGCAAATTGTTTAGGATCATAATAATGCCCCATTAGAAATAAAACATAATTATTTGCATGTCTCTGAATTGTTTAGGTATCATAATATCAATGCACTTGAATAATTTGTGTTTAATCAAATAGAAATGAAAAAAAAGAGAAAAGTCATAATTATTTACTCATTTTTTTTTTGGTAAAAGAGAAAAGTATAAAGGGTTTTGCATGTTCCATGTCTCTGAGTCATACATTTGCAAATGTAGTGGTATTCAATTTACTATATCAATGCACTTGAATAATTTGTGTTTAATCAAATAGAAATGATAGAAGCATTTTTTTTTTTTTCTTTTTCTAAATAGTGACTTAATATCGATTTTTGGAAAAAATTACTTTGAGAAAAATTCTTTAACCAATACTTATATGTCATTTAGTTATACTTGTAAAGCAAATTGTTTAGGATCATAATTGCCCCATTAGAAATAAAACATAAATATGTCTCTGAGTCATACATTTGTGACTTAATATCAATGCATTTTTTGTGTTTAATATATTTTTCCAAATTACTTTGTGAAAATAGCAGTGGTAAATTCTTTAACCAATACTTATATGCATACGTATATTTAATTATACTTGTGTAGCAAATTGTCTAGGATCATAATAGACAAGTTGTGTCCTATTAGAAATAAAACATAATTATATGTTAAGGGTTATTTTCATGTCCCATGTCTCTCAGTCATATATTTGCAAATATAATGGTATTCAGTTTACTATATAAATAGACTCGAATAATTTTTGTTTAATCAAATAGAAATTATAGAAGTTATATATATGGAAGAACTACTTAGCTATATATATAAACGATATTTACGCATATTTGTAAAGTTATAATCCTATAGTTATCCAAAAAAGAATTGATATAAAATGTGCATGATTTATTTCTTTTTAAAGATTAATATCATTAACAAAACAAAATTTTTTATAAGATAATTTCTTTATACAATTAACGCTAAAAGGTATTTATAAATAATATGAAAAAAATGTAATAAAAAAATAATAAATGTTATTAAAATCACAAATTATATATTACACAACATTCCATATTACATTTAAATTACATAAAACTATAAACGGCGTTTTTTGTTTTAAAATAATTACATTAAATCGAAATTAATTTTATTTTTTTCAATATTATTATTCTCATGTGTCATTTAGAATTTATATCCATAGAAAATAACTAGAAATAATTGTTTTAATCTAAATGATAATTCATAGAAATTTTTTAAAAAATTTTTAAAATGTAAATGAAGAGATTAGAATTTATATCCATAGAAAATAACTAGAAATAATTTTTTTAATCTCAATGATAATTCATAGAATTTTTTTTTAATTTTCAGAATGTAAATGAAGAGATTTCTACCCAAAAATTCAGTATATCTATTTAAAAGTTTAAAAAAAATATTAGTTAAGTTTTAAGTTACTGTAGTAGATCTAAATTAACAAAACAAATGGCAATTTTATTTTTTAAATATTAATAGAAGTTAGATTTTTTTTATTTAATTAGAAATCTTTAGTTATTTTCGATTTTGGCCCAGGAAAGGAATCTGAAGATCAAGGCAAGTCAAAATATAAATTAACCCTTTTTAAATGCTTATTTTCTCTTTTTAGCATGATTAAAAGCATTTAATGTAGATATATATAGGACATATAAATTTTCACTTAGTGTAAAACAATTTAGAATTCCGATTTTTTTCTTTTCATTATTTTTGATATACGTAGGGATTATTGTTGTCTAATGTTATCCTGTCACTAAATTTTTTGCTTATTTATATGAATGTAGAGTTCATTTATTTAAAAAGATACATCATAAAAAAATTTAAATTAACTATTGTTAAATTATATTTAAAAGATGTTTCATAAAAACACGGTTGAAGTCAAAATGTATAAAAAATTGATAATTAAATACAATATTTAGTTATTTTGTGACGTAATTAGGGATTCTATAAATTAAATAATGATCGGAAGTTCGATTGCAAATATACTCAAACACATAGCCATATTGCTACAGCAAGGATTGTTAATGGTATTTAGAAATCTACAAAATATTTTAAAATCCTTTTTTGTAGGCACACTGATTTTTAAATGAACAATTTTTTGAAATCTTGACCGGTACACTCAGCACTTTGAAGAATTTTCTTTTAAACACATCATATTAATAATCTTAGTAAACATATAGAAAGCTTACGTGACACTGCTAGTTTAGTTATTGGCCTTTTCAAAAGACTACACATTTGGGTTTTACTACACAAACTCTAATCCTTTTATCTTTACCATGCATAATGTCTGCAAATTTTCCCAATAACTAAGTTTAAATGGGCATGTTAGCTTTCTCAAAATACCACTTGAATCTTTTTTATGTATGATTGATATAGTCATTGATATATGCCCCTTTTTCCATGAATGTTGGGTTAATTTAGTGGTGCTTGTTAACGTTTCGAAGTTATATCTGACAAATTAGTAAGATCAAGTTATCTTATGGATGTTAGAGACACCCAACTAAAAAGTGTATGGGAGTAGGTGCATCTTATTAATTTGCGTCATTTAAAATTCCTTCTGTCTCGTTTAATATGGTAAGAAACTCCTCAAAAGTAAACATCAATTATTCCACTACTCGCTTAAGATGAAACATAAATTATTTAAGCACTTTCTACCAAATTCCTCCGAAGGGAAGTTCTGGGGAAAGGGTAAACCTCCAATGAAACCTCTTAAGCGTTAAATATATGTTTAGAACATCATCGGAGTGTTTTACCAAAATTATATAGTCTTTTCAGGTTATTCTTAGCCCCAACGAAATTTCGCTTATTATTTATTGCATTATATGGAAGCACATTTTCTTCGAGAAACGACTCTGTTGATAAACCTGAAAAGATTTCTAGAACCACACATGTTGCGAGACAAACAAAAATTGCAACGTACATTTTATATAATATGCCTTTCCTCTGATTTTTGTATTTTGTAAAAAGAGATGACAAAATCATCGCCAGTATGGGTAAAAGGAAACTAAGGAATTTGTCTCTCTGAAGGTAAATTATCCATTTTCTGTTACATTATTAAAGCTTTGATCTTGCTACATCTTATCTTGGAAGTAATCTTTCTAGCAAGATTGCTTCCATTTAGAGGCGAAGTGCAAATTTCCTATCGGAGTTACACTTCTCCATTTCTCTTCACAAGCTAGATTTGAAGATAGCTTTGCAACAACTGGTATCTTGGCTTAACAGAAATGAAGTACTTATTGAAGTCAAAGCATCTTGTAATTAATCTTTATCCTCCCATGAATAAAAAATTGAAAAATTGAAAAAAAAATCCTTCTGAATAGGAGTTGAGGGTAATAGAATATAGCTGTTTAGAAAAACATAATCTCTAAGGAAGCCTTTTAATATCAAAATGAAAAAATACATATTTCAGAAATAAATTAAATTTAACCCTTTACTTCATTAAGTACACGGGTTGCCTTCCACTCATGTATTCACCATATTTTTTATGTTCTAGTTACCACTCTCAACACTGTCTTGTCTTTGTGTTTAAATCCTATTTTTTTAAAATTTAACAAGGGTAAGTTTTTTATTTTTAAAATAACTAGAAACTATGCATCTACATATCGTATATCACAAGTGATTATTTTAAACTGAAGCTGACATTGTCCGTTATTGCAGGAAATAGCTAGGTATTTCATATTTCAACTAAAACACATATATTATTTTAACATACACTCATGTCCATAAATTAAGGATAATTCAGAATCCCACAGAAATTGAACTCTAAAATAAAAATTTCACCTGTAGAATTATCACACACATCTTGAAGAAGAATATGCAAATTACAGGAAACCACCAGATGGCGCGGATAGTACGTCACAATGACGAGAGTGTAAGAGAGGGGTATATAAGGACTGGTGGCAAAGAAGTAAAATTGTTCACAAGCGCTTTACAAGCCTTCAGTGCAATAACCGCATAGTTATGGCACAAAGGAAGCATTTGGATGATTTTTTACGTGGTAGAATTATCGGATGACTGGAATGTGGACGTACCCAGCTAGAAGTATCCGAGGAACTTGGAATCGCCCAGAGTGTCATCTCCAGGCTTTGGCAACGATTCCAAGAGGATGGTAATGCGAGTAGATGTTACAGCACAGGACGCCCCCGAGTTACAACGCCAAATGAGGACCGGTATTTAGTAGTTACTGCCAAAAGAAACAGACGGAGCGCAGCATCAGACCTGTCTCGTCAGCTCTCTTCAGCTAGCGGCACGACAGTTTCAAGGCAGACCGTGTACAGACGCTTAGGGCACATTGGTCTCTATGCTCGTAGGCCTGTCACATGTGTTCCACTTACCGCAACTCACTGTCGCCTGCGATTAACCTGGAGTAAAGAGTATGCATTGTGGACACCGCAACAGTGGTCTTGTGTGATGTTTTCCGACGAGTCCAGGTTTAGTTTGCAGTCTGATTCACGCCGGACTTTCATATGGAGAGCGAAAGGTACCCATTACCACAAAAGGAACACCATTGAACGACACCGTTACGGTGGTGCAAGATGGCTCGTTTGGGGAGGAATTATTCTTGGTTCCAGAACTGGCCTGCATGTGCAGAGTGTAACGATGACAGGTCACATTTATCGGGATGTCATTCTGGAACAACATGTACGTTTGTTTCGGGGCGCCATGGGTGCTGAATTTCTGTTTATGGATGACAACGCCCGTCCTCACCATGCAAACATTGTAGACGAATGCCTTCAATTGGAGGATATCCCCCGTATGGATTGGCCAGCATACTCACCGGACTTGAATCCAATAGAGCATGTGTGGGATATGCTTGGCCGACGAATTGTAGCCCGTCAACCCCCTCCCACCTGTCCACCGGAACTTCGGAGGGCGTTACTTGATGAGTGGTGTAATATTCCCCAAGATCAGATTGATAATTTGATACTCAGCCTGCCTAGGCGTTGTAAGGCCTGTATTGCATCGTCCGGGAGACATTAACCATCATACTAACCATGGTTTTTTGAAATTTGCTCCAGGGAGTAAAAATCGCAATTTTTATTAATTATGTCAAACATATAGCATCTTTTTGCTCTTTACCTTTTGTTTAATAAATAGGCTTTACAAATAAGTCAAATTTGTTTTGCTTCTGTCTCTTTCTTTGCCTGAACTTCATTATCCTTAATTTATGGGCATGAGTGTATATGTTATTTAATAATATATTTCACTAGAATATTTATATTCCTTCCATCTATTTAATATTGTATCTACTTAATTTTAAATCAAGAAATAGGAACATATAAGAATACATTTTATTATCAGATGTTGCAAGAACACCTTTGATTGGCTTGACCTTGGTAAGCTGTCTTACTCTGATATTTGAAATAAGACATCCCCAAGTTTTTAATATGCATGAGAATATTTTAACAACTTACAAACATACCAGAACCATTTCTTACAATCAAATAATGATGGAAAGACAAATATTCCAAGTTTTATTTAAAAATAATTATTATTTAAGTATTACTTTTTATTTCCATATCTATTTTGTATCTATCTAACTGTAATTATATATTTATTTTACAATATCTAAACTAAGAAATTTATAGAAAATATAAAAATACACCTCGAGAAATTTATCTTATTAATGTTAACAATCTACTTTATTATAATGTATGTGTAGCGACATTTATAACTTATGCAAAATGGCTTTAAATATTTTATTGCTGTCAACTCAAAAGATCTGGTGATATTTTTATGAATCTTTGAATACAATACATATTGAAATAAATTGACAGATGTCAAGAGATTTAAAAATGGTATATCATAATCAAACCGAAAAGTCAGACACTCTTATTTGAATCCATGCATCTAATATATATATATATACGATTTGATGAGATTTTTTTCTTTAAGTTCCTATGCCGCTACATTATTTGAAAGGGGGATTTATTTATACTACCAAAAATTAAAAAATGAATTATTTTATTATTTATTTATTTATTTTGGGTTTTACTTAAGAAATGTTTTGTCTTTGTGATCTATACTGTTGATAGATGCAGGATATATCCAATGAGTACATATTGGATATAAGTATTTATAAGTATATATTGGATATAAAAAAAATCTTCCCCTTTTTTACATATCCATGCTCTTGTAAGGAATTAAATTTGTCGAAACTCTTATATAACGTCAAAATGCCTATCATACTTAGGATTTTCACAGTACGCATTCCGACAACTATTTTTTCACTTTTCATTTTAGAAAGCAATTAATGATATAGGCCTCCCGAAAATTTAAAGAAATAAACTGAATTTATTTAATATAAATTCAGTTTATTTGCGCCTTTATTATAAATCACATTGTATCTATTTACAAAAGACTTTTCAAGCATTTGCTTTCATAAAATGTAAGTTACTCAATCATTCTAAGGAAGTAAATCTAAGCCTAATTTGTATTACTTTGAATCAAGATCTAAAAGTGGCAACTTGATAACGTGCTTACATAATAGATTAAAATTATTTTTTACCAACATTGAACAATTTCAGGATATTTATACTGTTACCTGCAATATATATCACTACATCTTCTATTACATCTTTATGATGTTACTTCAATCATCTTAACATTCGCAAACACAATGTTCAAATGCGACTGTAAACAGTTCCCCGCATTTGATTATCTTTCAACTTTTATTTGAATTACAAGAAAAAAATACAATATCACATTGTCATATATTAGTGCAATCAGAAAAATTTAAGCGATCCTTGTAACTGCCCAAACTTATAAATAGATTGCAAAACAGCTTCTGTCATATTCAGATTAAAAATTTACAAATATGCACAAAAGAAATTATACACAAACAAACCATTTATAATAAGAATTTTTTTATAACCTTAAAGATAGCCATTGATAATACCAGCAATATTTTAACTTTCATTTAGTCGGTTCCCATTGTATCAAATCTGATTAGATGCATAGTACTTATTAAAAATAATTATTAATAGTTAAAGATAACCAATGAACCCTTCAGTACATCTTAAAGTGACTGAAAAAAATAACACGATTTGCAAAACAAAGAAGTTTACAGCTATAGGAATTCATGTAAAAATCCTTCACTGAAAACTTCCTCATAAGAAAAATAAAATAAAAAGAGAAAAATTGTATATAAATATACTATTGTAGAAGTGTATGATTTTGAAGAATATGTTAATGAAGCCTTTAATCATCACTTGAGACTTTCATTTGTCAAAAAAGTTAATTCTAGAAAATAAGTAAGAAAAATTGATATATTTGCAGACATTATTTTTTAAATTTCAAATAAATAAAATAGAATCTATAATTCTAGATGCAGTTATTACTTAACAAATAAAATAAAAAAAATATCTTCGGAATAATTTTTATTTTTATTAGTTTTCACATAGTTGAAAATGTTAATAGATTTAAATAGTGAAAATAAATGAAACTAATTTACTATCAAATTCATTTTTAAAAATAAATATTTGGTACCAAAAAATTCCTTTCCTATATGAAATGCTTTAGAAAAATAATGTCAATATTATCAATGTAAATTATCTTTTCATCATACGTAAGAAAAGTTCCGTTAACTTGATTTTTTTCATCTCGATTTGTTTCCGTCACCTTGATTGTTTTTTCCATCTTGATTTGCTTTGCTGTGAACATTTTTATTTCTTGATAGCCAAGTTTAATTGGATAAATATATATTTCAATAGTCCACCATACTTTTCCTACTTATTATGACAATTGTACATCTAGATATAACAAAGGGAGATGTACATTTTTCAGAAACTTTTGCACATCTTTTCAAAATTTTTAAATATAGATAGCATTGTTTTTGTTTATTCGTTGAAATCGAATTATATTACGTTGTATTTTCAGCTATTTAACTTTATCAATCTCATTTTAAGCCATTTTGTTCATAATCCTGCATCTGCAATCTTTTTGCTGATGAAAGAATTTTCTAATTATTTTAGAAAAACGTCTTTTTTATATTAAGAAAAACGCGAGAAACAGTGTAAATTTATTGAAAAGCATTCGTAAATGATAGAAATAATCAAAATGTTATTATTTTATCACAAATATATCATTTAAAGTCAAATATTTCTTAATGGCAACTTCCAACGATTAATTGAGCGATGAATTATATGAATGACGAGACGTCTTAATTTTCTAGGTCACTGGAAAGCAAATATAAACTAACATCAAAGACCGCTATTTATTTTAACCGCACTAGTTTCCCTTTATTAACTATTCAGCTTTGATTATATGCAACTCTATAAAGCATTAATTTCTTTTAAATATTTGTCCTGGTATATCAAGTGAAAAACGACGGAGTTTTCTTTCCTTCTCTGATTATCTATTGCTAAGATATTGCTAAGAGATTATCTATTGCTTATGAAAGCGAAAAGACTTCTTACAAGATTGCTGTTTAATAAAAACTTATTTTCAATAAAAGATTATGGGGAATTTGGCAAACGACAAAAAATGAATAAAAAGTGAATTATTTATTATTTTTATTCTTTTGATATGTAACTTTCAATTAAAAATTAACTTACTGAAAATTGTAGTAACTGAAGTTAATAAAGGCAGCAAAATAGGCAACTAAAATGATAGAATTTAATAACTATGAAATATTATTTTAAATTAATAATTAATTGATGGTATTTTTAAAAGTTTATATTTGAAATTAATTTCTAAATAATTTTCTTTTCATTAACTCTTTATTTTAATAATGAAAGATATTTTTTAATTAACATTTTTCTCAAAAAATATTCTATGAATATTATGTTAGAAAGTTTTATAAACAGAATCATCTTTTTCAAAGAGAAAGTTATTTCATTTTTTTATTCATTTCAAATATTCTAACTAAGCTCATAATTTGTTCTTATAAAATTTATAGTTCGTTCGAATACATTCATAAATTACATTTAACATTTTAATATATTTATTTTTTAATTTGGTTCATTTATATCTTACTTTCAATCCGCGCATTTATTTATTTAATTAATACTCGCGTCATATGGTCTGTTTCATGCGTCTGAATTAATGATTGCATTTATTTTAGTTAATTTTTGTATAACATTTAAGATAGACAATAATTATTTTTTTTTTCACTCCATTTTTTAATTTCGTGCAGTCGAGGTAATTTTTTAAGGTTGATTTCTGAAGGTTAATTTTTTTAATTTTTAAATTTCGTATCAATTCCTATTAAATTAGATACCATAATAAATTTGGGTTTTTAAAAAAAAAAAACTTTTTTTTTTTAAATAACAAAAACTAATTCTAATAATTCTAATTTTTAATTGCTTGAATTTTATCATCATAAAGCTAGGCCATGTCTATAAGTAGACATTAAAATATAATAAATTTTAAATATACTGGGAAAAAACTTTTAATTTAATATTAGATAAATACAATTCAATATATTTAAAGTAAAAAACCTATGAAATATGCATTTTATCGAAAAAAATTAAAATTTCCTTTTAATTTAAGACAGAATGAGTTTTGAATGCTATTATTGAAAAGAGGCTTGGCAATTAACCTATTATGCTTCTGATGAAGGAGAGATGTTTTCAAAGTCCTAAATTTGTGAAAGCACCAGTTAATAAATCCGCAAGCGGGAAAGGTTCTATACTAGATTTTGTCACTATATTTTAATATTTTGCAAACAAGAGTTAATTAGACCGGGACATACTGTTTAAAGCGGATTCCGAACCACTACAAACACCCATGGCGCCATCGGGATATAAATCAGAAACCAGGTCCGGTGCACTATAATGCTATCCCCACAACCATTAAATTTTACAAGATTTAAGGAGAAAGGGCTAAGAGAGGAACTCCTCAGAGCTCTCGGGGGTATTTGTTCCAAATTATGGTGGCGAATCTAGGAATCAAAATTAGTACTTTAATAGTTAGCTTATTCGTAGCTAATGAGCCAACGCTAAAAGTTCTAAAGGATAATATATATCGACATTTTTTGGACGGCTTTCCTATGGAAATCAAATTATAAAAAAAATTTTATCTTCGACGAACAGGCTGTTTAATTTAGAGGATTATTGTATTAATTCAGAATATTTTCTGTATCGAAAGCCGTTGGTATCTGAAATTTTTAGAGGTACTTTAAAAACCGGATTGGGTGAAAATAAAATTTTTAAAATATAATATGGAAGCACTCTTGGTTATATTTCATTCCATAAAAGTTATATAATTTGTTTTAATAATATCACAGTTCAAAATTTTCTCGCAATTGATATAGAATTAATACATATCGAATGTTTATTGCAAACGTAATCGATACTTAAATATATATGTTTATCGATATGTTGTACACATCTTCTCTTCTCAAAATTTGATATGAAAAAAAGAAAGAAAGAAATATATCATATATTTATTTTATAACATTTTTCAATTTTTAAAATAAATTTTTTTTCTTAGAATAGATTTTTTTTATTCTTAAAATATTTATATCCGGAGTTGAATGTATATTTTATTGAGTTTTTTACAAAATAGGATTTTCAAGTTTAAAGTTTAATGGGGTTATTTTTGTGTATTTCAGACCAATGGCTGTTGGGTGATTCTCTGTGCCATCTCCAGGCATTCATCGAAATCACTCTGCGCAACACCTTCATCTGGTATCTGAGTCTCTTGAGTGTCGAAAGGTATGTTATCAATAAGCAATACATTTTAATACATGCATGGAATTTGGAAATTTTAAATATTTATGCTCTACTTAGAAATTCTTAACATGTTGCTTTTGAATGCTAGGCATTTTGTACTGAATCACTTGCTCCTTTACTTTACTGTACCACAGTAACAGTAAAACCATCACTGTTCCATCTATCCACCTCCCCCCTGTATCCATGGCTATGTAGCCCTTTTCCAGTTAAAAAGAGGGTAGAAAAAACCTTTATAAGTACAAAGAAATAAAATACAGAATCAAATTGCATAACTGTAACTGCTGAAAATTGCATAACATAACAGTAACTGTGAAATAGTGAAACTGGACTAAAACCTAAGTGAAACGGGAAGTATACATAAGAAGTATGTAGAAGGAATAATTAATGGTGACAAACCTGTGGGGAAAAAAGTATGGCATGGTAAACAATATGACGTCTTTCAATCTATGAAGAATGAAATATTACATAGAGGATGCTAGAATAGTCGTAGAGAGCTCAGTTTGTATTTCAGGGTTAATGGTTTCCTGGGGGGATTAAATGTTTCTTTTCTTCTAAAAAGATCATTATTTGGATGATTTTACATCTATCCATCTTTTCCATATATCCGTGCCACTGAATGTAAAAAGGCTTAAAAAAGGATGTTAAGATGCCATAGAGAACAAATAGTTGCATAGTGGAATGATTCTCCAATTTCTCCACAGAAACATAAATCATCATCTGAGGAATCATTTGCTACTAGAAATTAAAATAGCCAGCAGATTCAGCGTTACCTAGAATGCACCACGAAACACTGTTACACTGAACACTGAACCCAAATTATGCCTCCCGAAATTTGAACCAATCCCATCAGAGTTGACATTTGGAAGTTCGCGTCCTCCATCCTGATTCTAGTGTATAGAGTTTTGGACTTAGATATTTATTATACCCATGCCCGGTCTTGACATGTGACATTTTAGTTTATTTTCGTAGATGGATTATAATTACAGCTATTGATGTTCAGAAACCTTCCCTCAGGTTCCTGCGATACTTGGAACTCTCTAAATTTAACAAGGAAAAATAAACTAAGCCTAAAAATAAACAATATAATATATAGCCCATATTATACATATGAATAAAATGTTTAAGGGGACAATATATCCTTTTAACAATGTAACTGATAATTCCTAATACCAAGAATTTATATGAAGTATTTTTGATAGATAATACATATTTAAGACATTTATAATATTGAAATAGAGGCGAAGGTGTTATATAAGCAGAAATTGTAAACTGAAAAATTTGTTGTTTTATTGTAGTTATATAGTTTGCATGTTTGCTAAATTTACTAAATAAGTTACTCAAAACATTTTTAAATTCTAATTTACAGCTATTATTAAAGAAGAAAGCTAACTTTATTCGTTAACCATAATGGTAGTTAAATTCTTCCTTCATAAAACACAACACCAAATTGTTCTTAAAATAATTATTAAAGTACTGTGCTAACAAAATCTTTTAAAGTATAACTCTTTAAATATACTTAACATTTTGGAAAAACAACAAATTATGTTTTTAAAATTTACAAGTACGAAAAATAAATGCTAGTGCATTTTAATTTAGATGTCCTACAAATATGAATATAAATTAGTTACGGTTAACAGTCCTACAAATATGAATATAAATTAAATAAATATAAAACTGTTTGGGAATTATTTTTCTATGATGTTCAGCACAAATTGATTTTTACCATCAGCACGGCAACTAATCGGCACAAAACTTTTTGTTTGCGATGGCAAAGTTCACTACAGTTTATGCTAATGACCACTTTTATAAGTTTTTACAGTCTTATGAAAATCATAAAGAATTCTTCAAGGGAATAATCCATATTATCATCGTTTATGCATTTTCACTGAACATAATAAATTAACTGATAAGTCAAACGCATTTTCAGCTTCTATAAATAGTTTTAAAGTACTTTGTTGCAATAGATAAAAAATAGAAATAGAAATAAAAGCAAGTCTTCCAAATGGGGGATTATTCACACACATTATTAGAAGTTTAAAAGTAATGGTAAGTTGAAAAGACTTACAAGAGTTACTTTTATATGTTTTACAGTAGATTTTTTCTTTTCTTTCTTTATAAATGATTTACAGTAGGCATAAATAGATAATAGGGGTAATAGGGCATTAAGGTAGACCAATATAGTAATTTAAAGGAGACTTGCAGATCAAACTAATTTATATTAGATATGTAGGGTTAATGATTAATTTCAATGCATGAAATCAATTAAAGCAACATTTTATTAACACTACAAGCACAACAAAAAGTCTAAATCTAATTAAATATTTTACTATTTGCAGATATTTCAATAAAAGTATTACTATGCATGTCAGGTGATTCATAATAGACGATTAAAAGTTAAGGTGCAATCACAAAAAATATGTAATTTCTAAGTATTCACACACAATACGTTATAAACAATTAACGCCCAATAAAGAATCAATTAAAGCATTATGACAATAGGATATACGTCGTTACCGCTGAAGGCTCCTCAATCAACACTCTTCGTTCACCACACAACTTTGACTGATGTATTGGAGTTGTGCGCTTCTAGGAAATCAAGCGCCATCTAGTTATCATGTCATGCGGTTGTCAGCTGGATGCTGCTACCCTCTAGTTAGAAACGAGATGTTGAATGCATGGTGTCTCACACCACCACCTTCAGATGTATGTTTTGTATTGGCCTGGTTTAAGTCATCCATTTATTATTTTCGTTTTTAAGCATGAAGCTGCTTGTGTGAACGTCCGAAAGATTTTACAAAAAATACAATTTTAAAAATCCGATAAGATTTTTAGACATGCCTTTTTTAAAGATGGGAATGATAAATCTGTAGATTAGAAAGTCTTTATTTTGAATCGAAAGAGAATAGGTGGAGATATATCTCTATCTCCTGCAACTAGGAAAGCTGGTTCAAAGGGAAAGTAGTGCAGCAGGCCCTCTTGAAGCACCCTGTATAGTTCTGATTTTGCTGAATATCTGTTCTGATTTTGCTGCTTATCTGCTTATTAATATTCTATCACACGAAATAAGTTATTGTAAATTATTATCTCATCTTCGATGATACATTCTTTATCTACTGAAAGATACCTTCTTTCAAAGAAACTAATTTATCATTTTTCTTCCTGATTTCATTTAACTTTACATCAAGCCTTTCTTGAATATTGCGATCTCAAACTGGGATCAATCTATATTTCCCTTCTCAGATCGATAAACTTTAATACGATTAAAATTATGAATGACAAGTTAATTTGCAAATGATGATGGAGATAATTTAGTTAAATTTGAAACCTTGTCACTCAAGAATAGACCTAATTAATCTTCATTCTTCCGAGGAAATATATTTTATGTGTGTGAATAAATCTGAAAATTATCTTCTATGCATTATCTTTAAAGTTAAATTATGCTTTTATGCTATAATAAAAGATTTGGTTTTGAATACACAGAACTTATAGCCTCACGTTACGAGTTTCCACATTACAGTTTTGTTGCTCCTATGTATAATCAATCATAAGATTCAGTCCATTGATGTCTTACAGTGATGTGTGAAATTAATCCTAATCTACATTAACAAATGCTTCATTTATCACAAGTTTAATCCATCTCCAAATCAAATGTTAGTGAGTAATTTAAATGAAGGCTAAGTAATTATACATCGAAAACTTATATCGAAAACTTAACATATAAACACCTAGAATTATATGTTATTTATAAAGTCAAATATTTTATAAATAAGCTCCACGATAGAAAAAAAATTGTTCTAGTATATTTTACAGAAGCATTCTATGTATTGTTTTTATCAACGATAGTTAGTAGAAATAGTTAATTAATTTTCCAGTAATTGCATTTTTATTGCTATAATACTTGCTGTAAATATGAGACTGATACTATATTAAGAGATTAAATTGCATTGTTTTTTTAATTTACTTAATTTCTTGAAAATATTTAAATACGGCACTAAAATATAAGAAAATCAATTCATGTAAATTCATGCCATCCTTTCATGTAAACAAGTGATAACATCCAAAAAACAATCACTTCATTTCGCTTGATAAACCATTCTATAATATTTTTTATTAAGGAGAGCATTGCTAAAACTATTTTTGTTGGTATCCCATTTTTTATCTAAAAAATCATTCACTTATAATAATTTTTTTCTAAAATATATTTAAATTTCTTTTATACATAGAAATATTAATTAAATGAGTTCCTTAGAGAGTATTGAGTGTGAAGTGTAAGAATTTTGCAACTGTCAGGCGGAGCGAGTGATTAAAAATGTGTATGTTATAATGAATAGTAGCTAATGTTTAATTGCACCTTATAGGAATTAACGTTCATTAAAGTCGAATTAAAGTTCATTATCTGTCATTTCTGTTCATTAACGTCGTCTATTATGTTTTTCATAAGAAGAATAGAGCGATTATAAAAAGATTATCCTTGGGGACAATTAAAAAATTGCTTAGGTAAAGAATTAGTAAAAAAGACTTAAGTAAACTAGCTAGATGTAATGCGACTTCAATTGTGGAAAGTAAATATCTTAAATTTTTAACACAATGCTATCAATTTTATTTTCATTGCATAGGAATTGTAATTATTTCATTTCATGGTTAAATAACAAGTTCTTATTTTCAAAGTGATAAAAGTGTGACTTATAAAATTTTAAATAAAAACATGTTTATCGATAATTTCCACATAGTATTACCAAGTGAAATATATTAGGAGCTATCAAATTTTTTTTATATTATATTTATTATAAAAATTAAGTTAATTTTAATACTGTGAAACGCACTATAGTTTCCTTAACACTTTGCACGTTTTAATATTTCCTTTATTAACTTATAATTATTTAAATCAAACATTATATTTTTTTTATTCCCTTTTGATGTGAAAACATCTATAAAAATCTGTATGGTTAGCGTTTTTAGGATTGGAGCGTTACGTTTTCACGTCCAGTTTGAAATGTTAATCACATCAACACTATACATAATTTAGTAGCAGGGACGGAAGAGGGTCAGCTGCTCACCATGTAGCTGGGCGTGGGGAGAATCCTGTGCAACGGAATCCTTCCCACTGTTATATCTCGGGTTCCAGACGTGAAATCCAAAAATAAGTTAAACCTTTGGTGAAATATTATAAAGCCCTCTTATATGCAACGGACTCGGGAAACAGCATTCGAGAAAACGTATTGCTAAAGGAAGAGGGAGCCAAGCCGAATCTAAAGATTTCTAAAAGTCATATGAAGATAGACAACCCAGAAGTCAAAGTATATCAGGCGCGACGCTTGGCAAGTTACCTGAACTTGGTCTAAGAGCACCTAGCTCGAGTAACATTGTCAAGCCAATGGGTATAAGTGGTGTGAAGTATATAACTGCAGAAGAAACTATGGACGTTGATTTCAAGAGGATATGATTATCGTTCAGTTTTAATAAATTTTTACCCTATTTACACTGCTCAAAATAATTAGGGGGTATTGTGAATTCAGTAGGAAATAACCGTATAAATGACAAAAATGAAATAGGTTAAAAACGAAAATTATAACTTTTAAAAAATTGGGAATATGTAAATTTTATATGTGACGTGGAAAACTATGCGTTTTATATACGAAGTAAAAAGCGTCTTGCAGAATTCCTTCTGTAGGAAAAGATTAAGAGCAATTGGCACTCGTCGAATGCTTTGTAACAGTGAATATGATGTCTCAGCAAGATGATATAGTTGAATCGGTCTTTCAGAGGCTGGCCAAATGCAATCCGTTGTAACGGAAGAATTAAGAGTTTATTAAAGTGTCAATTCCAAACTATGGAATCGTTTTTTAGAAAATGTAAATGTTCGTCGAAGATCGGTAAAAAGTCATACACTTGCAACAACGCAAAATGAGGATCGGTATTTAACACTAACGGCCAGAAGGAGCCATACAATGAAAGTCACTTCCTTGAAACAGTACCTTCAGAGAGCTAATGGTACCAGAGTTTCAACTCAAACCATTCGAAACCGACTCCACCATGTAGGTTTGTATGATCGCATACCCATGGTATGTGTTTCGTTAACACAGGCCATTGTGCTACCTGCAGAAGGTGAGCACAAGGGATAGGGCTAGATTAGTTCAGCAGCATGCTCTTCACGGACGAGTCCCGCTTTAGTATACAATCTGACAATAGACGTTTCTCATCTTGAAGGAACCACCTACTACACGAAATACTCCTGCAGGAAAGTGTCCGATTTGGCGGAGACGGAGTGATGGCCTGGGCCGGTATTTCTATCAATGGCCGCACCGACCTGAACATTATCAGGAATGGAGCCCTAACAGCTCAGTGATATAGGGATGAGATCCTCAGACATATTGTAGTCCTTTATGCTGCAGCAATCAGAAATGAATTCATTCTCATGGATGTTAACACCAGGCCACATCGTGCTCAGCTAGAGGACGAGTTTCTTTTCGACGAAGGAATGCTTCAAATGGATTGGTCAGCAAATTTCCCAGACCTGAACCCAATAGACCATGTTTGAGACATTCTAGGGAAAAGGGTTGCTAGTCGCTAATTACCCCCAGAAACAATTCAGCAGTTGAAAAGCTCGATTCTGCAGGAATGAGAGAATTGGTTTGATTTTATGCTCTAAGGTAATACTTCTGCACACATTAGGCTAATTAGACTGGGACCTACAATTTAAAATTGATTCCGAACTACTACATCCATACTACCACCAGGATTCGAGCCTGAAGCCTATAGTTCCAAAGACCAGAGGGCTACCTAATTGGCCAATAGGCTGCTACAGGAGTGAGAGAGAATACCCCAGTCCCTCAATGTTAACCTTATTGACACCATGCCTCGTAGCTTTGTGGTAGCTTTCAATCAGGGAAATCATTCACCTTATTGAAACTTATTTGTATCCAAGAAATTACATTTTTTTACTGTTTGAATAATATGCACGAATTGTGAATTTTCTGTTTAACGACAAATATAGTCAATAAAATTTAATTATTCCTTGTTCGTTGCTTCTTCTTTTTTCATAACTTACAAAATCTGTACATTATATATCAGTCCCCAAAACATTTCCTCATACGCAGTTTATATCCACAATCAATTATGATTGTGGGTATAAACTGCGTAATGATTTCGGTAGTATATTTATTCCTTTGTTTTCTTATTTCATTCACTACCCCTCAACTCTTCTCCTCTCTCCGTCTGCAAATCTGTTCACAGAAATATTTTCATACAGTAAGACAATGGCATAGACCAAAGTACTGGGACTCTTTAGATTTTTATTCTTATTTAGAAGAATAAAAATATAAAACGAGTCTTTTATATGCACCCATTCAAATGTGCTTTTATATGTCTGTTGTAGTTTATATCCGGATAAGTCTAGATTTTTTTTTTTGTTTTAAAACGGTAAACTGAGTTTCGAATACATACAAACTTAGATGTTTCTAAAAATACGAAATTATGTATTACCATTATTTTTAATATTATACAATTATCTCTTTATTTGTAACTAAATGTAAGGTATTTGATAAATAGTTCATTTCATTCAGTCTATTTTTCTATATCTTTCTTTAATTATTATTCCAGATAACAAAAAAACTCAAATAAGAATTACAGTGGATAAGTTCTATATATATAAAACTCTGGTTCTACTATACATGGTAAATATTGAATATTCTAGTAAAGAAAAAATATTGAATATTCTACTTTCTAGTTTAAGACAAAGAATTTCTCCAAGCTCCTAGCATAGAGGCACTATAAGTGTCTATATGCCAGTAGCTTGGAAAAGTTCTTTGTCTTAAACTAGAAAGTAGAAGTAAACATTCATTTCATGTAGAAACTTTTTAAGTTTTGAAGATAAGGATTTTTCGATAAGAGTTCAATGTATTATCAATAGAAGAAAATTTAGCTTTATATAGTATAAAAGCATTGTTGTAGGATCAGGTAAACTGTACAGATAAGAACATACGATCCTAGAGAAATGCCCCCTTTCTCCGTAATAGCATGGGAAGACTTTCACTATAATATATTCTAAAACGGTTTGAGATGAAATTTAGTTTCTGTGAGAGTATCCCAGTTTGGATAAAGAGAATAGAAGGATTGACGTTAGGTAATGTCTATGCAATTTTCTTGCAAAGATCAATCAATCGTGAAATGGTCATCAGAGAAGGGTGTAATGGGATGGTAGGAAGAAGTATTTTGTTTTTCCTTTTTAACTTTTTCTGTGTTGTTTCGGATTTGTATTTAGTCTTCGCTTATGACATAAATAAACTTTCCTGCTTTTTGTTTGCATTGCAGTCTATATGGTTTGAAAACAGGATGATTTTAATTAAAGTCCCACTTTCAAAATGCTGTAAAAAAAGAACCACTCTTCACAATGAGCTCAAATTTGAACAGAACATATTTGAAGAAGGGGAACACGGTATGACATCAAAAAAAAGTTCCGAAGAAAGTTCCACCGATTTTTTTTCATCCAATTTGGTATGTCCTTGCCGTGGTGGATGGACTTTCCACTAGTCACAACTGTTGGATGACTTGGAAATGATTTTTTCTGTCAAAAAAAACGAAACAATCAATCACATTATCACTGTCAGCCGAATTCACTTTTTTTATACCTCTTACAACGCCATCTATTAATACACTTTGGAACTTTTTTTGATGCCGGAGTTCAAATTTGAACTCATTGTAAAGAGTGGTTCTTTTTTTACAGTATTTTGAAAGTGGGACTATAATTATAATCACCCTGCATATGGGAAAAGGTACTGTAAGTTATTGGGGATCGCCATTATTAAAGGACAACTATTCTAAAATTCATACTTTATTAAAATACTTTACAAGAATTGTGGAGTGTAAATCTTATGGTGCTCTATTAGTCTGAACAAATACAATAAATGACATTAAAATGAAAAGTTTGCCTTGGTGTGTCCTCTACGGTAATCTGTTGCACATTTCAGACTAATTACTCTGAGACCTAAAGTTTAACGTGGATTCCGAACCACTGACAAACATCCTTGCCACCGCCAGAATTCGAACCTGAAGCCTGTGATACTAAAGGCCAGAGGCCACAGGCCGCTTAAAATGAAAGAGGGCAAATGAAAATTTTTTATATTACCTGTATTTTAACTTAGAGCTAGTAAGAGAAAGAATTTGCAACATATCATTTTTTCGTCATATATTATAATATATGCAATGTTAATATATTACCAAAAATTAGAATGAAATAAACAATTAGAAATAAGTTAAATATTTTCTGTTAAACAGGATTTAGAATTAATTAGGTATTGTCTTCAATTAACCAGTATAAATATTTCCCCCTATTTTCTCAACAGATCACGTACAAATTCTGATTCAATTTCACTTATTAGTTAGAGAATTACAGAGAGTTCCCAATTAAGGGTACTCTAATTACAATCACTTTGTGTATAGAATGCTAATGAAGTAGTTGTATCCGCTCTATCTATATAGCATTAATCCAGTATTGTCCAGGTTTGTTCAGTATTAATCTGTATTGCAAAAAGCTAAAAGAAGGAAATCTGAGCTCTAAATCGGTCGATATCAGTTAAATTAGAATTTCAAACTAATAAAATTTATTTCGGTTTCCGTTGCAGATTTTTTTTCTTGGATGAAAGGTTTTCTGAATTAATTAATTACAGATGCTTAAATGATTAATTGCTTGCTACATAATATGAAAACTTTCATGAAAAGTTTTGTAATAAATGTTGTAATACGTTTATAAATTTCTTCATATACTTGGATTATTTTTTGTTTGAATAATACGTTTTTCGAATAAGAGATATTTCCGTCCTAAATTTTATGATACTCTACTTTTGAATTTTTCCCATCTCAAAATATGAAGAAAAAAGACTTATATCACTGCGAATTTTATTCCTATATTTATCCGATGATCAGATATGCTCATTCAAGTAAATCAATGATATTATAAGGGGAATATCCAAAATAATAGAAAATTATAGGGTTGGGTTAACCAATCATCTCAATTACGGTTATTTTTTTTATTCCTTATTTCGATTTTCTGGCTTACAGAATAATAAAAAGTTTAGAAAATTTTGTCAGGTTTGGAAATCTAATTTTAGCACTACATATGGCATTGAAAAAATCTTTATTTTACCTTTTACAAATAAATTATTCTTTTCTAAATTTGATTTTCTTTCTGCCGTACAATGGTCAATTACCGAAAAATTGCTTTTCTGTCTGACTTTTGAGATGGAATGGTCTAATTTGAGTATATTTAAGAAACACTAGAAAGCAACAATTTGTAACTAATGGTTAGGTTTTCATTGAGGTAACAAAAATGCAAATTAGATAATTAGATTTTTTACTTTTTTAACTTTTGCAACTTTAAAAATTATTAAATTACTTTTAAAAAATTAATAAACATAACAATGCCCTTTATCACGACAAAGCTTTGTGTCACTTTATGTAATGATTAACAAAATATCTTATTTTACAAGTAATTTTTAGAATTTATTTTAGGCTTTATGTTTGATTATTATGTTATTGCTTTATGTTTGATTTAACATTTTTTTTACGATGTTAATATAAAAAAAAAAAATTCATTTACAATAAAGAACTTTTATATTTATAAGCCCCTTACAACATACTCGAATAAAATCTGTTATTTTGTATAGTAGTTGTTGTTTTGAAAAAAAGAAGGAATAAAAGACTAATTTAAATGTTTCAAAATGCCACCATTTCAAAATCACAGTCTACAAATAATTATAAAAAAGCGAATCTCCAAAACTGCATCGACTCAAGACATTTAACATTAACATTGCTGCATTTTTAAACATTTAAACATTAAAAGTTTAAAAATGCAGCAATCTAAATTACATGTCTACTAAATAATACATCGAGTACGCTACAGACTAACATTTTTGCTAATAAGTCTGATTATTTCACAAATCAACGTTGACTGAAACTAACGTTTTGAAATGAACCATTAATAATTATAATCTCTATTCTATTCTATCTGTACGATTCAACGTGTTGCATTGTAGGATACCTCATATGACAACATAGGATCCAATAATGCCATATAGTAGTGATGTGTAAGAGCAACTCGGTATTCATAAAACAAAGAAAATCTGATTACTATCCAGAGACAATTGCAGACTATCACATCACAGAATTCTCTAACTATGAAAACACAGTTTGCGTTGATTCTATTCCAATTATCGAATATGAAACTGAGACTCTGCGGATAGTTATGAGGAAAAGGATGATAGCGATCTCAACAAATAACGATACTTTTGAAAGAGCAGATGTTTACCGCACATTTTGTACAAAACTCCTATAATCGCATCAGGCAGTCTGGTTCAAAATATTGGGTGTGATCGACTCTCTAAAAATTCTTTGTATGTCCGATGCGGCATTGTTTGAAGCGTAATTAACAGTTTACTAGATGGTCATTTCTCCATTTGTGACCAGTTCCTTATACTTTCTTGCCTTTTACAGTTAGCTATCTTAGTCAATTAGAGTGATCCAAAGATCAGGACAAACTTTAATAATCAATAATTCGAAAATGGATAAAGATAGAATGATGCCGTCAGAACAAAAGTAATTATTAATATCCAACAAACGTTCAACGCGCCGTCTGTCATTCAATAACCTTGTTTTCAGATGTGGCACCACGCCATTCTTAGCATTCTTTTGTTTGGAGGTACATCATATACATGTTTCCAAAATGCACCTATCAGAGTTGCCAACTACTTTGTACGTTTTTAAAGTACACTTTTAAATTCAGGTGTATCACAGCCAAATAACATGCAGACAAATACACATGAGTATTGTGTATTTGTCTACAAATACAGAAAGTATGCGAGTTAAGTTGCTGATCACAAATTGTTTCAACTATCATTATGTTAATTTTTCGTTTGTGCTGTGTTTTATCAACACAAGAATATTCAAAATTTATGTCCAGTGGATGAATTTCTATTTCGTAGATGTTAGAAACAAGATACTTTGTCGGTTATTTATATCATTAAACAGGTTTAAAATGCTGGTTAACATATTAAATATGCCCGTGTCTTTAACGTTTAAAATTTTATCTTGAGTGATTTATCCTTGTTATCCCTATTAAAACCCTTTTGACAGCCATGGTCCCGAATGTACCAGACTGTACCTTTACTAATAGCCTTTATTTAAGTAAGCTGATTTGCATATAGATTGCATTTCGGTAACATAAAGATTTTTGATAAAATATTCATTTAGTCTTTCAATAGAAATCTTATTATTCCTGTTTAATGTAACTTATTTACCAAATTATTTGTCAGTAATTCTTAAGTTTTGCTGATCTACATTATTTATTTAGGTATTCAATATAAATTTTATATTATAATAATTAGATCTCAAATAAAACAATTTTCTTTAATTATAACTGAATTTTATTATTGATATGTAAATTCATGAAATCGTAAAATATGTTTTGTGTTTGTTACTCAGAGATAAAAGTGAGAAAAAAGAATTCAGTCAAAGCATTGCGTTGATATCCTTTTCTGGGTCTATAATAAGGATTACTTCATTAAGTTTGAAAACTTGAAAATGAAGTAATATCTAGAAGGTTAATAAATAGGTGTATAAAAAAGAAGAGTTTTAAAATTTATAGAATCATGCCCCAATTTATAGAATATTATCTTACAAATATTTGAAATAGATGACCACGTAGTTTTAAATAATTCGAAAAATTCGAAAATTTTATTTATTTGATAGTATTACATATTTTAATAATATTCATAATATTATTAATTGATTTAGCCCTATAAAAATATGTGAATTATTATTTACTTTGCATTAATATGAGTGTTTCAGTATGATAATGTACCTAACGTATTCTCTCAATCAGCAAATAATCTTTTGAAGCAAATAAAAAATATGGTTAACTTTTTAGGTTACTTTGTCTGGTTATAAAGCAATCAATTTTAAACGTTTTCTCCATTATCTATTGTTATTTTATATTTTTCATATATCTTAAGTAAGCATTCATAGGGTGCCTTTGAAAAAAAATCCATCCTTTATAAATTCTGAATGGCAACACTTTTCAAATCGCGTTTGCACTACAGCAGATACAAATCTTTTGTGCCAACGAATAAAAATTATTAACCGAAAGAAGAAATTTTGGACATAAATAAATGTTTTACATGAGTGAATATTATCGCTTACGTAAAATATTTATTTTTGCTCAAAATTTCTTCTTTTAGCTCCTTAATTTTAGTTAGTGGGTTTATATGGGATTCGTGTATGAGTCTAATACTCGTTCTTTTTATATTTTACATGAGTCAATATTATTCCATTTGCCATTGGAAATAAAAAAAGACATTATCCCAACTCTCTTTATAAATACGTTTTATATAAATATTTAAGATGAAATAAAGTGGATTTTTGTTTTACCAGGGTTAAATAAAAATTTACCGACTCCCTCATTTTGAGCATGACTGAAAGTTAAAAGAAATTATTAACGTAATTTTGAATTATTTTCTAATATAGCTGGATTTATGTATTCATAGCCTGATTCTTGGACCACTGGTAGCATGTCAATTTTGCTAGCGATTTGACTTGAGTTTGATTTCCTTTGCTGACATACGTTGATGTCACAGCAGTGTCAAATGGGCAGACTTGATGGTTATTGTAATAAAATGTCTTGCTCCTAGAAATACCGTTAGAAAGACATTTCTTCATTCCATGATCAGAACTAATACCATGATAGAGAGCATTACAAAGTACGTGATAAGATATTAATATCTATCAAGATACTGTGAAGTTAGAAAAAATAGTTCTAAATCTTCTGTGTTTAAGTAACTGCTACATTAAAATAGACCATGCAACAGGATGAAAAGACTTGTTGCATTTGGATGCCATCAGTTAAAAAAACAAACAAATCATTGTAAAGAATTTTTTATTCATTAAAGAGGGATAAAATAAAATAGATTTGAGAAAGGAATGCTAGGAATTTATCTTGATCGAAATAAAATGTCTAGTCGATACAAGGTAATTACAAGTTCTACCATATATAAATGAAAGTGTGATAAATATCAAAATTAATGTCTTTAATTATGAAAATGGCCAACGAGAGAGTGAAAACAAGAACTGCTAATCTTAACTGGAAAGAAATATTTGAAACTAGTCCAGAAATTGAATTTTCCTAAAAGTCAAGGTAAAAAATGGACAACTTTAGCTCAACATAAAAATAGAGGCTAATCAATAAATTCACTATTAACTTTACTCTTCAATAATTATCAACAATTAAGAAAAAATAAATATTTCATAAACGATTTTACAAATTATTCTTCATTACCCAAGCAGTTTTTTAAAAATTTTGTAACATATTTGCATTTTCTATATATACATTTGTACAGATTTTGCGGTTAATGTTACGTGGTTTCACTAATAACATTTTAAAAGTTTTATTTTACACAAAAGAATAAAACTTATATAAAATGTATTAAAGCAATATTTTGCTGGAAGCTATAATGTTAGCCTTTTCGGTTCGCGGTTGTGTTGAGAGAAAAATATTAATGATGCTTGGACCGATAAGGGAAACAGCCGTGAAATATGTCTTTTCACATCGTTTCTCCAGGAAATGATCTCTCCGAGTATAAATGATGTGTTCACAGATAATATTTAACCAAAGCATTCATCTTACAGGACTTAACCTCTGATCCAATGTGCAAAAGTGTTGAGCTGTTACCTTAGGGACTTGCATTCTTTATTAGATATGTAAAATATTTCAGTTACAACGAATCCCCCCCCCTCACGTATAAAATGTAACAAATTATTTTTTAATGGAATTTTCTTTGTGGGCTGACTTCAAATTGCCTTAATTTTTCAAAAAAGCTACTAGGTTAGCAAGAAAGTTCGATTGTTTTTTATAATGCATTTAAGTGGTGAAAAGCGAAATTACTTTGTTGCCTATTCAATATGATCCAGTATGGTGTAATGTGAAAACCGCTCGTGCAAAAAGTGATAAAACAACTTGTGAGACATTTCAAACTTCTAGAATATTTATAGACTATGCAATTGCTTTAAGATATATTCAGCACTTGATAAAGATATATGCAAAAAAAGGCCATTTCACTGAAGTTCATGGTTTACCGATATACTTAAACTATTGAATTATGATCTGATAAATTTATTAATGAAAGTGAAAAACATGATCTATAATTTTTATGACATTTAATTAGTTTTTTGTAAATTTTGACATTGTCACATGTGCTTTAAAATATTTAATGAAAAAATAAATGATAAAAAAGACTCATAAGATTTTTAAGAATTTTATAATATACATAAAATTAATTTCAAAGGAAATTACACAGCAATTAAAAAATTAAAATTACGTAGCAATTAAAGAATTAAAATTACATAGCAATTAAAGAATTATTACATAGCAAAATGTTATATCTGTTGATTATTTTATGAAATTTACTGAATTATGGGATTAGTATGAATATAATTTTTCATTTTTTTCTACTTTGAAGGTCTTGAAAAACCTAAGTTTGAATAAAACTTAATAACATTTATTATTAATAATTATATTATTAACAATATTTTAATGAGTTTTCGTTTGAACAAAAAACAGGTAAGTAAATGTCGTCCAGTTAAAAATTATTCTAAAAGTCAAAAGTTATTCAACTTTTTGATCATTTTTAAGATTTAAATGAATTTTAAATAAATTTTCCGTTCCTTCGAAATTTGAGAACAATTTTACAATTTGTTCTGATTCCTGTAATAGTCGTTCCCTTTTTTACTTATAAAATTTATCAATGTACTCCAAAGAAAAAAAACAAGATAAGTATAAACACAACAAGATAGTACAACAAGAGTATAAATGCAATAGATTTCAATAGAATAAATTTTCCTTAAGCCGTAAATTTTAACAATATGTATCGAGTGCCCATAAAATTCGGGCCCTCTGTCTTAAATTTAGAGCAACAACAGTTATTGCCATAAGCATGGTGTCTACGTAAATTAAAGTGGCTATACATTCCGCAGTGAGACCGGTTACAACATCACGTGGAAGCAAACAGTTGATTTAACATACCTATCTCGAAAACGGTACAATATGCAGCAAAAAGGCAACTACAAAGTTGTAAAGTATATTTGATTTAGTATGAAAAGACACCTTGAATATGTAAAACACCTATGTATGGTAGTGTTTTCCGAAATGCGTGGCAAATCATGATAAATGGAGAAATGGTCATCTGTTGGACAAACAATCAGCTGATATAATGTATGATTACAACATGTAATGTAATATATGTTTCCAACATCAAATGTAAGTAGTATTTAATAGTAACATTGCAGCATCAAATCATCATGAATGGTTGTTATGTAAAATGTCCTCCACACTCACCCGATCATAATCTATTTGACTTTTTTCTTTGGAGATTCTTGAAAGTACAGGTGCATACGGTATCTCCGTCAACATTGCAGAATCTGAAACGACGTGTTACTAATGTTTTTACCAGCGTCTAATTTATATGATATAAAATAAGTAGCCTGAAATCAAACAAAATGTGCATTGCAAGTGACGGAGAGCCTATTGAACATAAAAATTAACTTTCTTCTGGTAATAGGTTGTCCTTTTTTTCCTAACCCTTTTTTTATATAAAAACGTTGGGAATCGCAAACAAACTAACCGTCATTTTAAACATTCAGCTCTAGCATTATTGTGCAAAAATTATCTTTTCGGCCTAAATCAGGTTTTATACTATTCGTATTAAATTCCCATATCGGGTACTGCTTTCAAGATAGAAACCCTAACTGCGCTGTTTCCAGCCAAGTGAACTGTAACCAATACCTAGACATCACGTTTATGTGAATTACTATAGTCTCTTTCAAGTTAAAGAGGGGGGAAGAATTTAGTTGATAGTTAAGATTTATCCGGAAATAGGTAAAGTATACCTTTTTCACAAAATCCATAATATTGTTTTGGTGATAACAAATTCGCCACAAATATAACAAAAACTATTAGAATTGTTTTTTTTAAAGTACAAAGCAAACAAAAGTAAAAAACCGCAAAGTGATAAACCGAAATGACATAAAATGATTCAAATTAATCTATCAACTCACAGTATCTGGTGTTTCCCATTGTATCATACCATCTGGAAAACACATGTCATGTCCTTCCTCTGGTAATATTCTAGTCAGAAATGTATTGGTAACAACATTAAATACTCATAAGAATCTTTGGTTTATGCAAGTTGTTTGGAACCTTGATGTTTTCTTGTATATGTGCATAGAATAAAGATTCTTTAATGCTTTTTGTAAGAAAACGGTTCGTCTTGTGAAGATTTAATTGTAATTTTCGGGTTTAACAAGCAATATATGTATATAAATAAAAAAGTAAATTACGTAAAATGTTTTCATTGTTGGCCTGTAAAATTCGTTGCTGAAATATAAGAAATGAAATCAACTGTTCTTCATTCATTTAGCGCCATAAAAACACATATAATGAAATCATTTGCGCGAGATCGAGTAATCATCACTGTTCTTGAGTTTGGTCATAAAATTAATTTCAATACATATATTTATTCAACAGATTTCTTGATTTAAATAAATAATGGGGCTTGCCCTTTATTTTTGCCAATTTTATCTTGCTTCCTTTTTTTAATGTTTCTGAATGATGGTGTATGAAATGTTAATTTTCGTAGTTCGTATCAACTCTATTTATATGTCTAATTACATTCTCTCTTTATCAAATCGCCATTATGTACATATTTAATCTCAAAAATTTTTAATGAATTCTCGAGATTGGTTAGTTAATTAAATAACTTCAATAATACTCTTTTGTATTTGAGAAATTAAAGGAATAATCTATTTAATGTGTCCTGTTTCATGTCTACTAATATGCATAATACCAAGAGAATATTCATTTTACGGGATATCCATGTACCTTATTGATAAAACCTGAATAATGCTTACACATATTAAAGATTTTGATATTTCAGCTTAATATCTAGCTTGTTATGCATAAAAGATCTATAAATGTTTGAATTTAAGATTCGAAATGTGTTTTTTTCTGAAAGTTTTATATGTTTTCTTTTCTTAAACATTTTCTCTGCATTTTGTGAGCTTACAGATTTTTCCTCTTTTATTCGTTTTCAGAAAACGCCGAAGCGTAGCATTAAAACCATAAACATAGGAATTCGTAAAAATATATAGTACACCTAACACATAACTTTCAACTCCCGTAATAGGATAGTTTATTTTAATATTCACGTAGAAAAGCAGTGAAAAAGAATTTTCATGTAAGACATTGAATTTTATTTTGTAGAACTGTAAACGTAGTATAGATGTAACTCGATTTGTTTGCATGAAAATTGTTTATCCCGAAGTCTAAAATCACCCACGACATTTTCGTTTTAAACAATATTTAACAAACATTACTTCACTGTTCCTGAAATAATTGGAAATATTTCCACTCTCTACAAGATAATTTGTATTATTTTCTTGAAATAAAAAATAAACTTTCAGTTTTCTCAATCTATTTTGTATTTAAGAAATTTAACTTCTAAGACTATCATCTTTTTGATCAATGGGACACGAGGCTTTACATTTGTTATTCGAATTTCGAAGGAATGCAAAATTTTATTACTGAAGGGATTAGATACTAAGACAAATTGTTCTACAATTACGTTCTACAGCCTTGCTAGGAATGGAAAATTACTATAGAAAACCAATAGAAATGTTTCGATTAATATAATTTGTATTATAAAAATGTATTTTCAGATCTCTTCAGATCTGTATTATAAAAATGTATTTTCAGATAAAATGTATTTTCAGTTTCACCAATCTATTTTGCATAAATGAACACAATGCTAATCTAAAGTTTTAATATGATAAAAAGTAAGGTGATTTATAAAAAAAAAGTACTGAAACAGAACATGATTTTCAGAAGAATTTCTTAATTGAAACCATTATTTTTTAATTTTCTGAATTTTTTTATCTTTAAGTGTTTAGTTTTTTAAAAAAAGTTACTGAAGTATGTTTTTAGCGACATTATTTTTTTACAAATAATCGCATGAATTTGGAATTTATATTTTATAACATTTGTTTAATAGATTATAAGTGTGAAAGGCTATAAAAACTAAAAGTAAATCTAAGAATATAAAGAATATCCATAGTTTTAAGAAAATAGCTTACATATATGTTACATGCCTTACATGCCCAAAGTGTTTTTTTCTTCCTGAACTCCTGTTATTGATAAAAATCAGGCAAAATTCCTTTCTTATATTCAAGAAAAATAATATCAGTAAAAAAAAATTTTAACTGTATTTTTTCTCCAGAAATTTCCGGACTCTGTTTTAAATAAGTTTTAATTTTATGACTGTTTTCCTTTAAATATTGTTCATATTTTTTTCTTTGAGGATCTGCTTTTATTTTAATTTTTTTTAAGTTGAACATGGAAAAGTTTCTTTCTTTAATTCATTAAATTACTGCAAAAAAAACCTCTATTAATTCCTAAAATTTATAATAAAAATGATAAAATATTTCTTTTTTAAAATAATACATAATAACATAGATTTACATATTTTTTTACACTTTTTAGTTGCCAAATATTAAAATAGATTACATTCACATGGAGAAAAGTTTCTTATATTTATCAAAAGCAATTCATTAAAAATTAGTTAATCCGTTAGTTAACAATACGGCTTTTTAAAAATATTCTGATATGTGATAAGAATTATTTCATCGTATTGCAAAAATTTTTTAATACAAAAATAATTTTTTTATTAATTCTTTCCTTCTTCTAATTCTTCTATTAATTCTTTTTTATTAATTTTTTTATTAATTCTTTTTTTATTAATATTAATAAAACAATAATTTTATTAGTAGCTTAGCTACAATTAAATAAAAACTCTTAATTTTCTTCTGCAAATTTTCAATAAAATGTTTGAACGCTTTTGATTAATTTTTTTAACTTATTGCAGACAATTGATGTCCTTTACAACAATATATATGGTTGATACCACCTTCAACAATATACAATATACAATGATATACAATTGATACCACCTGCAACAATATACGATATACAACGATATATAGTTGATACGGCAATTTACAACATATACAACAGGTGCCACCCATATCCAAAGTTGTTTCCAAATCTCTGTTCAAATAGTTAGCAAACATGCTATTTGACAAATCCTTCCAAAACGTCTTGATAAAGATTCATTCTTTATATTGTTTTAACTTTCTTCATGCCATGATAATGTTATTTTGTGATTAAAAAATCCTACATTTTTCGATCCGAACCTTACTAGCATTCCGAACTACAATGAACGGATGAACGAATGAACTAGAATGAACCCTGCATATAGTAACATTATTTCTTATTTTAAACTGTTTTTAACAAAAATGAATACAAACAAACATTACAACTATTATTTTATATCTAATTCTCCGATTGATAAGTCACAAGGAATCGTGTTAATTATATTCAGTCCTAAAGGAATGGACAATAAAGGAATACAATCAATAAATGAAAGATACGATAAATACGATCTATAAAGAAAATAATCAAAATACGATAAATATAATCTATAAAGAAAATATTCACTTCGGAAATTCAACAAGGCAAAATAATAACTGGTAGAAGTACGTGAAATTTTTTTTGATTTTCTTAAATTTTATAAATTCCTCTTAAATTTAATTTTATAAATTTTCTTAAATTTTGTAAATAATTTTTTAAATGATATAAATCCCAATTGCAACACAATTTGCGTGATTCACTTGAAAATAGAGGCAATTTTCATCCATGTTATATAAAGTCAATATTAATAAAATGATTGAGGATATTCACTTATTTCCAAATTTAAGGGAAAATCTCGAAAACTATTTAATTTCTTAGAGAAAGGGATAACTATTTGAACTTGTGTCTGGACTAGTTTAGTGTAATATTCTGACTAACCAAAATAATCGATGAGTAAAACTGTCTGAAAGTTTTACATAAATGTTGATATTCATCGTCTGATTTTAAAAGCAATTTTCTTACTCAAATATCTTTCAAAGATTTCGAAATTAAATATAATATAAAATAATAGCAAGAGCGAATCTCCTTTTTTTACTTTGTCGTTCTTTAAGTTTTTAATTACGTGAAAAAAACAGATAGTATAATCGATTTAATGCGATATTTTAAATAAAAAATATCTTTATATAATAATAAATAAGTGAATATGTTTCTAACTCCCACAAAAAAATGAGGAGGTTTATTATTATTATAGTCTCAAACCCGTTAATAAATGTCGAAAAAAAATTATTGTAATTTGCATTTATACTATGAATGAAATAAAATTAATACTGTGAATATATTATATTTCAGATTTTCATTCAATTAAAAAATTGCAGAATGATTTTTTTTCAAATCGAGATAAAAAGGAGTAATTATTTTTTTCTATAGATAATATGGAGCTACTGAAGAATAATTGCTGGTACCTAATTTAATAAAATTAGAAATATTTTTTAAGTAAGATAAATAGATAGATAGATATAATGTATATATAGATAGAGACTTTTTATAGAGAAAATATAAGTGACTAATTTTGAAAGATAATTAGGTCACATGCAATTTTTTAAACATTCAAAAACCAGAAAAGATCTTTACATTATATAATCATGAAGTATGTAACAATAAACAGTCTATTGAGTATTAAAAGAAATATCATGTCAGGAAAAAATCCTATGCATATCTAAAAATACTTAATGAAGCGTTTATTTTGATTTAATGTATATCATTATACGAAAAATTAATTAGCTCCTAATAATTATGTATGTTAATAGTTTATTTTAAGTTAGGAATTAATTTGTTGAGTTAAATAGTTTTTATCACTTAATCAGTTTTTCGGTATCGCCTATGTTTTTCTTACTTGCTGACATACTTAGTTTCATTTATTTAAAATTAAAATATCTTCAAAAGGTTTTGGTTAAAAAAGGGAAAATATTAGAAGCTATTAAATGTTTTCAAATATTTGTAAGTCAGACATTAACTTTCATCAGTAAAGTTTAAAAGCGCTCGTAATATTTTCTGATGAAATTGTATTATATAATCAACAGCCTTTTTATTTTTAACTGCATAATTTTTTTCAGGTATATAAAGCATGTGGTGCCTCATGACTACTTGGTTACTTTTAGTCCCCTTACTATCAACGTTATTTTACCCGGTTTTATGCTTCTGGTGATAATTCAACTCACTGGGCCCTTATACGGTTGGGGAAAATTTGAATATAACCGAGGTAAGTTGCACTTGATTTATCAATACATCTTTCATTGATATACAATTAAAGGGGGGACGAATTTTACAATTTTTAATCATTTGATACCTAATTTTAATACATTAAAAAAATCTGCAGAAAAATACTCGAATGTTTGTACATTATATACATATTCAGTAATTTGAAAAACAAAGGTTTACAGGGATCTAATTATAAATTCTCTTTATTTTTATAACATGAGTATAAGTATATATTATTTTACCTGAATGCCGGCCACTTGATTAGAAATCCTCATTCACAACTAATAAGATGATATATAACATATTCAATGCACACTGAAGAAACATCAAATCCAGAGTCTGCTACACAACACTTCCAAGAGAAAATGTAGTTATGCTATTGTGAACGTCTTTCTAAAAGTAATTGGTGCTTCATATTCTTATTACCTACAAGGAAAGCAGAAAATAATCAAACAGTCTGCTAGATAACAGAAAAGCATACTGCTGAAGCACACGTCGGTTTATCATTTTAAGTGGTCCTGATTAAGCTGGCGGATATCCAGCCAAATATTTCTTTTATACGGAATCATGACCTAACTCCCATCGATGTTCTATCAACCAGAGGCATGGTGGACAAGGACGGAATATTAAATACGTGTCTGATCGAAAAAGCTTTAAGGGGTCTCAAATGAGTTGCACGTGCATCAAGAGGTGAAAAAAGGCAACCTTTTCCTATTTCCCACACAATTTTTGCACTTAATGCTAAAATTATAATTTTTTCACAGTGGCTTTATGGGAAGTACAACATATTGGACGTTTTAATATATTTTATTTTTTTAGCTCTGCGAGTCTCAAAGGATGATATTTTTTTCTTTTTTCAGCAATAGTAACACTTAGATTGTCATTGTTAAACAGTTGAAAACATATATATTTTTTTCTATTTTAAGTTCAAATTGTTGCATTATTGTCAAATAGCTTTGTATTCCATCATTAAAAACATGTGCTGTTATAAGTGTAGTAATTTGTGCACTTGCCATAACATAACTGAAACATTTCGGACAATATTTCCAAATGATCGATTTTAACGATTCATTCGGATTTTGTGTCATTCCTCCAAAATATTATTTTGGCAGCTTAGAATTTGATAAATCTGCCAGCACTGGATTTCCCTGATAGCTATTGGTAATGGAAGTTTGTGTTTCTGGTTAGAAATAGTACTATTGGACATAGCAACATTATATGCATACCAGGTCTGTGCTTTGAAGAAAACCCAGTGTATCAGTTCATCATTGTATTAACCCAAACATACCATAATATTGTATGCATATCAATAAACCGTTAATATATGACAGTTTCCCTATATGGCATTTCCACAATAAGATATAAATTTATGCATTAAACTGTCAGTCAATTTTCCTTTGCCCCGAGCAGTTTTACCGTCATACAGATTATTTTGACCCAGACTGCTTTTTAGTTTTCTTAATCTTGTTCACATTCTTTTCAAAATGTTACCAACAAACTCCACTTTTTAAAGGAGATAATCCAATTCATATGAAAATTTCGAGAGCGAAAGGGAAACTAAACCATTGTAATGGTTACCATTGTGTGGTAACCATTACAATGCTGAATTTTTGTACACCTCGATTTATATTTTCTTAAAAATATACTTAGATGTATTGGTGCACTCAAAAATTTAGTATCAAAATGTTCAGCATAAACTTGAGCATAACATCTATTTAAAAAAAAAAATCAAAAATTTTTCAAGTGTAATATCTTTGAAATGCTTTAATATCTTTTTCATAGGCTTAGACAGCTTTTTAGATTCGCTTGTACAACGTAACATTTAACAAACAACAACGTAACATTTTTTAAATATTATTTTCAATATTTTCAAGGATATCCTTTAATATTACTCTGAGAGTATTTCGGTGTTTATCAAAGAATTTGGGAAAAATAAGTATGAACTTGTAAAAGTTATTAGTGGAAAAAATAAAGGAACGAGTAAAAATTGAAATTTCAAAACCAAATAATTCTAAGAATACTCTAGCAATCAGCGGTCCCAATTTTTTCCAATTATTCTACTCGAATGGTCTTTCCTCCCGTAGAAACCAATTCACGGTCGAAATTCTTCTGTTCCAAAAGTACTCTTTTAAAATCGAGGTGTGTTTTGAATTTGTTTTACATCTGTACAATACGTATTTCATTTCTTTCAACTCTACAATACTAAACATTTCCAGGTATGAAAGTTAACAACCGAAAAATATAAGTTTCGAAAGTCTCTAAAAGTTGTAAGCACCCCAATACTCAGAAGAGATAATGAAACGAAATGAAATCAACAATTCCTAGATTAACAGTTGTTTTCTCTGCAGACCACATATATCACATCAAGGCATTAACGGTCAGGCTTTTTCTAGTAAAATCAGATATTTTAGACAGGTTAAATGTATTCTAATATTTCAAAAAATTTACACATCTTTGTCTTTGAATATTTATTAGTGCTTAGAAATTTATTAAAGATAAAAAATTTGTAAAGAAAAATATCATAAAATTAAAAAATTCATAACTATTACAGATTATTAAATTTGATTAAAATATGAAGAAGGAGGAATGTGATTGAAAGAAAAATATCTTACAACTTATCTCCTTTAGCTAAATAATAATACAGTTATCAAAATAATATAAAATTAGCAATTTGTTATTCTTAAAAAAGTAAAAAACATGTTTAAAGTAAACCTTTTTCTTCAAGTGCTTGTATAGCGCCATCATATGATGATAAATAAATTTGGCTAGTATATATTATTTAAATAGAGAGATTTATAATATATATTATTTAATTAGATTATGCGAAATGCGATTTAAAATTAATTTTCATTCGTGAAATTAAAATGTCAACCCATAAAAGTAATTTTGTATACTAGTATAATTTTTGAATGTTTAGTATCATTTTATTGTTCTTTCTTAATTATATATAAGCACTTAAAAATTAATTCTGCACAGTAATGTTAATTATAATGGAAGTTATTAATATTGCAAATAAAAATTAACCATAAAAGGAGAAATAGAGAGAAAAATTTAATTAATAAAATTATCCTTCAAATCCCTTCAGCAGGATAATGCTACGAACTTCATGGGGATATTAAGCAGTATTAGCTAAAAATTAAATCTAGTGAAATAATAGATAATCTTTATTGGATAAAGTAAAGGATAAAAGATCTCAGTATATTTATAGCTTCTCATCAATAGAGCTATTGGTGGATAAAGTATCTGCGTATTTGGATAACCGTATTTATTGTGAGTCTTAGAATATTTTCTTTACAGGTTTTATAATTGATCCATAGAAATATACTCTGACAAAAAAACAAATTACGCTCCAAAAAGGAGTTATTCAAATGCGCCGAAAATCGACATATGTAATCAATATGCATAATACATTTTGAATTGAATGGTATTTACATGCGAAATTGCATTACATTCATATAACTTCTTCTTAATGTGTCACTTTTTCTTGTCTTGGAGAGTATATTGTATATTGTATCCCTTATAATTTTTTTCATACTATTTCTACTATTCCTTGATCCTGACTTTCAAACTAGCTAATGATTATCGATAAAGCTCATTAAACAGCTATCACATACACAGCGTTTGTCATTATCCATGCTATCATTATCCTTTTTCTGGTACGCGTTTTTCAGACTTAGTTTCTATTTGATGAAATTATAATTAGTAAACGAAATTCTTTAATAAACTGAGATCTCAACATGTTGTTTAAAAGGTTTTACGTCTTCCTGTACACTGAAACATTTTTTTAAACGTGGTCAATGAAATAAATATTCTCTGTTAACCTTTCTCCGTTTAATGTGACGTTTAAATTCGAAAACCACTTGTATCATCATTTTTAAGAGACTTCTTCAGGAACTCCTTTTAAAATTACTACAAAAGTGGAACGAAGATGCAATTGGCTTTTTGTTTTTGTTGGATGCTGCTCATTTTGTTCCACTTTTTCCTATTTTTTTTCTATTGAGAAAGATTCTTATTTTGGGGAGAAAGAAATACACAAGCCTCACAAAAGAGGCTTTGGGAATAGAAATACAATTTGAACTGGATACGCATGATAACTAGTGATCTGAAACTTCTTATTTCAAAATATCTGTAGATTTGTTAATGCCATTTTTTTTCTCAGAATGCAAAATATTCTCTAAATGAAATGATTGCTTTTTGTCGGGACAAATCAAACAAGATTTTGGAAAATCCAATTTTTCCAACGCTGATTTTTCAATAAAATGTGGCAATGATCAAGAAATTCATTGAATGTTCTTTTAGAAGCTCGATCGATAACTGAAAGCCATTCAAAGGAAAAGATGGAATGCAGACAATTTTTGTCTTTTAAAAAAATTCAAGGAATATTTCTATTGTTGGCAAATGCTAATCAATTTTATACTCTTCACATATAAAGTCTTGTATTAAAATAACAGATTCAAAAAATGAAAATAAGTTAGAGACAGGTTACTTTATGGGAGCTCATGGTTTAGCATAAAAGTTCAAATCATGCACTCAGTATTCTGGAAAGTTCCGAAAAATGTAGTGAGTTTTGAGGAAGTGCCTCAAACGGAAGGAAATATTTTGACATTATAGCTCAAGTAGCATTTTTAATGCAAAATAATATCAATAATTTTTTTGTCTTTATATACAAGATAAGCTTTTTGTCTTGAAAAATGAAATTTCGTTGTTTTCATGGAAACTATACATACTGTTTCATTAACTCTAAATATGAAAGGGTTAGAGATTTGATTTAGTGATTGGAAAATGTTTGCTCGTGACCTATGTTTTAAGGATGACAAACTTATGGAAAAATCAATCGGTTGTTTTGGCAAGGATTTTTTAGAAAAAGTTAGTTGGGGGTTAAAAGACAAAACATTACCATAAACGGTTTTCTATAACTATCTTAAAACTTATCAATTAGTTTGTCAATATTTTCAAATAAACTTCTTAACAATTTTTTGCTAATTGAATTATTATTTTACAGATTACAACCTAATTAACAAAAAATATTTAAAATCTGCATAATTTAATGATATAATACTATATAATATTTCCTTCCATTTTTCTATTTTATTGAACTATTGAAGTTGTAAAGGAATAAATAGAGCATTTACTGCCTAATGAACAACATTGTAATCAAAAGTATCATGGAATTTGTTGAATTCCAAGAGAAAACGTTGAGATCTTAATTAGTGACTAACTAACTGTCCTTTGGAGACTGATAAATGTCTGCTTTATTCATTCTTATATAACAGTTGGGAAAAGGATACTAGTTTCAAGTCATTTGTGTTTCAATTATATTCTTAATTAATGGATGACAAAATATTGAAAACTGTTAAATATTTAGTTATAGGGGCTCTGTGACCAGAACTGTAATCAATTCAACTTTACCCTAATGAATCGCAGTTAGATAATTGATTGGATCAATTGGGAGAATTGATTGGAATTGAGAAATTTGTGATTTTGGTTGGTTGGAGATTTGTTTTGAATTTCGTAATAAATAAGTAATTGTAGATAAAATTTGGATTTCCATTTTCTTTAAACACTGTTCTTGGATTTAACTCGTCAATAGCCTAAATTGTAGAAAGTAAGAATTTTTATGAATTTTATCTTATTAGTATTAGTTGAATATTTTGCAATTTGTTGAATATGACTGTCGAGAATAGCTTATAATTCATGATTGTAAATTTTAAATTATTATCCTGACTCCATGCTTTGGAAGGTAACCTCATGATATGTTTTGCAGCTTAGAAAAAAAAATAACGTCTTCTATTCAAGAATTGTGATTACTTCCATCAAGTGCTTCTATTATTGGGTATGCGATCATATCCATGTCTTCATTCGTTATTACGCATTAAATCCTTTTAACTAATATTTTTAGCTGTTGTCTGAACTTTGGCATACTTAATCCTGTACTTGGTTATAACCTTTAAAACGTAGTAGTAGTAGTAGAATGAAAATAAAATATCCACATAAGTTTAAATCTACATTTTACTATTTACCTCAAATTTACACACCCTCCCTCCAACACACACATATATATATATATATATATGTGTGTGTGTGTATGTGTGTGCGTGTGTATGTATACAAAACAATTTCTATTCACATTGAGAACGAGGCACACACATTTACACAGACATTTAGAAGAGGTATGTGACACGCACGTCGTAAAAATTTAAATCAAAATAATTTCATTTATTATAAACATTGAATTCATTGAGCCATTTTTTTGTGTTGAATATGAATTCTAGATCATAGTATAAACGTAGATTTCTTTTCAAAGAATCCCTAATGATATATTTATAATATTTATAGTAATTAAATAGAAAATAATGATGAATTTTGAACAGTTAAATCTTTTGAAATAAAAATCTTTTTATTTGAACACCAAATGAAGTTATCAAAATGCATTCATTAATTTTAAATGAAGCCAGTTGCATCCACTTTAGATAATTTATATAACTACAGGCATAAATGGTATGTTTACATAATTTAATAGTGATAGAATTATGCAATAAAGATGAACTTATTATTAGTTCCTAAGAAAACAAATTTTTTAATTAAATTATTTTATGTGATCTGTCTGTTTAGACTTTATTTTAATTTTTCTAATATATAACCTTGTAATAATCCTTTATTTCTTCTTAAATACCAGATTTTATATATATATATATATATGTATACATATGAAATATTTAAATTAAAATTATTATATTTCTCTAAAATAATTGAACAGTTTCAAGGATTATTTTATTATTTTTTTAAAGATTAAAAACTTTTTAATATTTTATAATATAAATTCAACCAATTTTATATTAGGTCAGAGAGCGACACAATTCATATTTAAAAACGTTTTTTATGTATTACAATAGGCTAAGCAAATGGTTTCTTGATTTTTTTATTAAGAATGGCATTTAAAGCATGAAATATGAACAAACTCATCAAAACTTATTTGTGTCTATCGTTTTACATAATAATATTTTATCAATTACTATCTGATTGATATTTATATTTTGAATTTATCTTGATTTGGTTTTAGTTACACTTTAGATATTTTATGCTTTAGATTAATTTAATGTTATGTTTTAGATTATTTAGTTGGATTTAGTTATTTTATCTAAATACTTAATTTTAATATTAAATCATTTATTTCTTTTCTATAAATTGAAAACGCATTAATATTATTCTAAAATTTGCTTAGTATGACTAAAACCTTTTTCGAGGACTTCCGAAACTGGGTCTTTTGTAGCAAGCAACGATAGAACATTTAAAATGCATACAACTATTTTTCTTTCAGATAGCGGATTGTGCAGTGTGAGCTCAACACCCAACCACGGTTGCTCCTATGCTTTCTATCTGCTCTTCTGTCTCATTCTTCCACCTATATCCGTCATCTCCCTGAATGCCGGATTGACAGTACACCGACTGTGCAAGAGAAGCAGAAGAGCCCTGACACCTAAAAGGAATATCGCCTGTGGCAATTCTCACATCCTCAGTGCAGAGAAAGAAGTACTTTCATTTGTGATCTTTTTGTCTCTCCTTATAATTCTCAGCGTGCCGAGAAGTGTATTTGACGTCGCCAACATGTGCGGAAGTGTGGAAGACTTGATGCCAGCAGCCATCTTTTCTATCTATTTCTTAGACAGTCTGCTTGGTCTGCTACTTCCTGTTATAGTTCTCGGTTTGCATCCGCAAGCACGGGTGTATCTACGAAACTCATTAAGAAGGAGAGGAAGTATTTCATCTGATATTGATATGACCATAATGAACGTGTGAATCTTTTCACATTCAGTGTTGTAAAAGTGTATGATATTAATTTGTGGTGTAAATATGTCTTTAACATTTGAGATGCATATTCTCGTGCACTCTACATAATTTTTTTTCGTTTCATTAATTTGGTATTTGCATAATTTTGCATGAATAAATGTTAATCGATTCCTTCAGTTTATATAAAGAAATAATTACTTGGAATATCGAAAAATTAATTGATGAAATGGTTTTATATCTCTATTTTCAGTTTTACCAAGGAATATGATTAAATGTATAAAATGATATAGAATTAAATCCCTTCAATCTTTAAGTTGGATTTAATTATTATTATTATTATTATTTTGTAAAAAAAAATCATTCTATTCGGATTCGTACTGTACAGTTATATTTTAAATATAAACAATGTGAAAAAAAATCACACTGTTAGTAAATTGAAAATTATTTGTGCTGTATATGTATGCCTATTTCATAGGCATTATACTGTCATTTATATTTGTCGGATTATATTTTCCTTGGATGAAATGTTGTTTTCATAACATTATAATTTAAAACTATTTACTCATCCTTGAAAACACATTATCTATCTTGTTTTTAAATAAAAATAAATTAGTGCAAAAGTATATCTATTTTCGCTTTAATCTGACCTAAATATAAATGAATTAATTCACTTTTCATTTGTGAATTGAAAAATTATATTTAATGAGTTTAATTTTTATGTTTATTTTTTTTATTTTTTTATTTTTTCACAAAATTAAATGTATGAGCCCATTTTAACCTGCATTACAGATATAAAAATGGACTATTCTTTAAATATTAATGTTAAATAACGTTTAATGCACGATATTTTTGAATTCCCAATTTAATTGCAATAAATTAGGTTGTTTATTAGTTGTTACATTATGCAAGCAATTCTAAATCAACAATTTGTTTTTGTCTTTATTCAATATTCTGGTTTATATTAAAAAAATATTATATCACGCTATATTTTTAAATTACTTTAAATTTAGCAGTTCTCAATTAATAAGCAATGCTAAATTGTCGCATACATGATAAAAATGAGTCTTATTTTTTAATTCAGAGATTAATAGTTTCATCAAGAATTCTGAAGAGTTTAATGCTAAAATGTATTTTCTATGAATTAAGCGCCATGTCATCAAGTAAGAAATTATGAGGATAGCATATATGGAACAAATTGCTAAATCTGAAATTCGTAAGAATTTCAAATGGTGGAAAGTACTCATGCTATGAGCTTAACCACAAATTGAACACGACCTTAAATTTAGCTCACAAATACGGATTTTAATTTCCAATAATATATTTTAATTGAGCTTATTTATTAACTTTATATTTAGTTTATACTTTAAAATGATAATGAATGACCAATTGCGTAATGTACATTTTACGTAAATGAGCTTGTATCTACCAAATTAATAATTATAATGGGACTTTTTCGTAACGAAATATCTATTCTTGAAAATTGCCAAATAAATTTATTTTTATCAATTTCAATAAGTATTTTATTTATTAATTTATATGTAGGCGATTAAGTTGTTTTACTTGGGGAAAGACAAATAATAGACCTAAACTTAGTCATAAAATTGATAACTGAGTATGAATGTTATATGAAGGAAAACTATTCTGAAAAGACATTTTTAGAAAGAAATCCAATTCTTTATAGCTTATAATAAAGGCAACACTATGAGTTTTATTACACTTCGTGAGAATTGAGTACTATATTACTGTCAAATATCGTAATGTATAAAAAATTTCCATTTATGTATAAATATCTTATTATTGCTTAATGTAAAGTCTACCCTAAAGAAAATATAGGATTTTCAGATATTAATGCCCTACCCTTCTAATACCCTATCAACCATATAATCACTACTACCTTTTCTACACATTTTGAGTTAATTAAATTTAATAATAAATGGTAGGATTTATTAATTCTCACTAAGTTAAAAATATAATTTTATTTTATGCATTTTACCGTATATATTTTATACATGATATTTAATTTAATCCAAATTTTTATTTAATGAAAAATATTACTTAACATGAAAATTTCATAAGCTACAGTTTTCATAACTATTCATTGAACATTTACCATACAAAGTGTTTTTCTGTGCATGTATCAATATCTATATATATATATATATAAATGTACCATGATATTTCCTATCTTTTCTTGACGTCATTTGTGAATTTTTGTTAAGTGTCAACTTTAAAACTTGTGCTCGAACTGTGTGTCTTCACATGAACGTTTATTCTATGTAATTATTTGCTCTAATAAAGCTCATTTCATGATTTTGAGAGTTTTCATGAGTTATTATTTGTTTTCATCAAGTTGAATATGAAATTGATAATTGTTTTCACAGTTATAGCAGTTACTCTATTTATTTTTGTCATATTGAGAGTTATGTTTCAGATATGTGATGATAAAATTTGGAACACTAAAAATATGACTATTAATTAGAAAATTGCATTCTAAAGAGAAAGAGAGAATCCACTAACAATACAGGCCAAAGAACCTTTGTTCTTACATATAGTAATGTTATTAATTAATTTTAAACTTCTATTAATTGTAAAGAATTTAAGACTTGTATTTGCTATCAATTTGATAATTATAGCACCTGCACTGTGTATGAATTCATAATTAGCTCATTAATTCCATCGCTAATTTTACATAATACACTGGTTGAAATAGATTTTAAAACTATTGCTAAATCACCATTATTTTCTAAACAATATTCATTTCATAGAAGTTCAATATCTTTAGTGTGGAACTATTAACTTAATTTTTAAATATTGATAGAAAGAAAACTATATACTTTAACAGCTGATTTCATTGAGTTTTGTCCTAAAGTTTATTAAATACCTGTTCTGTCTAAGATGTGAACTTCCCATCTGTATAGATATATAAAATACATCTTATCATCAATTACAAATGAAAACCTTATGGATGGCGTGTTATGAATGCAGTGTAATAGACCTCTTGGTGTATCTTGGGTAATGATGAATCTACTGTATTACTGCACTTTGATAACCAATGAATTGAGTTAAAGTGCTCGGCATTTAAACAAAAGAACAAATTAAATGTAGTTATATATATATAATTTAAATATTTTATATGGTTTGAATTCCGAGCGTTCCGAATTACGTTTGAAGCAAATCAAACTGTTGGTTAAAATGTCATCTGCAGATAATCAACATTCATATATATCCTTCTGTGGAGTTTGAGATATTTTCAATATGTTCTTGGGAGGTTTTATGTTGTGTAGCTGTGACAGCATGTCGATAGTTATCGTCAGTTAAACTGTCTAGATGATTTGTTTGTTTCTTCAGTACGACACGATACTAAAGCAGGTAATTTCTTCTGACACGGAAAAAATCACTCTCAACTCAATGACGCTCACAAATCGACTGAGTAATTCCAAATGAAGAGAGAAGCTCAATTAGAAAAATTAAGAATTTTGCCCTTAATTATCCTTAATTGAACAGAGAGTTTAATTTGGTTATTTCAGAATTTTCAATGCATCCTTTACTGAATGTTATATCAAAGCAAATTCAAATTGAACTACTTTTATTTTGATGCCTTATTTTATAAATTTAAACATAAAAACAGACAAAGAACAGCTTTAATAAAGCATTTCATTTTAGGCTCAACAAACAGAGTATTAAAGTACTTTTCAGTGTTAAATTTTCATTTTTTTTTACTCCCATGTGTAGGAAAACTGAACTTGAATTATACTCTAAATCCTTCAAGATCTAAGTCCGGAAGACTTCTTTAAAGAAAGTTTTAGTCTCTTTCATCAATAACGGAATTAATATGTCTATTTGTGAGGGGCAATCTTTCTATCATTTATTTGTTAATCAATTGTCAAGAAAGACCTACTATTTATTTCAATTTTTTCATTCAACTTTAAATTGAGATTTCATTAACAATATTTCAGCAGTTTAACAGAAATGAGCTTTATTTTTCACTTTTATTGTTTTACATCACATTATTCACTTCACAGTGCCAGTGTATTTACTACACAAATAAGTTTTCTAAAGAACATTCGTTTTTAATAAATTTCCCTTTCAAACATATAAACTTCTCTTAAATATTTTTATTTAATTATATCATATTTAAATATCGATATGTATTTTTACAGGATATTTATTTCAGGAATTAGGAATTGTAATCTTTTTTGCACAGAAATATTATATGATCAATGAAATTTCTTAGTTAAATTCATATTTTTTTAAAAAGTTATTTATAAAGAAATTCTTTAAACTTTATTCATAAAATAAAAAAATACCCTAAAAATATTTAAAAGAAGTCAGACAGCCACATAACTTTAACGCTTTATTTATTAGCCTTTTTAAGGCAAATAAATTGTTTACGACGAAATTTGTTGTTTTTTTCCATTAATTAAAAAAACCAAGAACAATTTTAATGACAAATTTCATTCAACCAACAGCGCAACAGAAAATCAACAAACAGCGTATTAAAATATTTTTTAGAGTTAAATTTTGTTCTTTTTTTCAATCTCATGTGAAGGAAAATTGAACTAGACAATTCCTTTTTCCTACACGCTAGAGTGAGAAATTTTTTATTGTTTGTATGTTTATTGTTGCTTTTAAAATCTATTTTTTAACATGTAAGATTCACATGTCTAATCCTCTGGTGCAATTAGTATGCAATTGTTAAGATCCCACAAACCTAACGCTCTGTCGACATAGTAGGTTCTATTAAAAAAGAGTGACATATTCAGAGTTTTCTGACAAGACTATATAAACTGTGAAGGCCGCGAATCCTCGTTCGGAGCCCATAAAAAATGTCAAACTTACCACATGTCTACGATGCTTGGTTTTTGAGAAAAGTGCGAAAGAAACAGTATGACATTATAAAACAAGATTTATTGGAATAGCAGGAAATAGTAGAACGCATGAAAAACGAAAGAGATTTAAGGAAACAAAGATAAGAATACAAACTGTACCCATAGGATTACGGGAACAGTTTAAGAGAATGGATCATGGATGAGTGTCTATTATGCTATTGAACTGTCAACATTGGCCCCCCATTGTTTGAAACTATCTGCAATCTTTGGACAGTGATAGTTGTTTCATTCGTGAATATTACATTATTTACTTTATCTACTGTCAGTAAAATAGCATTATACCACAAACTGAGAAAGAGTGTCTGTCATCTCAATGCAAATGTCATTTGCAGAATAGATGACAAAGTTATATTTGTTTTGCGCCACGATTACAAGATTTGACTTATTTGGGCATTTTCTTAATGAGCCATCTGAAGGAATCGGTCTATGGAACAGCATTTGCTACACAATAAGATCTAGTAACTCTTCTATTAAGGATAATTTTTCATGCACTGGATGGGAAGTCATACTTTCTTTGTTTGCACTTTTATCGAAAACTATGCTTTGTAGAGGTAGGGTTCTTTGGGCAACTTTTTTGTTCTCAAAGCTAGGAATATCAGTTTATGAGGTATTGTCCAAGCAACCTGTATATCTTCACTTTTAAAGTATTTCAGACGTTTGGAATTTTACTATAGGCTGTAGTCATACATGCTTGTTGTGTCGTTTAAATTATTTGATGTTGTCCATGTATCTAGATTTAAAAAAAAAAACATACCTAATTTATAAAAGTTCAATTATGCCGCAGTAATAATTCCTTTTCTTTGCTGCCTCTATATAATGATATACTTGCTAAATTAATCAGTTATTACATTAAATTACACATCATAATTGGAATTCCATTAGGAAATTTTTGGTAATTTCATTTTTTTTCCTTTGCTGAATACTTAAAATTATTTTACTGATAACAGTTGTACATTCTTTAGCTTCTTTTGCATAGAAATTGATGTAAAGACTTCTTTTGTTTTGAATCTTTTCTTTTTATAAATAATGATTCGAACATTTTTTAAAGTCGAAATATAAATTTTTAATTATATATATTTGCTATACACTAAAAAGTCTGAGTTATTTTCAAAAATAATATACTCCTACAATATTTTCCTGCATTCATAATTGAAAAACAACAAAATTTACCATATCATAATTTATCATTTATATATTCATACTTGAAGAAATGAAGTAGAATCAACAGATTTAGACATGCATGGAAAAAATTTCATCTAATTGATACTCCTTTATTAATGTTTAAATGAAATTTTATTTTTTAATTTATCTCCAGAATTAATTACATATTTGAAGGAAATGAAGTATCAGCATCATTTGAAATATTTAATCACTGCATTTTATGCAACATACATTTTAAATAAATTAAAAATCGTGAAATAAGAGACGTTGCAGTCAATTCATAGATAAGCAAAATAAAAAAAGTCACTGTAAAAGAGTGACGTTAATATTTCTTTAAAAATCCATGATAAAATTAATTTCACTAATTACAGTTTACGTCTTTACTTTAACCTTTTTTGGATTCAAACAGTTTCCTTTTAATAGTTTCAGCCAATCAAGACTTTTTATACTCTCTTTACGTACTATACAAACAACTTATCCTCAAAAGACAACCTTTGACGTTTACTTTAAAACAATTACTTCATCATTCACCTAAATAGCAATTTTAAGATAATCATTCTCTTAAGTAGAAATCTCTCGAGAATTTATTTTAAAAATAATTTTTTAGAAATGGAGAAAAATTTCTCTTTTATTTTAAAATCCAATGTCTTTTTCAACGATTTAATTTCTTCTCTACTTCTGATAACAGAAAGTCGAGATTAAAAAGTAAGTAATTAAATTAATTTCTCTTGTCTTTATTCTATTATTCATCAGCTTAGAAATTTGAAATAGCTGCAATTCAACTACAATACAACAATGTTAAAAAAAGGGATTTTTTATGGAGACAAAGTAATGAAAAGTTAAGTACAAATGTTATAATAAATGCAATACATTGTACAAAATATACAACATTCGGCATAAGTAAAAAAAAATTACTTTATTATTAATAAAATGGAATGATTAAAAAAATTAATCATAAATTAAATTAATCATAAAATTCATAAATTAAAGCAGTGGAAGAATTATTTATATTAATTCTCTCAATAATAAATGTATGAAACTGATTTAAAGGAATACATTTCCTCTTAACTAATTCTGTCATGCTGGAATTAAGTTTTAGTTACGTTAATAACTTTAAGAAATGTTTAAATTCCTTAAAATATACAAAAAATAGTAATTTAAGAAGTTAAATGAATAAAAATGAAAATATTATTTGATTTTTAAAATTCTTAAAAATAGTGGAATGATAATTCTTTTACATTTTTACTTTATTCACATAAAACAAAACTCAAGTTTTAATTAATTTTTTTAATATTTAAAAACAGTAAAATAATTCTAAAGCACTTTGAATCTTGTACAATGCAAAATTTTTAAGATATTTTGTATTAATTTTTTTCTGAAGAATTATTAAATGCGTTATTATGAATTACTAAACACATTTTTTGAATTTGCTTGTCATATATTTTTGTGGTCATATTAAAAGTCTTCACTATTGTTTCCCGTTGAAGTAAATACATTTCAATAGATCCTTATACGGAATGCAACTTATACAACAATATGTATATATCTTTCCATTACCACTCTCTAATTGAAGAATGGGTACGAAACACGAATTCTCCATTATCAATATTCCACAACTCATCATACAAGAATGTGTTTTCATCATTTACGTGCATGAGGATGCAAGAATATTTATATTTTCTCCTATCTTTTATTCCACGGATGTCTGGGACAAATAAATAAAACAATAACAATTCAACAATATAAAATAATTTTCCTTTTCAAAAATTCAGAATCTGATTAAAAAATTCAATGCAATGCTAAACTTTTTTTCATACAAAATATTTTGAACTTTTCTGAAATTCCCACACACACATATTTATATGCATATATATATATTAACAGTTATTTGATAAGTTAAAAAGTTATTAATTTAAAAATATACTAGATAGGATTAAATACAATGGAAGTTTATATTATTGATTTCCTATTTTTCAATTTCCAATAACATACAATATATTTTGGGCATGTTTTAACTTTGCTATAATGTTTTCATGTTTATCTAAAGTTAATTAAAAGTTTTATATAAGAATTTTGATACATTTAAATAAAACAGCAAAATACAATTACAATAATTTTTGAAGTGAAAATTACTGTATTCAAATAAATTGAAAAAAAAATGTGTTCACAATTATACAATTATAGTTACTACAGAAAATATGTTTACAATTATATACGAGTATTAGTTAAATTTTTATTGAAGCAACAAAAAAATAGTTGTTTATGTTTCTGTACTATTGTTATATGCTGTTCTATATTTTAAGTAGTTAATTATTTCATTTTATAAAAATACAGAAATGCATAAGAAACAAGCCATTTTAAAATAACTTTTTTAATTAAAAACATATTTATATTAAAAATTCAGTACGGATTTCGCTAAATTTCTAAAAAAAAAATTTGAATTATTTTATCGAGTTTTTTAGAGAAGGTGTAATGAAGTACTGAGAAAATGTAAATTAGCATATAATAATGACGGTAAAAGTTTTATATGTCGCTCATCTTATACACATATCTAATTGAAAGATACGTGTTAATATTTTATCCTAATTCTAATTCACATTAATTGCTTTATAGTTTCAAAGAAGCTATAAACATTTTCCAGAAGTTTATATTATGAGAATTAATTTGGCCATTTACTTTAACAAAACAACTTTGGTAAAACACTTTATTAAATTCAAAATGTTTGGATGATGCACTCATTTCATTCATTTTTATAGAATTACAAATACTACTTCAGCATTTTATTTTTAATTATTCTGCATAATATAATTACATAGTTTGCAGAGAATATTTCATATGCATGCAGCTGTCAGTTAAATATGAATAAATATATTTTGTCTCATTTTTAATCATAGCTCTTCACAAGGCTAAAATGCTTTTCAAGAAATAATCGTCTTAAGAATTAATAGTTTATTTTTTAATTTCATATGAGCTTATGTTTAAATATTATTAATATTTGAAGGTAGTTTAAATTCCCATTTCTTTAACTAACTACATTATAAGAAAATTATTAATTATTTGTGAAGCACAATTTCAAACATTTCATTTCATAATGTTTTCTTCTACAGAGAATTGTTTTTTAAAAATACAATAAACTTCAATAAATAAGACTCATGATTAAAGTAATATTCTCATCATAAGTGTAACTCAAATTAACATCCTATTAATGAACTTCATTCCATGTATGCAATGGTTGTTTTTTAGAAGTCAATTTGTACCCCATGTCCTCCTGTCCACAGGTTACCATTTTTAATATCTGATAGAGAATTTGTCCATTAATATAGTAAAATAAATACCATGTTTTTTAATGAGGACATAATAATATGAATAATAAGCACAAAAGCACTTAAAGCAGGCAGATTTGATTTAAAATCATTTCCAATAATATTTTCTGCTTTATAATTTAAAAATTGTTTAAACGAATTTCATGAAGTATTTACGAAACAAAAGGCTCTTAATCTTTTAAATAAATAGATGATGAAATTTCTTCAGTATGCAAGACAAAAAAGGAATTATTTTTGAAGACAAGAGAAATATTTTAAAGAAAACTTGGCTATTGTACCTTGTGGTGGGAGGATAAAATTACTTGACCTTCGAGCAAATTAAAAAGCATTATAAGATATTAAATGAAATAATGAAAAAAATAAAATACCTGGTGTGTATTAATACATTTTTTGCTTTAGGTTAATTAGTTAAAGTTTAAAATCAATGAAATGTTCATTGAAATTTTCACTTTCTAGATCATTAAGTAATGATTTAACAATATCAATTGAATAATTAATACTCTCGGTACTTTCTATTGTTAATGCTTCAATATATTTTAGCATATTATATAAATTTAGTAAATTATTAGTTTGAAAAGGAAAGCTAATATTTTTTTGATTTTTTTTGGAGAATTTTACATCAAGTTCATCATTAACTGAAATTAAATACAACACCTCGATACTCGTTATGCGTAGAAAAAATAAATTGTCTTCACTTTTTACAGTACACCAAAATGAACTACATGAGAATTTGGACACAAGAAATTTTTTTGCTAAAGTAAAGAAAGTTCTAGCATCATCAAATTTTTTTTAGCTTCTTCACTCAGCTGTATTGCTCTCATCAAATTTTCAGCATACCTCTTTTGTCTTTCCGAAGATGCCCTTTCTCTTTCTATAGTAGATATAATATAAGGAAAAGTGTGAAAATTAGTGGGGAAGGCACCATCGTGTAAATAAGGCTTTGACAACTTAATACAAACTACTTTCCAAGTTTTATGAGCAATAGCTGATGATTCCCATCTGATAGCCTCAAGCCTAAAATTACTTTCACATATCTATACAATACCGAAATTGCATAGTTTAGTAGATATAAAAATGCATGTGACATATAAAAGTCCATTGTTATTCTGTGGAAAGGAAAATACTTTAACATTTTTTTTCATTATCATAATTGTCTCTGCGAGATGGCACTCTACATTTCCAACAATCTAAACAGAATCAAATTTATGTATCTTTTCTGGCTTTATAAATGATTATTGTTATAGTATGATTTACTATTTTATTCTTCAGGTGTTGTTAAGAAATAAAAATCTTCTACAGGAAACAAAACGAAAGTAATATTTGCCTGTAATAAAAAATTAGCCATATTCAACTGTTATGAAAAATACATATTTTCAATATCAGTTAGTAAGAAAAGATATTCATTTTCTTAAAAATAAGAGGAATTTTTAAAATATTCGTTAAATATTATTATTAGGTGAATATAAAATTTTGGACAAATTTAAACATGAAATTAGTAAGAAATAAATGCATAGATTTATGATAGTTTAATACCAATCATGAAAGAAAATAAATTATAAAAACATTTGAACTATTGCAATAATGAATGCAGTAAGTATTCATACACTGATAATTGATGATATATATTGATTTTCAATAAAAAGTACTGGAAATTTTATATAATACTTGACTTACATGTTCTAATATTTACTACGTAATTACTCTTAAAAAGTACGAATACTTACTCACACATAACTCTCGTACAAATAATTTGAAATAAAAAATATATGAAGGTTTTCCAACTGACCTTCAAAATATGACAGAAATTTGTTAAAAATGCTAGATAAAAGGGCAATTTACAAAGCTTCGAGAAAATCGACTTGCTGTAAGTAATGGCCTAGTCGATGTAACGCCACAATTTAGATGTGAGGCTTTGTATTTTATTGCATTGGTCTTAACTACAACCGTCCTAAGTGATTGAGAGAAGTGTGATCCTGCTAAATGAAGTTTTGATCCGCCCTGTTGCTTTGTTTCGCTTGTATATATATATACATACATACGTATATATATATATATCTTCAACAGTTTTTTAATTAGTTAGAAAATTTATTAATTCAAAGAATCTCCTGGGTAGGATTAAACTCAATGAAGCTTTATGTTCTATTTTTTAATTTCCTTAACGTACAAGACATTTACGGCGTGTTTTAACTTTGATATAAAGTTTTCATATTTAACTAAAATTAATTAGAAGTTTTATATAAGATTTTGATAAATTTAAAGAAAACATCAAAATTCTAGTACACAATTTTTTGAAGTGAAAATTGGTATATTAAAATGAATTGGCTTTCGGCATACTTTAAGAAAATATTTTGCAGTTATATATTAATTTAATGTTTATTCAAACAACAAAAAAGGTTATTTAAATTACTGTTCTCTTACTATTGTATATGTTTTTCTATAATTTATTTGCTTAATTGTTTCATTTTATGAAAACATAGAATAGCAAAGGAACAAGGCACTTTAAATAATTTTCGTAATTAAAAACATATTTATAATAAAAATTCGGTACATATTCTGTTAAATATCTAAAAAAATATTTTGAATTATTTTATTGATTTTTTTAGAGAATGTTTGTTGAAGTTCTGAGAAAATGTTAATAGCATATAATAATGTGTGGTAAAAATTTTATATGCCTTCAACTTGTGCACGTAAGTCACTGAGACTAGAACACCGTCACCTGCAATATGATCCCTTTCGATGATGTCGGAGAGAAGATTGCATGTTACTTTCTCTCCCCAAATGTGTATACGTACAGAATAGCTCGTCAAAATAAATCGACGCTTCATTAGTAAAGAAAAGTTAACCCAATTCATGTTGTGCCCAGTTATTGTGATCTTGGCAATACATAAACTGGCGTCTCCGATAAGCAGGCAGTAATGGCATACACCGCATTGGTCATTGTCCATATAAACCACGTTTGTGCGATCTCCCACCACAGTAAAACGTGATATCGAACCTCCAGTAGTTTCTTGCATGTACCTTGCAATTTCTTTCATTGTCTGTTGCTTTTTTCTTCTCACCTGTAGGACACCCCTCTGGGGTGCATCTTCTTTAGATGTGTGCGGGTGTCACGACCCCGAGGTTACCCAGTGATCTTTTCCTTCATCCTTTTGTCTTTTTTTCCTTTTTCATTGTCCAGATCTCAGATCACATTGTTGTGTCGTATTATAGTATCTCATTACCGTTGTATATTTTTTGTGTTTGTTTCCTTCTACAGAGATCTTTATTTGCTTTTGGTCATTTCTTAGTTTTATTTACGTCGTTTCTTGAATATTTTTGTATTTCGTATGTGTTGTTTGACTAATAATGATTATTTTCCTTAATTTGTTTTGTTTTGATATATTTGGTTCCGCTAACAATGTCAGTTCTGTGGCCCACGTGTTTGCCGTGCGTGGCAACCTGTGCCCCGAGAAAAGAGGATCCTGGGGATTGGGTCCAGCTGGAGTTGCGACTCTAGTTTGGGCAATACATCCCTTTGGCATCTGCTTCTGATAGACGGGCGGCACACCTCAGTATCCGGGTGTATCAATCGGCTCACAATTTCCAGTCCCTCTCGTCTGGAATTGCTTTGGATTCAAACAATGGGTCACTTCTTGGGAGTCTCACTAAGGGTGGATTTCGTTCCTGGGAGTAGCTCTGACAGTATAGATCCTGGTCAGCCCTAAGGCAGGAAAAAGTATTATTTTAAAAGAAAAGTTTCCTGGATGGATGGGTTTACATTTATTACATTTAATCTGAATTTTAAGTCTTGTACAATCATTAAGTCTACTTGAAGGTTTTAAAGGATATGATATAATGTCCATTTATACAAATCCGATATAAATAATAAAATAGTCAAATTTTAACATCTTATGGAACCATATTTCTGTAATTTGGATATTAAATTAAATAATGGTTGAGGAACATGATTTTGTTTAAAAGACAATATTGGTTTAACCATAGTAAAACGCTAAATTAATCATTTCGATGTTCTGCAATTTAATAAGTTTAATGTCAAATTTAATTGAAATCATTTATACGAATACATAAATTCATTAAATATCCATATTTGTATTTATTTAATATGAAGTCTATGAATATAATAAATCAACAAAACTGCAAGAAGTCTTAAGTGTGCTAAGAACTAATAGAATCATTAATCTGGGAAGAAAATAAAAAAATAAAGAAAACTTTCTAAGGAATCAATATGCTAGCTAATATAAAAATCATTACGAAATTTACATACGACTGAAAACGATTTTTTCCTCCATAATAGAGTTTTCATTATAATTATTTCGGACAGCCCGCTTAGTTATTATGGCAATTTTAATAGAATGTCCTGCGGAAAGTTTTTAAATGTAACATTTGTATACGTAAATTTGTGAAAATTTTTGCTGGTTAATGAAGAATAAGAACTTTTGAAATATAGTTTCCATTTAATTTATGTAAACCAGCCTCATTGACAGTTAATAATTGTAAATTCTTATGAATTTTTTAAATTTTTGATTGAGTTTTTAGTTTAGAATAGTTCAAAACCTTTATGTCTTTAATCCTTATATCAATAGGGTGTGCAGTTTTAAGACTACAGATTATATTGATATTTATAATATTTTTTAATTGTTTCGAATTTGAATATTTTATCTATAAATTGAAATACAAACATTATATTGTATGTACTCAAATTACATATGTAACCTATAAATATTAGTACATGTATTTCAAGTGTTATTTTTCTAATCAATTAAAAAATTATGATCTCTTATATTTTTTTAAAAAATTACTATTCCTTCTAATACTTACTCCAAATCATCTAAATAAATGAGAGCGATAATGATTTTATTTTATTAATAATTAATTATCTTATTATTTATACAATCCTGAATATTTTAATTTTCAATTCATATTTCATCAACAAAAATGTAAGCTTAATTAAAAAGATTTATCATTACATTATTAATTTTTTGAATTATAACTAAGAAGATGGAATAATTTGTTCTTTAATTTTCATATAAGCAATTAATTAAACATATATTGAAACATATATATTTCCATATAAGCAATGAATTAAATATGCATGCAAACATATATATTCCCATATAAGCAATGAATTAAGCATTTCAATTAAACCTTTAAGAAATGAATAAACTTCCCTGCATTTCAATAATATTTAAAGTGATATGAAAATTGAAAAAGAAAATTCATTAAGCTAACAGAATCTTTTGTATTTCCATTAAAACATGGCTTCTTTAATCACTTCAAGATTCTGAAACATCCGTCCGAATATTCATCTATTTCCGTGCATTATAATTTAAACTTAGAAAAAAAAACACTTATTTTTTATTTTATTTTTTTAATAGCAAGCCTCCGGTTGTCGTTCGAAAGGTCTTCCTTCATTTGATGTGACACCAAATTCCAACGTTAGGTCGACAGAGAATTGGAACTTAGTAAATATTTTAGGATGCGTTTTCCATCCCTACCGAAATAAACGTTTAAGTTTAGATTGGTGTGAGGTGCTCAAAACGTGCACCTTCAAGTATGGAAGCAAATATTGAAAACTCACTTGAAAGAAAACTACTAAAATATATGTTTTTAATTCTTTTTTTTTTTTTTTTTTTTTTTTGAAAAAGAAACATAAAAATTCAAGAATAAGAATCAAACTGCATTGTTGGAATCTATTTGCCATCAAAATTGCATTATGCAGCAAATATAAAAATGCATAAAACATATAAAAGTTCATTGCTATTCCGTGAAAAGGAAAATACGTGAACTTCATTTTCATTATCATAATTGCCTCTGCAAGATGGCACTGTATATTTAAAAGAAACTTTCCAACCACCTAACTAGAATCAAATTTCTTATGTTTCTTTTCTGGTTTTACAAATAATTATTGTTATAGAATAATCTACTATTTTATTCTTCAGATATTGTTAAGGAATAAAAATCGTCTTCAGGAAAAATTAAACAAAAGCAATATTTATCTGTAATCGAAAAATTTTCATATCCAACCGTAATCAGAAAAATACATATTTTCAATATCAGTTAGTAAGAAAAGATGTTCATTTTCTTAAAAATTAAAAGGGATGTTTTAAATATATTCATCACATGTTATTATTAAGTTAATATAAAATTTTGGACAAATTTAAACATGAAATATAAGCATTGATTCATGATAGTTTAATACCAATCATGACAGAAAATAAATTATAAAAACATTATGTGTGTGTGTATGTAAGTATATATATATATATATATATATATACATACACACACACACATAATGTTTTTATAATTTATAATTTTCTTTAAATTAATAAATTTTATACCTAATTAATAAACTGTTGATGATATATATATATATATATATCATCAACAGTTTATTAATTAGGTATAAAATTTATTAATTTAAAGAATCTAATGGATAGAATTAAACTCAAAAAATCGTCATACCCCAAGAAAATATTTTGCAATTATATATTACTTTAATTTTATTGAAACTCCATTTATTTATCTTTCTGCACTCTTACTATTTAATCTTACTATTAATTGTTCTTAGTTTTATATATTTTTTTTAATTAATTATTTCATTTTATAAAAATATAGATAGCCATAAGAAACAAGACACTTAAAACTAATTTTGGTTATTAAAAACATATTTATAATAAAAATTCTGTACGTATTTTGCTAAATTTCTAAAAATTATTATTTTTTTTTTGTACTACATAGTTCTTTAGAGAAGGTTTGTTGAAGTTCCAGAAAGTGTTAAAAGCATATAATAATGTGCGGTAAATAATTTAGAATGCCTTCATTTGATACACATATCTCACTGAAAAATACATTTAAATATTTTATTTTAAATCTCCGCATTGTTTCAAAGAAGCTTTAAACATTTCCCAGAAGTGAATATTATGAGAATTAATTTGGTCATATAAAGTTGAAACACTTTATCAAATTCTAATTAGTCTAAATTTTAAACATATCTGTCTACAACTCTAAATTCTTTTTCCAAACACTTTTAAAGCTTTGTTAGACTTTTAAAGCTTTGACAAACTTAAATATTTATAATATTTATTTTGAATTGAAGCACTCATTTTCTTTTCTAACAGTTTGTTTTCTAAATATTCTATATTTTGAAATAATTCAACATTTTCTCTTTCATGAATATTTTTTTAGTAGTGTAACCGGAATTAATGTATTTATTCAGGCATTATACTTTTTAGAGTTATTTTCAAGGACAATTTTAAATTTTTGATATTTTTTTGTAAATGAACATATATACAATTATATATTTCTATAGGCTTTGAAAAATATCCAATAATTCAGAATTTTTATTTATAAAATGTTAAATACTATTTTTTTACATTTAAATATTCGTAGAATATTTCAACGCTATCCTTTATTTTCTAACTCTGCAACATTTTATTTTCTAAAATAATTTTCTATTTAAATATTCGATTTTTATCAAAAATATTTTATTTTTATTTCTATATTATTTCCTATTATAATCCTCCAATTTATTACAATATTTTTGCATTCTTGCGGTTACAAAATTCTTGCGGCAAAATTGATGACGTGCATGATTTCTTTAAAGTCGTACAGAAGTGTTAAACCATGTTCTAAAGTTCACAGGATATAAAAATATGTCACAAGTGAGAAAAACTATCCAAACAAAGAATCTAAAGAAAAAATTCCATTATTGTAAAGGTACATCAGGGAACAACTTGAGAAAAAGCAGAAATTTCCACGTGGCAGTGACCTCGCAAGAAAATTCAGTCTTTAGATGGAGATATGGTCATCCCTGTTTGCGATGAAAGAATCATAATGCCATGCTAAGGACAGGATTGTCAAGGAGCTGTTGAGGTATCGTGACCCATTCCTTTTTAGCGCCAATTTCAGCTGCGAAATTGTTGCTGGTGGCTGGTCACTTGCGTTCAAGCTTGTCCCAAGAATTTGCCACACGTGTTCTGTGAAATTTAGATCCGGGTATCTTGCAGACCAATTCATGTGGTGAATGTCTTCATTTTCAAGAGCTTTGACAGCTATTATGCAGTTAGATGTAGCGTTGTCGTCCATGAAGAGGAAGTCTGAACCCAAATCGTCTCTAAACAGGCGCACATGGGGCAAGAGAACATTGACGCCAGTGACTGAACCTAGTTGGCAGATATAGAGGTGAAAACGGCTAACAAACTTGATATCACCCCAAACTAGAACACCGTCACCTCCAAAATGGTCACTTTCGAGGATGTTGGAGAGAAGATTGCGTGTTCCTTTCTCTCCCCAGATGTGTTGTATACTTTCAGAATAGCTGATTAGACTAAATTGGAGCTTCATTTGTAAAGAAATTTTGACCTAATTTACGTTGTGTCCACTTATTGTGATCCCGACACTACATAAGCCGGCTCCTCCGATGAGCAGGCATTAATGGTGTTGATTGTACTGGTTGTTGTAAATATAAACTCCATTTGTACTATCTCCTCACCATGATAAAACGTGATATCGGTTCTCCAGAAATTTGTTGCGTGTACCTTGAGATTTCTCCCGTCGTATGTCGCTTTTTCTTCTCGCTTGTAGGACAGTATATAGGTCATACGCTGCCGTTGTTGCTTGATAATAGCCACTACTACTACTGCACCACACCACATCACTGTGCCTAGAGCTGAGTTGCCCCTATACAGTTTGGGTATGATGTGGATGAGAAGTGATTGGACTGTGACGCTCTACAGTCATATGAGACCGTATCTACGACTTAAAACGGATTCCGAACCATTACAAACATCCATGGTAATGCCGGAACTCGAACCCGAAACCTGTGACACCGAGCGCGAGAGCGTTAGACACTCGACCATTCAAGCCTCACTGCTGTAGCCACTGTTGTAAGCTCATACATCTGTTTCTGCCTTTTGAAATGTTATCCAGGCTAGTGAAATAATGATGTGTTCAATTCCGAACTCCTCAGTCACATTTCGACTTTCTTTAAATTTCCCAATGACGCACCCTTGGCTAAAGAAATCCAGTTGACGTTTCCTGGATCGATTTTGGCCATATCACACGTTAGTAACAACTTGAAGCTGTTGAAATCATTGAAATCATATATCATTAAATTGCTGAGGCCGTCTGCTTTATGTTCTTCTTACCTCCCCCCTACGTCATGTGCCATATATGATCACGCCCAATTGTACCGGAGCCAAAGCTATCATTCTTTACTTTCTTATGCAAACTTGTTCCTTTTTTATGCTAAAATTTTTAATCTCGTCTTTAATTTTTGCACATGATTGTACAAAAATAAATAATTAAACAATAGCGTTTAAAACAAAATATTTTAATATAATTGAATTTTTTTTCTAACTCAGTTTATATTTTGTCATGTCATCACTCAAATATCCATACAGGACGAGCTTCATTTGAGAAAAAAGTTTTATTTTATAAGGAGAGCTTCCTGGATTGCATAGATTTACGTTTATTACATTTAATCAGAATTTTAAGTCTTGTATAATCATTAAGTCTACTCGAAAGGATATGATGTATTACCCATTTATACTTTTCGATATAAATCAATAAAGTAGAAAATTAGAACATCTTCCTGAACCATAATTCTATAATTTGGCTATTAGATTCGATAATGATTGAGGAACATGATTTTGTTTGGAAGACAATCGGCTTAAACATAGTAAACCCCTAAAATCTCTAATTATTTCGATGTTCTGCGATTTAATAAGGTTTAATATCGAATTTAATTGAAATCATTTATACGAATATATAAATTCATTATATATTCCTATTTTTATCCATTTAAAATGAAGTCTACTAATATAATAAATCAGCAAATCTGCAAGAATGTTTAAGTGTGTTAGGAACTAAAAGAACCATTTATCTGGGAAGGAAATTAAAAATAATTGAAACTTTCGACGGAATCAATATGCTAGCTAATATTAAAATCATTATGGAATTTACTGAAAGCGATTTGCTTCTCCATAATCAACTTTTCATTATAATTATTTTTTTATTTTTTATTTATAGAATGTCCTACAGAAATTTTTTAAATGTAAGATAACCCATAGATTTGTATACGTAGATTTGTGAAAATGTTCACTGGTTAATGAAGAATAAGAAATTTTGAAACAGAGTTTCTTTTAATTTACATAAACCAGCACAATTCAAAGTTAATAATTGCAAATTCGTAAGAAAATAATTATTAATTTTTTAATTTTTGCTTATGTTTTTAGTTTAGAATAGTTTTGCTTTGTTATATCTTCAATTATTATATCAATAGGGTGTGCAATTTTAAGACTACAGAATGTACTAATGTTTGTAACATTTTTTTAATTATTTAGAATTTGTATATTTTATCTATAAATTGAAATACATACATTATAGTACAGCTACATAAATTATGTATGTAACCTATAAATATTATTACATTTATTTCAAATATTGTTTTTCTAAACAATGAAAAAAATTATGATAGCTTATATTTTTAAAAAAATTACTTTTCCTCATAATACTCCAAATCTTTTTAATCATTTAATTAAAAAGATTGATTATTACTTTATACATTTTTTGAGTTATAACTAACAAGTTGGGATCATTTTTTCTTTAATTTACGAAAAACTTGCAATTAAATTTATTAGCAATGAATAAACTGATCTAATAGAATTAAAAGAAAATGTAGTATGCCATTTTTCATGAATCAAAATTCAAATAAAAAAAAAAAGTTTTTTTTTAGTCGTCATATACTTGAGGGACAAGTTATTATTTTTGGGATGCATTTAAAAAAAAAGAGAAAAAACTCTCGCAAACTTTATATAAAACAATATTACTTTAACAATAGTTGTTGAACAAAAAAAGATAACAAAAATTATATTAATCATTACAACCAGGATATCTACTATTTTAAATAAGCAAATATGTAATGACATAATAATATTTAACTTCTTTTCAAGCTGGTAAAGATATTTAATTCAGGGAAATAAGAAATATCCCAGGAAATAAAAAAAAATTATATTAATGGAACTTTTATTTAGTTTAAATACTAACCTCACTTTTTTATAAATTTTAAAGGAATTAAAATTTTTAAAATTTATTCAAATAAGTACATAAAATTCTCAATTTCGTACGTTTTTTGACAATTTTTCATTGATGGATTCCCCATTTAAAATATAATAATGAAACGTACTTTACAGTTGGGAATAGAATCGATCTGGTGGATAGCATGGCGACTTTCTTCGGTAAGATTTGACACATGATAATTGAAATCAAAAGTTTCCATGGTAATGCCGGGAATAGGAACGATGATAAATCCATAAATTGGAAAGTCCTTCCTATAAATCCATGAGATTAGGAAGCAGTGAGCAATGTAAAATGCCACTTTGGGGATGTTCGTAGTAAATTGTTGCAGCGTAGTGGGTCTGCAGTATAACAAAAAGTGGGTGCAATATAGCTGTGTAGAAACACTTTCATCTTTAACTCTGGGTAATGCTGAATCTGCTAAATATTTATGCTGTGGAAAATATCCCAGATCAAATTTCTCAGCATTGGAAAACAAAGCTAAGGATTGTAAATCTTTTATTTAATATAATCAAATTAAGATTCTGTCTTCAATAGAACATACAATTATAAAGTTGAGTAAATAGATGCCATTTAAATAGGCTACCCTGCTTGCTGTTCTAAGGAAATTAACATAGAGTTCTTCATATGTTTCCCCAAAACTATTATTTAAGTAAAATTTCGAATAGTCTCCTTTTTTAAATAAAAAATAAACCTATATAACCAATATATACAAGTCATTCAATTTATTAACATAAAATATTCAATTGTGAGGATAAATAAATTAATGATCGAAAACATTCCTTTGTTTGAAAAATAAATGCAAATATTTTAAAAGAAAAACACCTAGACGTTGTTTAGTAAATTTATATGATTTTTTACATAGGTTGGCTTTTTTTACATCAATTGATAAGTGGTTTATAACATTAGTAGTGTTTTGATTCAGCATTTAAAGACCAGAGTGTGTTGCAAAAGATTATTTCATCAGAGTTGCATTTAATATTCAATATGATGAAGAAATGCAATGCCGTTCTTTCATAAGTTTGCTCAATTCCTCGTTTTGTCATTGTACTTGAAATCATTATTGGGACCTAACTGCTTCAATTTCCAGTTAAGTGCATTTATTATCATAAATATCTGAAAAGATTGACAAGGATAAATCTAAAATATAAATTTTAAAAAAATTGTTTCTAAATTATCTTTTTAAAATATAATTGCATGTACCGAAGAATTTACTATTAAAAAAAGCTTTTTTCATTAAACTAAAAACATAATTCAGAATAATTTATTAAGTCTTAAATGACAGACCAGCCGAATAGAAAATTAAATACAATATATCATCTTCTTCCTTTTAAATAATCCTTTTCTTATGGTATCCACTTTACTTTTTTAAAAATGCGATTGATATCAGAAAAAGTAAGTAATACTTCATTCTTTATTCTTTTTTTCAAACATGAAAAAAAAACCTCACTAAAGAAGCATGAATATGAATAGAAATTTGTTACAATCTAAAATCTATCGTAAAATTTTTTAACTGTAAGCATTTTTTAATTGTTCAATTTTTCTGGTAAAATGTTATCCTGAAAGATCTTTATAAAATATTCTTTGGAAAGAGAAATATTAAAAAACATTCTTAAGAAAACAAGGAATATATCAAAAAACATTCTTAAAAAAACGAGGAATATATCAAAACAGCTAAGTGGGTTTTCTTAAGAACTTGAATTTTTTTTGTTGCTGAATTCAGAAATATTTTCTCACTTTGTTAGTAAGAAACTCTCTGAATAAATAAATTAATGTGTTATGTAAGCTTCGAAAGGAGATGTGAAAATTTATTTTCACCAAAATTTACGTTCGCGTCAACAATAAAATGATCAACACTTTTTTCATTTTAGTTTAAACTCGAATATCGAAATCCTTAAAAAAATATGAATACAGTTTTTTTCTTTGCCACAAGTGATCTAATTATAAAACAGATCTTTTTGGGGTTTGCTCAATATTTTCAAAGCTGGATATCTTTCTTTGGAAAAATGATAAACAGTAACTAAAAACTTATGCTACATCGTACATTCTTTAATTTTTCGTAATTTTGATTAAGTATCGTAAATGAAATTTAAAGAAGTTCATTGCTGTTTAACTTTATTATCAATTATTATTATTATAGCCAAAAGTTTATTGTTGTCTTATATAGAAATATCTTGTATAGAAATTAAATTCAATCAGAAGCATTGCAAGTGCTGTATTTAATATAAAACATAATATATCTATTTCTATTGCATGTAAAACCAGTTTGCCCTGCTCTAGTGCTGAAAGAATTAGGGAAATTTAAGAAACTTTGATAATTACTGTTAATGATCATCATTTTAATTATATTTAAGGAACGTACAGTTAGAGGTTATTGTTGAATATGATCCAGTGATAAAAGATTGTTTTGTGTTGAAAGAATTTGCTATTCAGCTGTTCAATTTTTGTTTTTTTTCAGGTTAGGTTTTACGGTTTTTTTAATTTTCATTTTTTCTATTTTCCCGAAGCAGTTAAAGAATGTTATTCTTCATGTAACCATTAAAAAATTCTAAATATTTATTTATGAATAGAGGTAAATTAAAAATGTATACCTGAAATATTTATAACATCTATTTTCTCAATTTTATTGAGATATTTTCATAAATATTTGAATTGATTTGACTTGGTGCTTTGAGATATATGCTCGTTGACACTGCTTTTTCTCAATTTATCCAAATGCTTCTTTAAAATACAACAGACAAAACAATTTTGGCAGAAGTGAAAATGAAACCTTTATAAAGAAACTACTCTAAAACTCGAAATTCTAGAAATCCTTACTTATCATAAACATGTACTTCGCATTTGTAAAAAACCTTTTAAATAGGAATGCCTATTTCTAAAATTAATTATTTCCAAGAATACAAGAAAAACACGATGTATTTTGATATGTTCTTTTACAAAAACAATTTTCTTAGATATTATAAAATACACTTTAAAGTTATTTTTCTGAGAAATGTATTTAGATTTTTCCAAGGAATTTTATTTTGATATTTGTTCTTATATCACACATACACACACAAAAAAACCCGTAAAACTTATTTAAGAGAAATTCTCATTTCTTAATTGTCTATCAAGCTTCAAGATAGTCGGTTTATTTAAGTATGTTTTTTAAGATTCTCGAAATGGTTTTCTGGGATTGGCAATATGTTCTTCTTATTAACGTGGTTCTCTTCTTATTGAAAGGTTTGAGTGAAGAACCTTTTTTTTTATTTAAAGTCATTTATGTAATATTTTTTGCTAGTAAAAGCTTTACTCCAGAAAAAAAAATAAAAATACATGCGACTCATTTTAATTTAAGTCTTTTGCGAATATAACAAAAAAATATATTTAAAAAAATTATTTACAAATGTCCAAATTTAGCATAGACAGATGAATTGCTTTAAAATTATATCCTTTAAGATGCAATTCCGAGTAAGGTACATGGTACTTCGAATCAAAATTTAAAAGTAATGGTTTTTAAAACTGCTTCTGATACAGTTATTTAGATGAAATAATAAAAGCGTAGCTAAATATTTCAGTATGTTTTCTTTAATAATATACATATTTAAATAATAAAAGCTGAGCTAATTATTTCAAAATGTTTTCTTTAATAATGTTAATAATTAAATAATATGACAAATAATTTTTTTCAGATGGATAATTATTTGAATAATGCACTTAATGTTTAAAACTCAAATTTTACTTATACGCATTGTTCTTCTGTTGTACACATTTAATCAGCTATACAAATATAAGAATATGATATTCTAAAGAGTTATGTTTGTGTTACTGATTGAAAATTAAAACATGTCCTCTTCAATCACTGCATATATGGAGGCGGATGATAATTCTGTAATGCGCCAAATGTTCTTTAATTTAAGTACATAAATGTCCGGTCTTTTTACTTAGAAATTCAATGAATAGAACCGTTGGAGTACAATAGAAGATGACATCATTTTTAATGGCTGGAAGCAGTAGAAGATGATTTCAATTTCTTTGAGGTGAAGTTCGCTCATGCTCATAATAGAAGGATAATCGATCTTTTACAACCTTCTTTCATAGCATAGTTGCAGACGCCTTGGAGACTAAATTAGAATTTTCAGAGTGTTGTCTAGTATATGGGCCACTAAAATATTTATATTAATTCTGACTTTGTCCTGACTCTAATGTCCATTGCAATTATTCTGGAAAATGAGCTAAGAAATTTAAACCATTTTATTATAAGTTACATCATATGTTTTGAAAATCATGAAAATAAATTAAATTTTTCCTTCAACACATTAATTTTTAAAGGAAGAGTTTTAAGCAATTTCCTCCTATGGGAACCAGTGTCCTGATTTATATATATATTACTAAGAAATAAACATGTTAAACTATCTTAAATTACGCAATCAATTAAATAATATATTTAACTACCAATTTAAATATTGATAAATGTTTTGATTTTATACATACAGGGTGATTATAATTAATAATTAATAAAAAAGTCCCACTTTCAAAATGCTGTAAAAAAAGAACCACTCGTCACAATGAGTTCAAATTTGAACTGAAGATACTTGAAAAAGAGGGAAATGGTATGGCATCAATAAAAAGTTTTAAAAAAAGTTCCACCGATTTTCCCATCAAATTTCATATGACCTTGCCGTGGTGGATGGATCTCCACTAACAGTGTCACAACTGTTGAATGACTTGGAAGTCATTTTTTCTGTCAAAAACCCGAAACAATCAAGCACATTGAACACTACAGTTGGTTTAATGAGCAACTCATGCCAAATACGTTATAATTTCGATTCAAAATATCACTGGCAGCCGAATTCACTTTCTTTATGCCGCTTACAGCGTCTTATATTAATACACTTTTGGAACTTTTGTTTTGATGCCCAATGCTGGTTTGATGCACTTTTGTCATCTTCCCCTTCTTCAAGTATCTTCAGTTTAAATTTAAACTCATTGTGATGAGTGTTTCTTTTTTTTTTACAGCATTTCGAAAGTGGGACTTTAATTATAATCATCCTGTATATATATATATATATATATAATTTTGTTGAAAAATGTATTCCTAAGAAATAAACATGTTGAATTATCTTGAATTATGCAATCAATTACATAACATATTTAACTATTAATTTAAATATTGATAAATGTTTTGGTTTTATACATATAAAAGCAGATTATTGAAGTAAAATTCAACGAATTTAAACCATTTATAACTAGCAGACTTTTTTTAATGTAAAATAAATCACGTTTCATAGTAAATTTGATTTACAAAATTAGTTCTAGAGCTTCCATTTATAAAAACTCTTTTGGAAAAAAAAATATTTTTAGAAAAGACTTAACGAAAAGAAATAAATTCTTGAAATAGGAATACAAAAAAATAAGATGACCGAAGTAGAAGGAACTGATTTTTTCACATATTTCATTTTATTAAATATTTTATTACCTTAGTAGGATTCGCAATATTTAACAGAAGAGAAAAATAGATTCTCAGGTTTAACCTATGAATTGACATCCAATTTAAAGAAATGTAAAAATCGTAAATAAATTTAACTTGAATAAACGTAAAACGTAAAATTTCACTGAAAAAAAAAACGGTTATTTTAAAAATCAGAAAGTTATTTAAATCATACAACAGTGAATTAATTAAAAATAATTAACGATATTCATGCAATAGATTTAGTTTATCATTATTATTTTAATATTGAATAAGTTTCTTGTTCTATATTTTTAGTAAATTTCTAAAATAAATTTTTAAAAAAAATCCTTTTAATTGAATAGTTTGTAGAACGAATTAAGATATTAAAATACAGTTTTTCGAAAAACTAAGTATTAATTTGAAAAATTGCGATTGCCTAACCAAAAATAAATAACTTTTCTTACATACTTAAAAATTAATGTTGCATCAGAATCAAGTTAATGATGTTGCTTTTTTATATCATTTGATACTTGGTCAAAAAAATTTTTTAAACGCGTCGGCGGTTTTCGTATGTAGAAACTGTATAGTAAAATTTCCTTTTAGATTTACGTACTCGACATGATTTAACTGAATAGTTACAATGGTGAGCCATTGGATGAATAGAAAAGGAACATAATCAATATTATGTAGCAAAAGGGCTGAATGTGAATTTTTTTATTAACTCAGAAGTGATGGAACACATTTCTATGAACAGAATCAGATTCTAGAAGGTACAGCTGAGATCTAGAGCTTCGACTCTTGTTAGCAGTTAACTGCTAGGAGGAGGAGAGTTACACCAACCCACTTCAGATCTTCTCCTTTTGCAGCCATTAGAAGGCTGCTATTAAGATTAACTGTGTGCAGAAAGCTTCATTAAAGAGAGTTGTGGGCAAGACATCCAGCATTGTTTGTACATGTGGTCCTTACACCATTCCACCTAAATAAAATTCTAATTCGACATACACTCACGTCAATTGGGGGTCTGCGCATTTTACTGATGAGTACAAATTGCGCTCACAAAGTGACTCAAGATTTTTGTTAGTCTGGAGTCAGGTACCTGCTATTTTTGTTGTCACGTCCTTGAAAGATATAAATTAGGTTGATCTAGTGAATGTCTGTGTGTCTTTGGATGGCCTAATTGGGCAACATATCATTCAAAGAGGCATCTTTACTGCTTAGTTTTACTGAGATAAAATAATCTAATTGTTGGTTTTTATGCAGTGCAATTGATGGGAATCTATTTCTTTCCTCAGTACAATACAGATGTGTTTTTCAACAATTTTCAAACTCTTTAAAGATACCACTTTGTTTAGATTCGAATACTTATTGCTTTGAAAGATCTTTGTTTTTTAGCTAATTTTTGTCATGATTTTTCAAGAATACTTATATGCGAGATTAATTTATGCTTAGTTTTAAGTGTCCAAATTTTTATTCTAACTACTGGTATATATGATTACGTATTGGTTTGTGATGATTTTATTCCTTCGTAGCCTTTTATTTCCGCATTTTCTATACAGCCTCTTTTTTTTTACGTTTCCAGTGTTTTTAATTTTGAATTTAAAGTACTTCCATTTTGTTTGTTTTGCTTATTTAATGGCTTTTTCCTTAAATAGAGTTTTGAACAAGGTTTAAATTTGTTCATTAGATTTTAACTTGTTAGTAATTTTTCTTTATTTTTCATTTCATGTATATTCCGAAATTTTTTTTAAATTAAATTTTTAAAAATTATTTTTTAAACCTTTTTATTAAAATAATATCTTTTTTAAATTAAGATTCTCTGTGTTTAGTTATTCAATTTACTCTCAATGCATGGTTTTTCCTATTAAAAGTCTTCGATTCTATACATAGTAAAAGGGAAGACAATTATAAGCAATATGATTGTAATTTTCTTGCTGTTTTTTTCATTGAAACTGTAATAATTACTTCGCTTTACACCGTCCACTCTCCAAGTTTCCTTCACAAGTATTATTCAACGTTACTACTATAGTCGGCCTTTTTGTATAGCAAACCGATTCACGACACTAATTCCAATTACAGAGTAAAGGGATTAATTCTTTCCATTCTAATTATACTATTGACTATGAGTTTGTTGACAATAACATAGCTAACTTTTTGAATCATTCCCTTTTGACCATACGTTTTATTGTCTTCTTGTTTGTTTTCCTTTTAAATAGTGTGTACTAGGAGCATTTTGCCAATGAAGTATGGAGAGTGCAGTCCCTAGCCAATTGGGGTATTTTGCTAGGGGATAGAATGTCATTCGTCTTTCGTTAATTTATTTATTTATTTTTTTTGAATTAAAATTTTTTTTTTCAATATGTCACAATACTCACAATTAATTACTTTTTTTCTTTTAAAGACTTCCCTCCTTTAGAACAGATATTTGAATTTAAATATGAAAAAATTCAATATAGCAAGTGAAAAACACGAAGAGATAACAAAATCAAACTCACTGAATTCGATTTAGTCATCAGTTATCATGGAAAAGAAAACATTAATTGTTTATGTCCATCAGAACTCATCTCAAAAATAGGAAATCTATTGATTAATACAAAACAGCACATGATACAATTTAAATTCTGGCAAAAAAAAATATACAGAGACACACTTCAGCCTGCATTTCAAAATTTCGTACACTGCTGTACATGTAAATATTTGCAGTTTATTACACATGTTCGTAGATTATTATAGGTTGTTGCACATCGAATATTCCTGTAATTTTAGAAAAATCTCTTCTTGATTCAAATATTTAACACATGTATGTAGAAATATTGTAAAGTTAACCTAACATTTGATTACAGTGCTCTTCTAATTTCTAAAAAAATGCATATTTTTTCATCATTCAAAACGTAACATCTATAAAAGATATGTTGAAGGTCTTTCAATCTATCGAATAAAAAGAATCCTAATTAATATTTGTCAGAAATATATGCAACAAAGGCCTTACTGAGAGCTGCGCAGAAGAAAAGATGTTGAAAACCCTTTGCAAACTGTAGGTAACTCGGAAATCCTCAAATATAATATTTGGCATAAAAAACTCTACCAATGATTTCTGTGAATAATAATTTATAATGCCACAAAACACTTAAAAGACGGCGAACTACAGAAAAGTATAAGAAAAGCTCACAAACCAAAGACAAACTTTCAAATTTCAGAAAGGAAATAAACTGAATAATAGACAACATGAACTTCGTGAAAGGTAGGTGATACTTTTTTAGTATTAATAAACTTCATTGATAATGCAAATAAAAAAATGAAAGAAAGAAAACCTACCAACAAAACATGTAGTAATTATTTCAATAATTCAGTCAATTTTTTATATATATATAATACAATAAAAAAAATGAAAGATGTGATATGTGTGTACAAATTTAAGATAAATTAATTTAATTAAAAATTAATCATATGAATATGGATATCAGTCACTAATTCGCGTTTTTTTAATACACCTTTTATATTTAAACTGATTATTTAGTTATTAGTTTATATCATTATTTAGTTATTTAGTTTATTTAGTTTTAAGCCCTTTTTCATATCTGATATCTTCTTATCTTAGAAATAAAGCTTCGCCTATAAAAACCTACGAAACTTTTAAGCTCCCATTTTCTACACATTTTGCCGCTTTTGTCTTTATCGACTAACTCTTACATTTAATTTACTAGCTGTGATTGCTATTTCTAATCATTCAGTCCATGCATAGCGAAATTGTAATGAGGATTACTATTTCCTACTGATTTATATAAACTCATGTTTGTGAAAATTGCAATTCCATGAAGGAATCGTCATAATTGAATGAAATTTAATACACAGTTGAGTGGTAGTGATACAAATAAATTATTAAATGTTCAAAGCAAACAAACAATAACAAGAGATCGGAATCAGTATTTTGTGTAGCCACCACGCGCCGCAATAAGTGCTGCAGCACGACGTGGCATGGAGTCAAACAAATTTTGAATGTCCGCCTGAGGAAGAGCATTCCATATTGTTTGTATGCGCACCCAAAGTTCGTCTGCAGAAGCAACAGGACGAGGATCACGAGCGAGACGCCGACCAACGAAATCCCACACATGTTCAATCGGCGACATATCCGGGGAATACGCAGGCCAAGGAAGAAGCTGTACCTGCCGCGTTACAAAGAAGGATTGAACAGTCCTAGCGATATGAGGGCGGACATTGTCCTGTTGAAATACAGCGCCTGGCAAGCTTTGAAGGAAGGGAACAGCTTGGGGCTGTAGAACTTCACTGATGTACCGGTTGCTGTTCAGATTGGCCACAATTCTTAGCAATTGAGATCGTCCATGATATGCTATGGCACCCCAGACCATAACTCCGGGTGTTCGTCCACTGTGGCGTTCACCGGCATAGCGTCTGACACGAATGCGGCCATCATGGTACCACAAATTAAAGCGGGATTCGTCTGAAAACACGACATGCTGCCAATCAGCACGCCAGTCTCTATGCTGAGCGGCCCATTGCAGCCGCAGGCGGCGATGGTTTATCGTGAGAGGGATCCTGTATAAAGGAGTCCTTGCGCGCAGTGCACGCTGCAGCAGACGTCTACGAATTGATGAAGCACACAATGAAACACCTGTAGCTATTGACCACTGTGCTGCCAATTGTCTAGAGGAAGCTGTACGGTCCGTCAGCGCCATGCGGACCAGGTGTCTATCATCGCGAGCTGACGTCACATTTCGGGGTCCACTCCCGGATTTCCGAGTTGCCCGACACTCGTCCGTCCACTACTTCCAAAGACGCATCACTGTGCTGCTGTTACGCTGCACACGAGCGGCTACTGCACGATAAGACAATCCAGCTTCACGAAGGCCGATGATTCTCCCCGTTCAAACTCTGTAAGTTGTTCAAATCTCGCTCTCTTTCGTCGAAGAGGCATAAGTAACAATTGAGCTAACATTTACCCCTAGCAGATAATCATCGATAACCATACACGCCTCGCTACAGCCGTCTATTTATTCGGATCTATCCGCCGTTCAGAGGGCGCTGCTCAGCATACGCATGCGCTATGGATTTGAAATTCTAATCAGTTGCATATCATGCGTTAATTTGCATTTCCTGAAAATTTCAGCTCACTCGCGTAAGTCCTTCGTGGTGTTGCAATTTTCACAAACATGAGTATATATTTAAGTGCTGCTATGTACTGTTGTGCAGCGTATTACAAGTGTTTTAAAAATTATGTTTTCTGTAAGTATTATAAATATAATGTGTAGTCGCTTATTAAACGTAAGTCTTGCATATCATTTTTTCCCCATTTTTAAAATTCTTATTTATGTTTTATCTCATATTTATACTGTCCATTATAAAATCGTATCATCATTTTTCAGTCATCGAAACGTTAAACGTGAACATCATAAACTTTTTTTTCCTTTATATTCCCTTATATAACCGCGTAAATCTAGTGATTTTTTTTTAACCCCTCGGGTCTCATTCACGCCAGATATTTTTAGATATTTATTGAAACGTTCACCTCTCGCCTTCCGCCTCTAAGCTCCAGATTTTATTGTGCCCTTTTTTTTTTCCTTACCGCTTTCATTATGTGTGTACACAAAATTCACCCACGTCATTTCCAATATATAAAGAAGCATCTCAGCTCTAGGCACAGTGATATGGTGTCGTAAAGTTCATCCTACTAGACCGCTGAGTTAGTGGAGAAATTTTTTTTTGTGAGGAGATTATTGAGCGTATGGATTAACCATAAAATTCCTCATACTTGGAACCTGATTGAGCGTTTTAGGAATAATCTTGGGAGACGTATTTCTGCACTTAACTCGCCTCTAATACACTTGAATGTCTGTCTTGAACAAAACAATGGACTTTGCTTCTAGTTGAGTTAATAAACACCAAAAAATTTGAGCATGGCAGATCTTTATCATGCTTGAATAACCACTAGAGAGTAATTATATTTTAAATTGAAGCTGATCAAACGTTGAACTCATATGTTTCCAATATGTGCATTTTTACAACAGAAAATAAACCTATTTTTGTTTAATTTGTAAAACGCTGTTTTATTATTGTTTCCTGCCAAATTCTATTAAATTTCAATTAATAGAAATTTTAGAATCACAATTTTTCTGTTTGTCCTTTATTTTTCAAAACCAATGCCCTTGGTGATTAGTAAAAAATATTGTTATAACATAAACTGAACTGAAAGAATAAGTGAGAATATGTAAATGATAATTTTGGTGAATAAAAATAATATAATGCTTTAAGATAATCTAAAATGTTATAATGATTCTACAAAACTCACATAAGGAAAGGGGGTTTTATGGGGTAAATATAAAGTTCATGCACATATTAAAAAGTAATTTTATAGAAAATATTTTGTTGATATTTTGAAAATTTACGATATGAAGTATTATTTCTAAACAAGCAAATTGGTTATAATCACCGATATAAATGCTTAAAAAAGATATTTATAACAGCTTTTATTACAGCGAATATTATTTTATTAGCTACCTATAAAGAGACTCGGGCCTAAAAGAAGGAAATATTTAAAGATAAATTATAGAGTTGTAATTTTAAGTTATTTTTTCTGATAGTCCAAGCTCATAATCCATGTTATAGATTTCCTTTTATAACAAAATTTAAAATATAACAAATATGAAATTAAATTATATCATTCCCATATTTATAAAGTTCTTAATCATCACGTTTGTAATATATTTTTTTGATGTTGATACTGAATCCAAATAGTAGTAAAATATTTAAATTTTTACTATTATTATAAGCACATACTTTCTTTGCTTTTCCACATGTTATTTATTATGTTTTACATTCTTTTAATAAATCTGATACTTATAGAGTAATTATAAAATCTCGTTTTTAAGTGGAAATTATCAAAATTCTACTTTCAGCTTTTCCAAGAAAAGAAAAGTGGAATAGCAGATCTAAATCTGTTCACGTTTAAAAACTTCCTCTAGAACAAATAAGCAAACATTAATAGTTGTTGTTACCTATTGTAAAAACTGGTATCAGTTCCAAGCGATTTACTTCATCATGATAAAAAAAAAAGCTCTAAAGCACCTGAACCGTGAGAGTTGCTGAAAAAGTGCTAAATGAATCATGAAAACGTGTGTAGTTACATTAAATCTCTAATAAAATATAAAATTGTGCCCTTTAGTGACACAGGAAAAGAAAACTATTTTTCGTAGTTTTATACTAAAAAATTTAGAGACAGCCACTGTAAAAATAGGTAATACAATAACTGAGCTTAAAAAACTACATTCAAAATTCACACAATTTAGTTTTAAATGAAATCCATATTTCACTAAGAATAAAAACATTTAGAATTATGATTTTTTTGTGATTGAAAGAAATCTAGTTTTTTTCATACTAAAAACTAAACTTATCATAATTAATTATGATCAAATCATCTTTTAACTTAATTATGATCAAATCATCTTTTAACTTAATTATGATCAAATCATATTTTAACTTAATTATGATCAAATCATATTTTAACTTAATTATGATCAAATCATATTTTAACTTAATTATAATCAAATCATGTTGCCTCCACCCAGCCGCCCATAAATCTGAAAATACTCGATGGATTATCAATTTATAGATCCGTGCCCGACATCTCGACCCATTATATGCCTTCAGCATATGACGTCGAACTCGGATGTAAAATGAAAGTGAAATATTTGCATGATTTCCAATACTTTGGACAACAATCGGCCCCCTAATGCAAATTATTTCTTTATAAAAACAAAAAATACATTTATACACCTTCGTATACTTTTTATACACATGTACATAATTACACCATTCAAGTCTAGTGAAATTTAAATTTTCTAGAATGCTATCAAATTCATAATACCATTCTCGTCCACTTTGGTGTAAACCATATATACCTTCTTCAAATAACAAGCATAATCAGTTTTAATTGGATCTATAAACCCTGTGGATGCTTCATATAAATACATTCTTTAAGATTAGCATACAAATAAGCACATTTTATATCAAGCTGGCAATGAGTTCATTTTAATATACACTCATGTCCATAAATTAAGGATAATGAAGTTCAGGCAAAGAATGAGACAGAAGCAAAACAAATTTGACTTATTTGTAAAGTCTATTTATTAAACAAAAGGTAAAGAGCAAAAAAGATGCTATATGTTTGACATAATAAATAAAAATTGCGATTTTTACTCCCTGGAGCAAATTTCAAAAGAGAACCTATTTACTAAAAACAGTATAACATGGTTAGTATGAGGGTTAATATGGAGTATGTCTCCCGGAAGATGCAATACAGGCCTTACAACACCTAGGGAACCTGAGTATCAAATTATCAATCTGATCTTGGGGAATATTACACCACTCATCAAGCAATGCCCTTCGAAGTTCTGGTTGACAGATGGGAGGGGGTTGACGGGCTGCAATTCGTCGGCCAAGCATATCCCACACATGCTCTATTGGATTCAAGTCCGGTGCGTATGCTGGTCAATCCATACGGGTGATATCCTCCAATTGAAGGCATTCGTCTACAATGTTTGCACGGTGAGGACGGGCGTTGTCATCCATAAACAGAAATTCAGCACCCATGGCGCCCCGAAACAAACGTGCATGTTGTTCCAGAATGACATCCCAATAGATGTGGCCTGTCATCGTTACACTCTGAACATGCAAGTCAGTTCTGGAACCAAGAATAATTCCTCCCCAAACGAGCCATCCTGCACCACCGTAACGGTGCCGTTCAATGGTGTTCTCTTGGTGGTAACGGGTACCTGGCGCTCTCCATCTGAAAGTCTGGCGAGAATCAGACTACAAACTAAACCTGGACTCGTCGGAAAACATCACACCTGTCCAATGTTGCGGTGTCCACAATGCATAATCTCTACTTCAGGTTAATCGCAGGCGACAGTGAGTTGCGGTAAGTGGAACACATCTGACAGGCCTACGACCATATAGATCAATGTGCCCTAAGCGTCTGTACACGGTCTGCCCTGAAACTGTCGTACCGGTAGCTGAAGAGAGCTGACGAGACAGGTCTGATGCTGTGCTCCGTTTGTTTCTTTTGGCAGTAACTGCTAAATACCGGTACTCATTCGGCGTTGTAATTCGGGGGCGATCTGTGCTGTAACATCTAGTCACATTACCATCATCTTGGAATCGTTGCCAAAGCCTGGAGATGACACTCTGGGCGATTCCAAGTTCCTCAGATACTTCCAGCTGGGTACGTCCACATTCCAGTCGTCCGATAATTCTACCACGTAAAAAATCATCCAAATGCTTCCTTTGTGCCATAACTATGCGATTATTGCACTGAAAGGCTTTTAAAGCGCTTGTGAACAATTTTACTTCTTTGCCACCATTCCTTATATACCCCTCTCTTACACTCTCTTCATTGGGACGTACTATCCGCGCCATCTGGTGATTTCCTGTAATTTGCATATTCCTCTTCAAGATGTGTGTGATAATTCTACAGGTGAAATTTTTATTTTAGAGTTCAATTTCTGTGTGATTCTGAATTATCCTTAATTTATGGACATGAGCGTACAAACAAATATGACAAAAAAACATTCTAATATGTGAATCTATCACTAAATGAATCTATCTCTAAAGTGTCGGGGGACTAAAATTTCAATATGAGACGCTTCTGGACGATTTGCTAGATGTTCTACGGTAGAATTAAAGTCAAAAAAATTTGTTTCATATTTTATGTTATTGTCCTTACAATATTTCTCTGCATCATTGTAAGATCGTAGTCTTACTTTTTGTCCTTTAACTCGATAGTAAATATCGTATCTTCCCTCATTTTTACGTAAAACAACGTCTCTGTAAAAAGGAATTGAACTACATGGCTTTAAAATAGATGAACTCGTATCAGGGGCTGATTTATCTAAATCATCGCTGATTGTAGTCTTTTCAGGCCTATTTGAAAAATTTGAGTCGTCATCATAATCATATGAGGCAAGAGGCTCATTTACTCTGAATTCTGTCCAATTTTTAGTTTTATTGTTTAAATTGATAAAATTAAAAATTCCATTTGCTAGTCGTTTAGATTCATCAAAACGCACATTTTAAGTTTCAATTAGTTTTTGGTCTTCGAGTAACCAAATACGGTGTCATCTAGTTGATCGAGCATAAACTAGCATTATCCCGTGCTTAGCACATAAATCTAGTTTAGTTCTCAGTTGCTTAGGCGTTCTTACATATACATGACATCCAAATACTCTAAAATACGACACATTCGGCGGGCCTGAATGGCCGAGTGGCTGGCTCAATTTAGAAGAATGCATTACATTTTCTAAATAAACTAATACAATTCTTTGTGCCATTCACACTTACATAAAATTTCACTGTATGAATACTTTCTATAGGACTTTCTAAACCACCAACTGCTAAAGATATGAATTTACCAACAGTAGTTTGTATATCAGTAAACAAATTAGCATTGTTACAAAAATATTGTGTAGCAGCAGTATCAATAATCCAATTAAATTTATCAGTTAATTCATTTATATTAATTTCTGTAACTAAACTTTCATATTTATCACGATTATTAAATCTATACTAATTATTGTCCTTTAGATTAAAGTTAAATACCTTTAAAGAATTAGAGTTAAGATATTTACAAATCCATTTTAAATGACCCATCTTTTTACACACATAACAAGGGCCAATTTCTTTTTTAAATTTATATTTAGGTTTATTCTTGCAATCATAAACTCTTGAATTATCAGAAACTTTGTTAATTTTACGGTTAACTACAAAGGCATCAACGCTATTATCTATTTAAACTTTATTCATATCATTTTTAAGTTGTCTAATCCTATTCTCCTCTGCAATTAATTCCATTTCAATTTTATCTAACTTAAAATCTTTATCAGGCCATCTATACAAAATTTGTACTATACCTTGAAAGTCAGGTGGGAGTGTCCTTATCGATTGAAACGCAGGGTACATATCTTCAAATGGGTGTCCAGCATCCATTAAACGCTTGACATGTTTACGGATTCTTGCTATGAACATAGCAATAGTGTCCTTCTTGGCATCAAATTTTATTTGGAAAAACTCGCCCAATAGGTGAATCACAGAAGCTCTCGACTTTGGCTCGAATTGTTCTTGAAGTAACTTCTACGCTTCAGCTGCATCGTTTAAGTTGGTAATAAAGTCTTGTGCTGATTATCCACGCCGTAGTAAATAGTAGAAAACGCACGATCTTTTCGTTGTTTATATTCCGATCTTTCACGACGAGTCGAGATCTCCTCTAATTTCGGTCCATCGATAAAGGACCAACAGCCACGGTCCATTAGTAGAAACCTCATATTTTCTTTCCAGGTGCTCCAATTTCTTTGGTTGAGCAAGGGGAAACGCTCCGTTCCAATATAATCCATATCAGGAAAACGTCAAATCTGACAGACAAATCCGTTACAAATATCAAATTATAATCCAACTGCTTTACTCTACTAAGCGGGCAATTTAATCCGAAAGTTCAGAATTGAGAGATTTCTGTTTGAAAGGCGTACAGAAAACTTCCGTGTTAATTCCGGAGATGGCTACGATGAATATGTATGACGGGAAATTGTTTTGTTAGGTTAGACGTGGAGAGGAGCAGGGTTCAAAAAGGCACAGACCACTACTTTGGATATTCATTTCAAATTGTGGTTGAAAAATGTAGGTGCAGTGTATCAGGCCCTGCAAGGTACACCCAGGATAAGGTTGACTCTGCTACGTGCCAGTCGCTCGCTAATGAACGATGTCAGGTCATAGTACCTGGAATTTGAAAATAGCACTTCCTTAAATATAACCGATTTTGATTCATCCAGAAATGTATTAATTTCTCAAGTTATAAAAAAAATGTTATTTCTATAAGATGTAAAGAAAGAAAATTTCTATAAAAAAATTTCCTTTTGGAAATTTCTATAACTCTATAAGGAAATTACAGACTTATAAGGCTTTCTGTACATCTATGTTTGGACTTGTTTCTTTCAAACTTCATCGTTGTGTTTTTAAAACCATTTAAATGGCTAACCGCAGATCTCTCTCCTGCCAAAACTAAATATTAAATGCAACTTGATATAATATGAAATAAATGTTATCTATATATACAATAATGTATCGCATACTCTGGAAAATAGGTTCTATCTGTTTCCCAAATTGTTTAAAGTAGGATTAAACGAGGAATTAAATAAGTACAAAAATTGATAATTGTTTCCAAAAAAATGTTTTTCTGTTTTTCAAAAAAAAGGAGATAAAGGAAATCAAATGTCGTTATTAAAAATGAATATGTATTGAAAACTCATTTTTTTTTCTCTAAAAAAATCTCTTTTTTATTATCTTCTCTCATATTGCTTGCTGTGAATTCATGCCATTAAATAAAGTTTTTGTGATGCACACATTCCTGTTTGAATGCCACAACACTGGGAATTATTTTTGCTACTTTTCTAAAAGTTCTAGGATTTCCTTTACTAATTTCAATATCCTGCTGTTATTCCATCCAATAACAGTTTGAGACGGTCTTTTGAAATTTAATATCCAGAGCATTGAAGTAAAAGACTGGATTTTTATCTGAATACCCCATTTCTTCGAGGTGAAATATTTTTTCATCTTTGTAGCTACCTTTTTGCACTTTTTTCAATCAATTTCTTCGAATTTCTTGAAGTAGACTCTTTATCTGCAATAGCGGATTCACCAACAATGCGATTATTGTGAGTACTAATTCGTTATTTAAAACGAAGAAAACCACTCACGATTTTCACTGGTTTCACCACCTGCGTTTTCTATATCATCAGTCTTCAAGTCACTAAAGGTTAAATGCTTTGGCTTGAATTTCCATTTGGCTAAGCGAAACATGTTTTTGATTTGCAGGATTCGAGTATCTTTGATTTTAGTCACTTTTTTGATAAATCAGAAGGCATAATTATAACTTAAGACCATTGCATTTTTAAAGAAATTTTTTTTTACCCATAAAATATATGAGTGTTGTTTTGGGGACAGTCCCGGACTACTTTCAATAATTCTTATCGGTTTATTAATTTTTTTAATTTCTTTCCCGGGCTAATAATTATGTAATAAAATATTTTTTTAATTATTTCTTTTTAGCAATTAAAACACTTTAAGGATAACTTGTACATTGGCCAAGCTGATTAAAAAAAATGTTTTTTTTTCGTAAAGGATTTTTTTCCCCGCCTATCTTAGCAGACCATACACTCCCTGCATGAAGCTTAATAATATCGAGTTTTTGTTCTAATGGTAACGTTTAATGGAACGTTTAATGGAAATTCAATTACTTTCATCTTTTTGTTTTCGCAATATTTATTTTGTTAAGGGGATTAAAATTTTATATCCATAATCAATTTTACTGCAGATTTACGCTTCGGAAACTAATACATCATAGAAGTTAATTTAACATTAATTTATATAAACGTTCCCTACTTGTTCATACATACATACTTCATAATTTACACATTAAGACTTTGAAATAACAGCCACCGAAATATAATTTCAAGTTCACATTTTCATCAAGTATTAGTACAGTTGAAAAAAAAATGAATCCCATTATACCTTTTATAACGGCCATACCATGCTGAATATACCGGTTCTCGTTAGATCACCGAAGTCAAGCATCATTGGGCGCGGTCAGTACTTGGGTGGGTGACCACCTGGGAACACCGCGTGCCGTTGGCATTCACAAATTTGGGACCTGAATGGCCGAGTGTCTAGCGCTCTGGCGCTCGGTGCCACAGGTTTCGGGTTCGAATCCCTTCGGTGTCATGGATGTTTGTAGTGGTTCGGAATCCACTTTAAGCCATAGGTCCCGGTCTCCTATGACTGTAAGAGCGTCACGGAGCCAAAGTCAGACTTCTACCTACGGGTGCGCCATCACAACAGAAGCTGCTTCCTTCCCCTTCAATCATGAGTACGTATGGGCTCGTAGCCTTGGCCAGACAAGTGGGATAAGAAATAACAACAACAAGATAATTCTCTTTTTAACCACTAATCACTTATTTATTTATAGAAGTAGGTTCATACAAGATTGACTCTAAACGGTATAAAATAATAATAAATGTGCAATTAGTATTATTTAAATAAATAATTTCAAATATTTTTATTGTTTCAAACGTTTTTTCAATTCATTTTCATTCACTCTTTACATGTGCGGTATCGTTAAAAACAGCTTAAGGCAAACTGCATGGTACAATGCAATTGATTAACAAAATTAATGATCATGTTTAATTAACCGCTAACTCGAATTTTTTTCTTAATTCGAGAGTTTTAGTGCAAGCGACTCAACAGGGGGGAATAGTATACCCACCAATTTTTGTGATAAAATTTCTATAACTTTTAAAATTACAAAAAGGTCCAACAACCAATACTACAGTCATTTCGTTAATTAACTGTATACTATTTTACTTTTCATCCATACACTGAAGTGACAAAAGTCATGGGATAGCAATATGCAAATTTTCAGATGGCAGTAGCATCGCTTAGAACAGGTATAAATGCACAGTGCTTTCGCAGAGCTTTCATTTCTGTTCAAGTTATTCATGTGAAGAGGTTTTGACGTGATGATGACCGCACGACGGGAATTAACAGACTTTGAACGCGGAATGTTAGTTGGAGCTAGACGCATGGGTCATGCCATTTCGGAAATCGTTAGGGAATTCAACATTCCCAGATCCACTGTGTCAAGAGTGTGCCGAGAGTATGAAATTTCAGGCATAACATCCGACCAGGGACAGCGCAGTGGTCGACCGCCTGCACTTAACGACCGAGACCGGCGACGTCTACAAAGAGTCGTAAATTCTAACAGACAAGCAACACTGCGTCAAATAACCGCAGAAATCAATGTGGGACGTACAAGGGACTTGTCTGTTAGAACTGTGCGGAGAAATTTGTCTTTCTTTGGCTATTCCAGCAGAAGACCGACTCGAGTGCCTTTACTGACAGAACGACATCGCTTGCAGCGACTCTCGTGGGCACGTGAGCATATCGGTTGCTCCCTACATGAATGGAAAACCGTGGCCTGGTCCGATGAGTCACGATTTCAGTTGGTAAGAGCTGATGGTAGGGTTCGAGTGTGGCGCAGACCCCACGAAGCCATGGACCCAAACTGTCAGCAAGGTACTGTTCAAGCTGGTGGTGGCTCCGTAATGGTGTGGGCTGTTTTCATGGCATGGACTTGGTCCTCTGGTGCAACTGGACCGAACATTGACTGGAAATGCTTATGTTCAGCTACTTGGAGATCACTTGCAGCCATTCATGGACTTCATGTACCCAAACAAAGATGGGATTTTTATGGATGACAATGCGCCATGTCACCGGGCCACAACTGTTCGCGATTGGTTTAAAGAACATTCTGGACAATTCCAACGAATGATCTGGCCACCTAGATCGCCCGACATGAATCCCATCGAGCATTTACGGGACATCATCGAGAGGTCTGTTCGTGTCCAAAATCTTGCACTATCAACGTTTTCACAATTATGGACGTCTATCGAGACAGCATGGCTCAATATTCCTGCAGAAGACTTCCAACGACTTGTTGAGTCCATGCCACGTCGAGTTGCTGCACTTCGCAGGGCGAAAGGAGGGCCGACACGATATTAAGAGGTATCCCATGACTTTTGTCACTTCAGTGTAATTGTGTAATGTTACTTTTCTCTTGCTGAGATTATTAATAAAAAAGAATTACGTTGAGAAAACATTTGTAAACAACAAAAATAATTGAAATTGTTTATTTAAATAATACTAATAACAAATCTTTATTATTTTATCTCAATTATGCCAGTTATATTCAATAAATGTTGTATAATCTTCATCCTATGATTAAGGGAACAATGATAAGATCCCCAATAAAATTACGTCATATATATATATATTAAACTGAAGTGACAAAAGTCATGGGATACCTCTTAATATCGTGTCGGCCCTCCTTTCGCCCGGCGAAGTGCAGCAACTCGACGTGGCATGGACTCAACAAGTCGTTGGAAGTCTTCTGCAGGAATATTGAGCCATGCTGTCTCGATAGACGTCCATAATTGTGAAAACGTTGATAGTGCAAGATTTTGGACACGAACAGACCTCTCGATGATGTCCCGTAAATGCTCGATGGGATTCATACCGGGCGATCTAGGTGGCCAGATCATTCGTTGGAATTGTCCAGAATGTTCTTCAAACCAATCGCGAACAGTTGTGGCCCGGTGACATGACGCATTGTCATCCATAAAAATCCCATCGTTGTTTGGGTACATGAAGTCCATGAGTGACTGCAAGTGAACCAAGTAGGTGAACATAAGCATTTCCAGTCAATGTTCGGTCCAGTCGCACCAGAGGACCAAGTCCATGCCATGAAAAAACAGCCCACACCATTACGGAGCCACCACCAGCTTGAACAGTGCCTTGCTGACAGTTTGGGTCCATGGCTTCGTGGGGTCTGCGCCACACTCGAACCCTACCTTCAGCTCTTACCAACTGAAATCGTGACTCATCGGACCAGGCCACGGTTTTCCATTCATGTAGGGACCAACCGATATGCTCACGTGCCCACGAGAGTCGCTGCAAGCGATGTCGTTCTGTCAGTAAAGGCACTCGAGTCGGTCTTTTGCTGGAATAGCCCAAGAAAGCCAAATTTCTCCACACAGTTCTAACAGACAAGCCCCTTGTACGTCCCACATTGATTTCTGCGGTTATTTGACGCAGTATTGCTTGTCTGTTAGAATTTACGACTCTTTGCAGACGTCGCCGGTCTCGGTCGTTAAGTACAGGCGGTCGACCACTGCGCTGTCCATGGTGGATGTTATGCCTGAAATTTCATACTCTCGGCACACTCTTGACACAGTGGATCTGGGAATGTTGAATTCCCTAACGATTTCCGAAATGGCATGACCCATGCGTCTAGCTCCAACTAACATTCCGCGTTCAAAGTCTGTTAAATTCCCGTCGTGCGGTCATCATCGCGTCAAAACCTCTTCACCTGAATAACTTGAACAGAAATGAAAGCGCTGCGAAAGCACTGCGCATTTATACCGGTTCTACGCAATGCTACTGCCATCTGAAAATTTGCATATGGCTATCCCATGACTTTTGTCACTTCAGTGTATATCTTCATTGTTAACTGTTTCATGTCACTGGCTTAGAGAATTTAGACATGAAACAGTTAACAATTACAATCGTTATTTGTTTTTAACTGCAACAAAATAAACATAAAGCCTTAATTCAAGTTTCATATCACTGGCTTAGAGAATTTAGACATGAAACCGTTAACAATTACGATCGTTATTTGTTTTTAACTGCAACAAAATAATCATAAAGCTTTAATTCAAGGCATCTCTATTAAACATTTATGTTTCAAATATGTATAGGATTATGTCGGGAAAAAAAAAGAAGTTTTATTTTTTGCACTCATTATTTATTGCTACTTGATGAGAGTTAAAGAGTTTTCCATGTTTGTTGTTTAAAAAATTCTGTTTTAAAATAAAAGAAACTATTAAAATTTTCACCAAACTATTTTGTTAACTTTTTCGAAAGGAATTATACAATTATTTAGCATTTTTATTCTTTTAATGCGATTGGAATTAAAAACTTTTCAATTAAAAATATTTTAAATACGATAATTATGTTAAATGGACTTAATAATAAAGGCAGTTAAATAGGATTAAAATGAAAGTATTTGATAGTTACGAAGTAATATTTCGAATTATCTTATTTTTATTAATAAGTGACATTTTTAAATGTTTATGATTTTAAAATTAATTTGTAAGTAATTCATTTTAGCTCAACTCACTATTTTAATTATTTTTCTCATAACAAATATTTTATAAACAGATTCTTTTTACAATAAAGATATATTTATTTATTTTTTATTCAATTCAAATATTCCAATTAATGCTGTTCATTTTTTGATGTCTAATTAATATTACCTTCATATGGTCTTTTTCGTTTTCTGATTCAGTGATTTTATTTATTTATGTATGATAAAATTTAAATTAGAAAAAAAAAATTAAATTAAAAAATGTTAAGTGACAGAAAATAACAGAATAACTTTAAATAACAGAAAGTAAATGTTATTATAATTTTTCTTTTGATGGTATGATATAAGCAAATTCAGTTAAAATATATTATAATAAATTTTTTATTTGAAAATATTTCTGAATTCGAATTTTTGAAACAATGTCTCAGCAGAATTTGTTATAAAACTTTATTTTTATTATTATTTTAATTTAACTTACATTATGCCATGCCATGTCCATTTATATGCATTAACATGTATTATACTTTAAATATATATAAGGGAATAAGTTTTTAATTTAATATTTAAATGGATTAAATTTAATGTTAAAAGTAAAATTTTATTTTATTTTATTATATAAGCCTAGAATGGTATAAGTTTAGAATGGTACCGTAGAAAAAGATTTATTAGTTAAAGCGGTAAACTTCTGATGTAGTGGAAGCATTTTCTAAGCAAAACATGTCTGAAAACACTGAATATCCCTGCTTTTTGGCAAGCATAAATATTATATATCCATAAACCGGAGATTCTGCATTAGATTTTAGGAAAAAATGTTAAGAAATGTACTCCTCGGAGCTCTATGGGTAAATGTTTTAAATAGTAATGGTCTGAAATTTGAAACTGAAATCTTTTCACTAAAATGGTATTTTTATAGCAAAGTGATAAAAAGCTTCATAGCCAATGAGAAAAGCTAAAAGTTCTAAAAGTTTTCCACATCGACATTTACTGGAGAGATTTTCAATAAAAATAGATGTTATAAAATATTATTTGACTTCCTCCATGAAAAAAAGAAAAGTTTATTTTTTCTAGAAAATTATTTATTTTTCGTGCAAACAATATTTACTTAATGAAATCGAATTCATTAAGAGGTCTCAAGTGTCATGCATTTCACACAGAGACAACATTTTCGATTTCCCATATTTTTTTTTTTTCATTTAGTGCGAACTATAATTTTTCTTCAGTGGTTTTATGAGAAGTATAATATACCGGATATTTTAAAAGATTTTATAAAATTAAAAACAAAAATTTATTATGAAATGTTCCTATTAAAAAAAAAGTTAATGTAACTTTTATTAAGAGTAGGATTTCATACACAAATTCATATTAGAAACACGCAAATGTAATAGATTCCCAGATACATGAACATTGTTTTATACATAATTTAAAACAAAAGAAATTGTAATAATATTTAAAAAAAAATTAAATAGTTTTGGTTTGGTTTGTAGGGTATAATTAATATATGTAACCAATTTGCTGATTCTAGAAATATTAGTTTTTAAAATATCTTGCGCGCTAGTGAATGAGAAATAAGAAAAAAGCGTTTAAAAATAAAATTTCAGTATAAACTTACAAAAATAAAATTTTTGTTTTCAAAACACACCAGAAGAATAAATATTTCCTTAATTCATATGAAGGACTTCATGTTGATCTAATTTTTTCATTCTTTTAACTCTGTGGGCCTCAAATGATCATGTTTTCTTTTTTTTCAGTTAAATCTTTTCTCAGTTTTTCATAAGATTCAATTTGCCCTCGTTAAAAAGTTGAAAACATGCTTTTTTCTCTATTTTAAGTTCAAATTGCTACATTTTTGTCAAATAGATTTGTGTACTGTCACTAAAAACGTATGTTGCTAGATGTGTAGCAACTTGTGTATTGCTATACCACAACCAAAAGTTATCGGACGATATTTTCAAAATATCGAGTTTATCGATTCATTGTGTGTTGTCTCCAAGACATTATTTAAGCAGCTTTGAATTTGATACATTTACAAACTCAGCCTTTATGACATTTCTGATAGCTTTTAGTAATGGATTTTTGTGTTTCTGGTCAGAAATAGTACTATTGGGCATAACAATATTATATACATACCAGGTCTGCGGTACTTTGAGCAAAACTAGTGTATTTTTTCATCTTCTGTGCTGTACTCATAAACCCAAACGGACCATAAAGTTTAATGCCTATCAACAATATTATGGCAGTTTCCACGAATAGCATTTCCACAATAAGATATAAACAATCCACAATAATAAGATGAATTAAACTGTTAGTCTTTCTTTGCCCCCAGCATTGTTACCGGCATACAACTTGTTTCGCCAAAAACTGCTTTTTAGTGTTCTTAATCTTGTCACATTCTTTTATTAATGTTACCAATAAGCTACAATATCCAATTCATATAATAATCCAATAATCCAATTCCATAATAAGTGATAAATGGGATAATCCAATTCATATGGATTTTTTTTTCAAATCCAAACATCATGAAATGCCTTAGAATCACCATCTCCAATATTTTGTAGATATTTGATATTATACAATGTCTCGGAATTTCACAAATTCTAACTTACATTTGACGAGAATACTCGTAATAGTGATTTCTTTTACATGTCATTATACATTTATGTCTTTTACATTATATGTCTAATTAACCATTTTGTATACTTTGGTCCAAATTTAACAGCTTTATAAGAATCACAGATTTTAAAGAAACGGACATTCTTTCTGTGTCGATGTCTTATCTGGATTCATCTTCATTCAAAGTGCGTCCGCCTACTTGATCAGTGATCCCTCTTATCTTCCAAATGCCATCTCCAATAGTCAAAAAGCAAGTGTTAAAATTTATGCTGTTTTCTTTTTAGACACTCTTCTCATGCTCTTTGCAGCAATTTGTTTCGTGCCAGAAACAAACTTCTTGATGATCATGTCATATGATGGCTGGGGAAAATGTTTTTAATTTATTGTAGCCTTTTCCAATACAACTGCTTAAAAACATTCTCATTCTGTTGATTTATGGTGCATTCTTTTTTTACTAATCCTTTCACAATTGGAAAAAGAACTCACAGCTGCACAGTTTCCGCTTTTATTTCAAAGACTGATGATAAGCCCCGCTTTGACTTTTCATTTAGTTTTATTTTGCCATTGCATGTTGAGCATCACTTCAATTATTTTTGGAAACATTTGGGCAATGTCATCAAGGTGATAGCCTTGAAAACTTGTATCAGACTTGTATCTTTTTAATATTGCCTTTCATAGATGAATGAGAAAATAACAGTTTTTTACGCTTGATACTTTTAACTGTAATTTTATTCATGAATGAAGATTTATTTTCTTTAATAATAAAAATGTTCTTTTCATGCAAGTTCCTTTTAAATGTCTTCTTTCTAGGCCTTTTATCAGAAGCTCGCTTAGGTAATAAAAAAATCATCATAAAATTTCAACAATAAAAACTGTAAAATGTGAGAACAAAAAAAAATCAAACTTTTTGCTACTTACACCAAAGATAAACAATAACTGCAAGACTTAGGTTGAGTTGTTCGTATCCTTCTCACTGCTGCAAAATAAAAATATAACATAAGGCTTTGTTGTAAACAACAGAAAAAAAAATGTTGGTGTGGTAGCAACCATTCTAATGCTGAATTTTTGTAAACGTAGCTTTACATTTTTTAAAATATATTTGAAAGTTTTTGGAGTATAGTCAAATTCTTATCAAAATATTCAGCATAAAATAGAGCATAACATTTGAATTGTTTCAGAAAACGAATTTTTCAGATTTTATTCCTTAAGGCGCTTTATTTAGTGAATGTTAGTTCTAAATCTTAATAAAATAAACCTTTTTTTTTTTTTTTTTTATCTAATGGCAGATGATATTCTGATTATATGTACAATATAGGAAAGCACATTATCTTCTTCAAAAGTAAAACCTTTCAGCTAAAACTTTTTGAAAAATAGAATTATTTTATTTTAAATTTCATAGAAATGTGTTCATTAATTTGAACTGAAATCAGTGATATGCATTCTTGATGTTTTACATAACTGCATGCATTAAACAGTATAATGTATATATAATTTAATTGTGGTAGATTTATACAAGAATTAAAAGGGTTTTATTATTAATTCTTAACTAAACAAATTACTATTTTTTTATTTTTTCAAAAAATTAATTTTAAAATTTTGTAGAACATTAGAATATTTTCGAATTTCATTAATCGTAATATTAATTTAGAACTTTAAAACACATTATGCTGCAAAAATTAATTAAATACCTTCCATTGTTAAATACTAACCACTACATTTTGAAGTTTATAAATATATCATATTTTACTTGTTGATACATTATACTTTGTAATGTTTCAATTATTTTTTATTGCAAAACTCTTAAAACAATTGTTATATAATTTTCAAAATTGAAGCAAATTGTTAACAAAATAATTTATAACATTAACGCATTATTTATTTGAAACGTTAAATTAAATTAGAAATAAAAATAATTTTTCCATCGAAATGCAGATGTTAATTTGAAGACTCGTATTGTAGTATTTAACATCAGTAATTAAAATATCAATCTAAATTGTGTAACATTAAATAAGTAACATGTAATATGTATAATTATGTAACATTAAATATGTAACATGTAATATGTATAATTATGTAACATTAAACATGGTTTATTGCTTATTGTTTACAAAAATTCTATTGAAATAAAATACATAATAATAAAATACATAATAATTATATTAAGTATACACGTAAATAATAAAAAAATGTCTATTGGTATTTCATATAGTAATTTAAAATTTATTATTAATAATACTTTTATATCTTTTCATTTTCTAAAGCTGTGTTTAATTAAAACTCACGAAAAAATTCTGAAAATGGTTCTTAGTTCATTTATCACTCATTACATTCTTATGACGAAAACTGAATGTTAAAGCGAGACGCTTAAATAAAACATTACACTGGCCATTGAGTTTTCTTGGTCTTGAAAGCCATAAATAAAATTGAATCCCGATTCTTCCAAAACTTTTGTTTTCAATTATGGAAAAAATTTCTTTCAACTGGTGCAAATTAAAAAAAAAATCTAATTAGAATGCAATATATAGTTCATTAAGCAAAAGATTAATTTAACATTAGGCAAGTCAATTTTTGATTCCTTATTTCTTCAAAACTTGTAATCAGATCCCTAGATGGAAAAATCCTTCTACACTAATTGCTTCTTTAATGGAAAAATTTCTAATTGGTGGCTAATTTACCATGATGTTAATGAATTTTGTAAATTAATTGCAATGCACCATTAGTTAGTTTCCTTGCCAACTACCACTTATGCAAAGATCAAATGATAATTATGAAAGTCATTAAGTCTTTTATTTTTCCCTGACTGTACATACATATGCAACGGGAACCTCCAAAGAATACATTGTATGATAACTGTAAAAATTAAGTTTTAAGATTTACAACCGGACTGTTGTATCAGACTATGCGAGATAGTGCTGTATTTTTTCAGATTTATTTCTTCAATAAAATTGATTTATTTAATGAATATTTTTAAAACAAAATATATGATAAACTCCTTTGAATTCAAAATGTCATGTTTAAAAAAAAATATGCATTTATTATTTTCTTTAAAAAAACTAGAATTTAAATTAAAATCATTTAAAAATATTTTAAAAACAAACTAAAGCTTTCAGCGAACTGACAATTTTTATTTATTGCCAATGATTATTTGTCGACATTTAAAATATTTTAAAAGCAAACTAAAGTTTTCAGCGAACAGGCAGTTTTTATTTATTGGCAGTGATTATTTGACATTTAAAACATTTTAAAGCTCTTTATTAATTGTGATGAAATTGTAAATATTTAAATTATAAATATCCCAACGATTAAAATAAGTTATATCGATTTAGGTCAAATAGCCGATTGCTAAATATGTTATCATGTACAGTATACCCGAAAGTTCTTGCTAAAGATAAACATGATCTAAAAACTGCGTCGCTGATAATAGATAAACTAGTGAACGACTTTTGAAGCAGAAACTCTTGCGAAGTATCTATAGGATATTTTTATCTGTGACAGACAAAGAAAGGTTGTATATTATTTTTATTTTGATATTTAGATAACTGTTTTTTAATTTCTTTTAACTCGCAAGTTCATTTTGTCAAGCGAACAACAATATTTAAGATCACACCCTTCCTTAACATGACACGATTCTATTTAAAAAGTTTTATGTGAATGCCCTTTTTTTTAAATGATATTTTTATCAAATGATTTAACTATCTATGATATGATAACACTTTTAAAAGAGATAAATGAAAGTTCACGTCTTCGTAATCAGATCTTATTTCACATTTTAAAGCATTGTTAAATGATTTCTCGTGACAGTAAAGAGGAATTTATAACTCATGGCTTATAAAATGACAGCATTTGGTGTTGTGAAATTTCATGCATACGATGCGTCATATAAAAATGGCGAATAATTGTGCTTGTGCATAACAGTGTTTTTTTAGTGTAATGTTATAAGAAATACTATTTATTTTATCAAAAAGTAATGTATGAAATGACTGTAAATTTTTATATGCAAATAGTTATCGAGATACGAGGACTTAACTTACGACGGACTCACATTTACTATTGTTAAAAGTTTGCATTCAAATATTTTTACTTTAACTCCAGTGCCTGCTGTATATATAAAATATGCCGATGCAGTTTTGTAGTTCTACCTTTTGATTTGAATTTTATATTTAACGGAATTTTTATTGATGCATGTTTATGGCATTCGCTTAGAGAATGGATAGATATTTTTCTTTTTTTTTGAGAGGCACATCAGAAATTTTGTATTGCAAATGCTATAAGAGGTTTGTTATACAATTTACGTATTCCGAATACCGATATACTTTTTTTCTAAGAATGGTCATATGTTCACTCCTTGTTTGGACTACTTTGGCCTGATTTTGAATATAATGTTTATATATATAATCATTACATTTGCAAACACTTTTCAATATGACCCTTTCAGCATTATATAAAAAACTTTAAATTTACGATCCCACAATTCTGTATTACTATGTGCTTTGGTATGTTAGATTTTAACCAGAAACAGAACTGTTTGTTTTACTAGAAGTTTTTTTTTTCATATCATATCTTATTTACTGCTCCTAAATATAGAAAAACAACCAATAACAATGGCATCATGCATATTGATTTCGTTACGCAACATGGTAAGGTTATTAACGATTATTCCTCGATAACCTAGGAAATTCTGCAGTCAATCAATATAAAGCCTGATTCATGGCCCATTGGAAGTGTGCACTGCTAGAGTGTAGAAAGGATAAGGTTCAAATGCGCTAGAGGCGTTAATTACAGTCACTCCTTTTAGAAACGAGGAACCTCAATGGTGATTGTGATAATGAAAACTCATATCGATAGTCTGGCTATCTGGTAGAAGTATTTCAAATTTTCCCCATATAATACGCAAATGTGGGTTAGTTACCCCTAAAAGGTAATGTCCTCTCCTGATCTTCCCTATCGGAGTTCCATTGAGCTCCTGCTCCATTGATGAAACATACATCAAAGGAGCACGAGGTCCACTATTGTTCAACAAAAAGAAATCGATATAAAAATGACACTTGATATGAAATGTACATTTTTAACAAAATATAATAGAAACGATAAGAAAAAGAATGCACTCAATGTAAGAAATGGAAAAGCCTTTAAAGATATGAATAAATGACGAAAACCGCAAAAATATTATCTCAGTTTAGTAGAGATTCAAAAAATAAAAGCAACGATTAAAACGAATTAAAACTGCTTTTTTTTTTTTTTTTTTTTTTTTTTTTTTGAGAATTTAAATATTTAAAGCAAAATTTTACATTTCATGCATTGTACTCATAGAAGTCGAGAGTAATTTCATTCTTATATCAATCTTGATTTCTGAACTTAATAAATATTTTTTAGCAAAAGCAGATGAGCAAGAAGAATCTCAATTCTTAAATGAAATTGTATAGAGACTAGATTATACTGATATCTTGTCAACGTCAACAATATGGAAATATTTTGGCCTCTTTTAAAATAAATTTTAATGACAGTTTTTATGACATCAATTTTTCACTCATTCTAACTCACACTTTTTCTCTCAATTAGTTGCTTACAAAATTATAACGTTTTGCTATTATTATTATTATATGCTATTATAATTATAACTCTAATATAATTATAACGTCAAGTATGTCTGTAATGTTAAGTATGTATGTGTTTCAATATCTGTGTAATGATGATCATCGTTGTTATTGATCTGTTGCTCATTATCGTAAATATAATAATTTCCCCTAAATTAGATGAACTATAAAGTAAGATGTGATTTTGAAAATCAATTAAGTGATACTTTTGTGGTATAAAAACTGAGTTTTATATTTTTCGTTTTCATTTATCTAATAAATTTAAAGAAAGCTGACATTACTGAAACGCTGATAAACAATATCTTATCGATTGCTGTTATATTTTAATGACTCCTCCGCACCATGTGGTCTGGCCTTTGATACCGTGGGCTTCAGGTTCAAATCCTGATGGTGGCCTGGATGTTTGTTAGTGGTTCAGAATCCATGGTAAACTATAAGTCCCGGACTAATTAACCTAACGTGTGCCCAAAGTGACCGTAGAGCGACCAACCAAACAAAATCTTCGCACTTTTTCGTAGTATTAGGAAAAATAAAATTAATACTGAATAAAAAAGTAAGGGGTGATTTAATAAGTAAGATTTATAAATAATTAATTGAATGAGGAAATTATTGTTATGCTTCCTTTTTAAATCTGCAATAACATTGCTGAAATGTACCTCTAATTTATTTTAAATGTTATTTACACGAGTTTTATTTGTAAGACTGTTTTTATCCACTAAAAAGGAATTCTATTTAAATATGATTCAGTAAAATAAAAATTTATTTAAATATTTTATATTTTTTGTTATCAGAAAAGAATTGTGTACTGATTGCTATTTGTAAAGCAGATAGCCTTTCCCTTTTCTTTTAAGCTTTACAATTCTGAAATCAGTTGGTCAGTTTTAGTATAAAGTATTGTTATCTATTTTAAAATATATTGAAAAATTTCGAATGAAGTGAAAAATTTCAGTTTCTTGTATACAGAAGATCTCTTTAGAAATTGTATGATTAAAAATTTTTATCCTCACGAATTGGGTGTTAAAGTTTTTAAAATATTCAAAATATTTTATTATGTTTGTAAAGTAATTAAAATAAGTATAAAATCTTTTGTTTGCTCTTTAAAAATATTTTTTACCACTAAGAAATCATTATCTGCTGTTTAATTCAACTTATTAGATAATTTAAATAACACTGAAAAAATACATTGAAAACGATAAAATTACGAAATAAATAGTATTCTCTTCATACTTTAAAGATAGTAATTTATGTGGCTTTAAATATTAATGTTTTATGTGGATTAATACTTTATGTGGTTTTTTTTTTTTTTTTTATTCGCCATTCAAATTTCATATCTATAAATAAGAAAAAAATATGTCATTAATAGTATTTCATTACATAAAATAAAAGTAAACAAGTAAATCCTTTATACAAAGATTTTGATAAAATTAATATTTTATCAAAATATTTGTATAAATTTAATTAAATTTTTATGTTATCAACTCTAACATTTCGGTTTCAACAAAGTAATATTTTGTTTATTTAATTGTCTAGCACTATGTTATGGTTACAAAATATTTTTTTACTTCTCCTTTTTAAAGAAGAAATTCAAATTGGAATTTTTAATTTACTTCGAGGCATAAATAAAGCATATCCATTCAAGTAAAAACACAATATCATTATTGATGACATTTATTTCAAACATATGAATAAATATAATTACAGGAGCATTTTATTGCATTGGTAAACAAATAAATAATAAAACGATTATTTTATAACTGAAAATGAAAATGTAATACAATCGAAAGATATTGTATTTTTCTATTCTTAACATTAATAAGTAATTTAAATTAAATAATGTATTTAATTATTTTATTTGAAGAATTTTAAATGCTTTTTACATCGTAAGATATGGTACAATCGTGCTCTAACTGATCAAAATCGGATTAGAACTTTAACAACTGTGTTGAATTTTTTTCGTTATATAAATCCTTTAGAGATATTCAACATTTAGAGATTTCAAATTTTAACCCTTAAATAATACTCACCTATTTATTTCTCATCTCATAGTTATTGTTCAAATGTTCCAGTTAAACAGTTATATATACGTCACTGTTTAAATGTAACATTTGATATATATATATATGAATTTAATATTTAAATTACCCAGAGTCATAAAAAGTTGTTTGCTGGGAATACTTTTCTCCAAAGAAATAAATTATCTCTACTGAAAATTTATTTTTCGTGATAGTAATCTAAATAAATAAAGAATGTCTTACGATATTTAAAAAAAAAAATTTTGTTTCGAAATTTATCAAGAAACATCCCATGAGATAATTGAATGTTTCGCGCAATTTAAAGATTAATATGTATGCTTCCTTAAAATTATAGTTAATCCTTAGTCATAAGAATGGATTAAATTGAAATGAAGAAATGGGAACTATAAAAATAAAATTGTGACAAACTATTTTAAAGGAATTTAAAACTAATGTATTAAATTTGTGTGTGTTATATATCATCAACTTAAAGATCATATTTATATAGTATAAATATCCCCAGAAATCTCTAGGCGAATTAAAAATCGTTAAGACAGAAGAATAAATTTTTACAAACAGTGATAGTAAGGAAAAGATTTATTTACGGGATCATTATGTGTGAACTGTTTATCTTAATGAATAATCATGGAATTTGGTGGATATTATGTTCAGAATGCATTAAATTTGTGTGTGTCATATATCATCAACTTATAGATCATATTTATACTGTATGAAATCTCTAGGTGAATTAAAAATCGATAAAACAGACGAATTTATTTTTACAAACAGTGACAGTAAGGAAAAGATTTATTGATGGGATCATTATGTGTGAACTATTGTGTTATAATGAATAATAACTGTCTTTATGATGTGTCCGATATTTGTTTAACTTTCCCTTTTTAATTTATATTAAGGGAGTTCGTATCTGAGTTAAAAATACTTGTGAAATAATGTAAAATGGATTCCATTAAAAAACATTTTGTTCAATAATACCTTCAATTACCTGAAATTGCAAAACATCATTAAATATATTATCCAGAAGTATAATTAATATGGGTATGACGAATGAGAAACTTCTTTAATTATTTCAAGGTATGTTTTTTATTTCTTTAATTAAATTTAAGAGAAAAGTGAATGATAAGTGTGTAGCATAAAATATTTTACCAAAAATAAACGGAAGTTTTTTGTATAGCCTTTTACTTTATTTTATGAATTAAAAAGAAATAAATGAAATATATTACACATGTCATAATTGAAAAATATAATCACATTTGCATTAAAATGAATGAGAAACATAATACTGATAAATCTGGTAGAAAAACTGACAACGAAATATAAGTTATCTCAAAATTATCAATGTCCTGATAATTTTCTCGTGAGGGGAAAAATATTTTTAAAACATTTTTAAAATAAAATATAAGAAAGGATATTTGTAAGATTTTAAGTAGTTTTTGCAAGTAGTTTTATGCTGTGGCTTCTACCTACGGGTGCTCCATCACAACAGAGGCTGCCCCCCTCCCTCCTTCAATTAGACCGTATGGGTTTATGGACTTGGTCTAAAAGGTTGCTATCGACCCGACCAAGTGGGATATAAAAAAAAATCCATGTCGTGATAAACAATTAAAAAAAAAACATCCTCTTACCAAATTAAATGACTTAAACTTCTGAATACTGGACTGAAGATCAATTTATATATATGATCCAATTTTTATAAAAAAAATTTTTTGAGAGTTACATTAACCATTTGTCAGTACAAATTTCATCTAACTTAAATTCAAAAATTGACATTTTAGTTAGGTGACATTTAGTAAGTTTTAGAAATCTAACTTTTCAAATATGTTGAACTAAGAACTAGAAACGCAGTTATTTGTATAAAAATATTTTTATATATTAATTACAAATATTTAATTATTTACATTTATTTAACGAATATCGTACAGGGTTCTCCAAAACATCATTAAAGAGTTACTATCAAAGTTCTCCATTCATATTATGCTACGTTATAATTTTTGAGTAATTTTCTATTCAAATGCCAAGCACTTTAACCTTCAGGTCAATCGCTTGTAGAACGACAGATATGTAGCATTTACTAAGGTGTAAATTTAACTAGCTGTTCCACTCGAAGGTGTTCGGCATCACTGAAAACTAACCACTACAGATCTCTCCCATACTCAGATGTAGGAGCGCCAAATTCAATTCGTTGTCGATTGATAATTGCGTCTCAGGGTGACATCCAAGTGCCTCTAATCTTCAATTATCCATCCCGATCCAAATGCCAAGAGGTATATAACAACCACCCTGCGAAAACTACAAGTCTTCAAATTCTAACTATCTTAATAATTCTAACTAGAATTTTTGTCTGACTTTAATCATTTTAAACATTTCATTTCAATTTATAATTCAACCAGGGAAATATTATCGCCACAATTACTACCATTATTATTACTTCATTACTATTATTCACTATTACTACCACTGCTATATTTTTTTTATTCTGCATATCTTTCTGCATGCAATTTAACACAAAATTGTCGTAAATCTTTTACTGTTAAAATACAACTTAAAGTAAGCTATATCTTGTAACTGAAAATAAAAAAAATAAATATGGAAAAAATAAAATTTCTTATAAATTATGACACAGTAGTAAAATTAGCTTCTCAGTTACTCTGAGAGATTTCTTTTACTACTTCATGTCTCAAATCCCATGTAATCCTACTTATTCTTTGGATTTTTTGTTGAAGCTTAAAAACTCTGTCTTTCACTATGTTGAAATGTAGAATCAATGTGAAAAATCCAAATCCAATCCAAAATATTTAAGCTATTTAACAATTTAAATTGTTTTATTGTCCATTTCTATAGTAGGAAGTATTTTTTGCCTTTCTATATAATCATATCTTGTGTTATTAATAGACTAAACTTTAGACTATAAAGGTTAACCGAGACTTTAATTTAGTTAAATTGTCTGTACTCCTTTTATCAAAATGATAAACAATTTTGGATCTAAGAATGAATAAAAAAATCCCCTCAAACGCTTGAATATTTGAGCCGCAGGTCCCGGTCTAATATGACTGTAGAGTGTTGGGCGTAGGGCTGATAATCATATCCCATAATGAAGAAAACGTCTCCTGTTTCAAAATCTGCCAGTGGGCAGACGCCCATGACCTACCATGGGGATGTTGGAAACGCTTGAATAGAACAATGTTGATTAAAAGGGTGTAAGGTTATACTTGATTAAAGGGTTGACTAAATGGTACCTCCTGCATTGTTCCTACAATTTTCATCAATCATTCTAAGGGGATATGATACATAGATTTGATATAGAAATATATGAGAGTTCGCACTTTTTCCTCAAGTCCAATATAAAATTATTCCGGTTTTTATAGATTTATTGTACCCATTGTTGTCAAAAACATTGAAATTTCCTGTTCGGCTTCGTTTGTAAGAATTTTAACATGATATACATCAGGCTATTCTGGCTCGATTTCAGATTAATTGAGTGGTAAAATATTTTCTAACAAAAATAATAATCGTTGACATTTAAAAGCCAATTAAAGGTTTAAAACATTTTTTATCTTATTACATTTATTTCAAATTCAATATAATTTAACGCAGATGTAAAATTAATTATTTAATACAGTTATAAAACTAATTATTTAATACAGATGTAAAACTAATTTAGTTTCCTAATTATTTCCTTGAACAAATCATGCTAACTATTTTCTGCAATAGGATAAATAAGTAAATCCAAAGGATAAAAAAGTTTTTATGCTATGTGAGCTTTTAAAATTGCATTTTAAACAACTATTGAAATTTTCATGAGTGCAACAAATACAGTTGAGTATAAAATAAATAACATTTAAAGCTGAAATATAACGTTTTGCATGGATAGCACTTTAAACTAAGATAAATATCTTGCCTTGTTAGCATATCTAAAATAAACATTTAAAATAAATTTTTGATATAAAATATTGCACTTCAGTTATTTATTTAATTTTTAGAATGTGTACAACAGTCAACAATAATATCTTTGCTAATATCTAATTACTTCTGTAAAATTTAATCTATTAATCGCATTTATTGATATGAATTTTAAATGCAACCGATATTTTTGGATCCAGAAAAATGCGGAAACACCATATGATTTTTATGATATCTAATATATTATCTGTATCATTGACAAAAAATCTAAGATAAGAAATACTATATTAATCAGTATAACCTATTCGAATTACGTTTCGTTTAATCCAATCGCCAATTCAGGTTCATCACATGTTAATTTTTACCACAGTTAAAGAAATATTTTAAATCCTAAAAAGTGAGTAAAATTTATTGTTTGATTTTTTATAGAAATTTGGCTAAAGATATATGTTCATCCTCAATAAGTAATTAAGTGCAGAGTATAAAAGAAAATAGAGATGCAATTATTTTGAAATGTATATTTTGTGCTTGATAGATAATTTTGCTGCCAGTAGTATATAAATTTATGAGAAAATAAAAATTTATTAAATAAAAATTGATCAATTTTTAAATAAAATTTAATAATTAATTAAATTAAAAAAATAATTTAAAATTATAAGATATAAAATTAATTAATCAATTTAAAAAATAGAAGTTATACAACTAATTAATCAACTTAAAAAATAGAAGTTATAAAATTAATTAATCAATTTAAAAAATTGAAGTTATAAAATTAATTAATCAATTTAATTTTTTTTTTAAATTAAATTGATTAATTTCACCTAATAAAATTTTAACTTTATATCAAATAAAAATTTATTAGGTGAAATTAATCAATGTTTTGACATTATATTTTCTGAATTTTAAAAATATTGAAATTGAATATTGTTCCAGAAAAAGGTGATTTTGAAATGGCATATGATTTTTATGATATCTAATATATTATCTGTATCATTGACATCAAATTTAAGATAATAAATGATATATTAATCAGTATAACCTTTTTGAATTAAGTTTCGTTTAATCGAATCACTAACTCAGGATCATCAGATGTTAAAATTTTACCACAGTTAAAGAAATATTTTAAATCCTAAGAAGTGAGAAAAATGTATTGTTTGATTTTTTATAGAAATTCGGCTAAATATATACATTCCTCCTCAATAAGTAATTAAAATCAGAGTATAAAATAATACAGAAATGCAATTATTTTGCCATATATCTTTGTGCTAGATTGATACTTTTGCTGCAGTAGTATACAAATTTATGAGAAAATAAAAATTAATAAAATAAAAATTGATAAAATAAAAATTGATTAATTTTAATAAAATTATGATTAATTAATAATAATACAAATTTATGAGAAAATAAAATTTATAAAATAAAAATAGATTAATTTTAATGAGATAATGATTAATTTATAAAAAAAATTATAATTAATTAATCAAGTTAATTTTTTAATTAAAATTAAGTTTATTAAATTCACCTAATAAATTTAAATTTTACATTAAATAAAAATCTATTAGGTTAAATTAATCAATATTGTGACATTATGTCTTCTGAATTTTAAAAATATTCAAGAAAGTAAAGAAAAAGTCATGTAAAATAAATAGTAGTCTAAAATTACGTATTTGAAGTCATTATACAAATAATATGATATAATAGAAAAATTCAAAGTTATTATCAAACAAAAAATATTGAAAAATAACAGAAAATTTAAGATGTAATTACTTAAAAATGTTGATAGCATTAAATTTCAATTTAGAAAGTGAACAATATTATTATAAACTCATTATTTATATTTATATTTATATTAACAGTGGAAGCAAATTAATAAAAATCAAACATTGTAAAATGAAACGAGTTTTTTAAATAAATTATTTTTATTAACATTAGCATCTAGAAACACTTATAATAAACAAAAATTTTAATTAAAACGTTTTTATCTTTATTCATTTTAAATAATTTACTTTTATGCTTTGCGTCTCCTAATTTTCAATTGTTTACTAAGATTTTAATTGAGCGGTAAAATTTTTTTTTTAATTTTCATTATTATTATTATTAATTATTAGTTAAAATTTTAGAATTTTTTTCTGAATAAATGAACTGTCTAAAAAATTAAAGTAATACAATTAAAGTTAATTAATTGAACGTTTATTTTCCTTCCTTCTAGAAAATAATTGTTATTTTCTTCTTGTACTGAAAAATTATAAATGAAAATAATTAAAAATTACATAGAATGGATAAAATCGCAATAATTTCTCATAAATATATTATAATTATAACTATTCTTTATTAGAATTATAAATATCTCTCTTATTAGTTTTCCTTTGTAGTAATTTTTGAGTAATTACCCTCACTAGCATTATTTAAAATTAAATTTAAAGTACGTGTGATAAAATCTTTTCAAGTTTATCTATTTTTAATGCCTCCAATAACAGAAGAAATGAAAAAGAGATTAAATGAGACAAAAAATATATCTATATATGACATTTATAAAATTTTAATGAAATGAATGAACTTAATTTGCAAAATGAATATTTTTCTTTATTCTGAAAAGATATTCGAGCTTTTATTAATTCTTAAAATTTCTAATTCCTTTTTATGATATTAATCTAATTCATACGCATTTGATAAAAAATTAAAATCAATAAACTCTCAGAAAACCTATGTTTTTCTCAGAGAAATTTCTGAATCACATTTGGCTGAAATCTATAAAAATTTAAATTTTTTTTAATTACATTTAAATGGATTAAAAAATGTTCTAATGCTGATTTTATAAATTTTAAAGTTAAAAATATCATTTAAAAGATACAAATTGAATAATTAAAAAATGTTTTATTACAAAGAAGTGAAGCGAAATTTGTAATATTTGTGTTGTATGAATTTACAATAATTTTTATTTCAAACATTTTTAAGGTGTTTTTTCGAAGATATTACAGACTTTTATATGATTTCTTTCTTGTTATCATTTAATTTTAGTATGCAATTTGTTTTCATTGGAAAATTACGATGAAATGAAGGTCGAACGTTAAATATGACTATGAATAAAAATAATCGAATAATTTAAAATATCACTTATTTTGTATACCACTATGAATTGTTCCATTATTTATAGTAAGATAGAAAACATGATATAAAATTATATATTATTCGAATTCCGAATAGAATCTAGTTTTAGTTCGAACTGAAGTAGTTATTGTTTTGTTGAGGAAGATTTTTGGAAATTCTATAACAATTTAAACATAAAGTATACCAATGCATTTTTATTCCTATCTTTATAACATAAAGTTTAAAAAATATTGACTTTTAAATTTTTACATTTATATTGAAATATTCTAAAAAATATTACTACCTAATTATTTGGAGGAGAAGCGAAAAGGTGTACCTGTTATGAATAATTTTTAAATGTTTTTGCAAATCTAAATCAATTTAATAACATTTGAAACAATTATTAATTGACCTATAGAAATTATGTGTAAATGTAAATAACTTGTATTTTTAATGCTTTTGAAATAATACATTATGTTACATACCTAAGTAAAAAAATTAGACTCACTTTAATATAATATTCTCTTGATGAGTATAAGAACGTTTGAAATTGAAAAAAAAATTTTTAGTTTGTCAATATTTGCATAAAATTAATTAATTTGTAAATATATATTTCTAATGAACTCAGGATGTATTACTTATAAAGAGATTCCAAAAGGCACTACCTGTATTTCTTTAACATACAAACAAATTAAAATAAAACATAAAGTTTGAATAAACTGTACGTCATACATTTATTTCTATATTACTTTGGCTTTTGCATAATTTAAAATTTACAAATTAATTTTTTTATGTAAGTTCATCTTTTTTGGAGGAAGGGGTTGAATGAAAGAGAGTTTTTTTGCGATACATACGCAAACAAAAAGCACGCAAGGAATACAAATTACTTAATATTCTAATAATTTTTTCATAAGTTTATAAGATATCAAAAAGAGCAGCAAAGACTAAACATTGAGTAAACATTGTTGCAATTCATTTGTAAATCTTGGGGGACAACTTAATAAAGTCATTTATCTTTGGAAGTAGTAAGATACTTGATAGAATTATAGTTCAGGGCTCGAGCTATCCAATCCATAAGTTCTATATCAAGAGGTATCTCAACAAGCCTAGATTGATTTTGTTGGGTATTATCATTCAGTAGTTCGAAGTCATCACCTAAACAACCACGATACAGTATTACATTTGGATAAATAATCTCATCCTGATCTTTCTCAGCTGTAACTTCGTGGAACACGTCGTGATTATTGTAGCCACCTAGATAAGATACATAATTTCCCTTGCCCTATAATCGTACCCTTCAGCAGTTTACTATAGATATTACGCGACACGTTGTTCTCTCTAGATCAGAACACGAACTAAATCACTATCAGAAATTAACGAAAAGTTTGTGAAGAGCACAATCATCCATTGTTGTTTTAGGTAAGTGCCATACTCTTTTACACAAAATACATAGTTGCAGTCTTTCAAGAGAGATATATACATTTAGCATTACTTTGAAAACGTCTTCACATCGTAGTTGCAGAAATTCTTGTCCATGTTATGCTAAACTGGTTGTTCATGCTATGAAGGAATAATTCTGGATCCCAAAATAATTCCTTCTTTGGACGGAAAGAATCAGAAATTGTCTTCAGAAGGGGTTATATTTGTAGCCGAAATGAAAACCAGACATCTTGAAGTCTATTTTTGAATATGAACAGAGACTAAATTTCACAAGTATGATAATCACTACTTGACTTAAATATAAATGGTCTTTCTACTTATAAATGAGTCTTTCAAAAATTATTTATGATCCATTATATGGACCATATTTGTTATCTTTATTTTCATGAATCGGAATGGCCAGATATATAGCAAGTTGGGCTTTCGAAGTAATTCGAAACCCATCGAGTGATGTCTAACCAAAAGATTCGGAATCTATGTCGAGGATGCTCAGAATAAATCCGTAGAACTGGAAGCTCTTCCACTAAACTAGAGAAGGTGAAGAAATGGGTATTAACCTCCAGCTTGGTGATTTTCGTTATGAATTGTCTTGACAAAATGTGAGTGCAATATAAAATGCTGCCATGGTGCTCCTGAGGTAACTCTGAATCTGCAACATATTCAACGTGGTAGCGGCAAGTTATTTCTAATCAAAATGCTCGGCATTTAAAGACAACATCTTTATTTTTATATATTTTATAGTAAGTGTCCCAAAATAAATTCTATCTAAACATTTGGAGAACAGTGTATTTATTTTGAATATATATATATATATATATACCTGCATTACTCAATAGATGTAAAGTGATTCTCAGCGTTGCACTCCGCAAATGGAACATTTGGGGACAGTGTATATATTTTGAAATATATATATATATATATATATATATGTCTCCAAATGTTCCATAATATGTGGAGTGCAACGCTGATAATCACATTACATCTATTGAGTAATGCAGGTCGTTTAGTGAGCAAAGTTAGCTTTAAATTCTTCAATTGTCGACATAATACTGTCTGAGGGGTTAGTTTGGTAAAATAAACTAGTAAAATAAATCACCCCTTCCATATCCCAACAAATGGCAATAAAACCGTCTATGGGTACAATCCCGGCTTTGTGGTGGGAATAGGTTTCTCTTTTGAGCTTAGCAATTGTCTTTTCGAGTAACGTTTGCATAAATTATCCACTTTTCGTCTTCAGTCCCTATACGCTTTAAAAAAAGGAACAATTTCCTTTCTTGTGACTAGTGATATGCAAGCAATTATTCTTTGCTGACAGCGTTGATTTGTAAGTTCACTTGAAACATGAGAAACCTTTCTTACCACTTTTAGGTGCTTCACTACTGTTGTTGGCTCAGTTAGTTCTCTACTTGTTATTTAGAGTTCTGACTCTATCAGTGCTTTCAAATCATCATTATCAACCTGCATTAGCCGAAAAATTGTCTTTTTATCTTCAAAACTAAAATTTCCTTCTCTGAACTTTTTAAATTAATGTTGAATAGGACTTAAGATTATATATTTTGGATAACCCGTACAAATCTTTCGAAATGCTTATGCAGCATTTCTATGGAGCCTAAGCTCTAAAAACATATGGCATACATGCACTTATGAATTTATGTTTATGCACATCACACAACTTTTACACAACTTCTTCTTCTACACAACAATAACTTCTTTACAACTTAAGTACATCTCTTTTCTAGAAAATAAAACTTAAAATGTGTGTTTAACGGAGTGTAAAATAAAGAAATGATTGTATTAAGTTTTTAAAAAAGTTTTAAAAAATCATTATAATATAGTAAATATTTTTATCTACCTGAATTTAGGTAAATTAAAATTCCTTGTTACTTTCTGGTTAACTCATGAATAATTTTAAACATAGGATAATTGAAAATGATTTTCATACAGTTAGATATATTTATATTGTAATAGACAGTCAGTAACAACAACTAGAACTTGATTAGCAATATTTGACATTTACTTTGCAGTTAGCATTAATAAAATTAGCCTAAATATTAACATAAATAAAAGCGTTTTAATAGATTTACTGAAAATCTTCTCGTTTGTCTTATTTTGCAAAAAATAATATTATCAAATGTTTTTCTGCGCCATATTTACTATTTTAGCTTCTGTATTAATGCTTGCTAATATCACATTGTTTTCTGATATTAAGCCATATATTTTTCTTAATTATTGCCTTAATAATTATTTCTTAATTATTTTTTAATCGTATTGACATATTACAACTCTCAAACAAGAATATTGATACAAAGTTGTATGCATTCGATTCCAACATGACTTACAACTCGTTGCATAGAAAATAAAGAATTGTAAATTAATCAAAGTGCTCATTATGATTGAAATATATACTCATTTGTTAAGTCATGTTTAGAAACATGAACTTGATTACCACAGCTTTCCTCTCACTACGAATCACCAAGAGCTATTCAACACAGTTAAGCAGAACTTAATTAAGATTTGAAGGGAAGAAATAAGCAACCCATATTTATTATTGCCTTAATATAAATTTAATTGAATAAAATTTTATAGATATTTTGACTTCTATCGTTTTGCATTAGTACAAAAATTCAAACTGCATACAAAGTATTATTAAATACGCAACTTATTAAATGAGAAAAAATATCCATAATGTCACAAATTATTTAAATTCATTACAAAGGTATGATAAAATTAGCGACGTTTTGATTACATGCCTCATTATTTTTATCAGTTGATCTTCATAGTAATATACCAAGTTTGTCACAATTAAAAAGCTATAAGCTTATTTCTCTTAAGATAAAGTAGTTCATTTAAAAAAATTTCAACACATTGAATGATACCTTGAACCATATATTTAAAATGATGCAAGCGTCCTATAACAAGGAAAAATCATATTTCAAATGGATTTTGAATAAAAAATGAGTGACAAATAAAAAAAATTTAAAGCAATGTTTTTGACAAATAATTTTTTAGAGCTTATGCGTAATTGCCACTAAATTTCTCACAAGTAGGGTTTTTTTTCAATACTGTATAAAAATATAATTACTATATTTAAAAGAAATTTCTTAACGATGTTATTAAAATGCGGATAGAATAATTGTGGCAATAAATGAAATTGGCTTTGAGACTTTTTATTTGTTTGATTTAACTATATCCAAGTACCACAACTCACTTTTCCCTTTATCGTCAAAGAGAGTTTGATATCTTAATAAGCTCATTTTCTGGAACGTTAGATAAAACAGAATATAAAGATAAAGGTTATTAAGAATGAATTGTGATTTATATGATAGAGTATTCCCTGGAATTTAATGAATCCCCTTGGAGCATTATATAGTTGAGTTTATACAATGCAATTTATTTTACATTTATGTATTCACAATGTCCCAATTATATGTTTATTTTGTAAATTATAATTATATATTTATATTTACATGGTTAAGAAATTGAACCAAAATTCTCAATACAAATTATTATTATTACTGAGGGCCTTACAAAACATTCGTACTTTTATTACAATTAAATAAAATGGTAATAAATGCAGGAATAACCGTAGAAAACTTTAAAAAATGTATTTTTACAATTTTAATTTTAATTACATAAAAAATAATATAATATTAATTTATAATTAATAAATGTAATATTATTAAATATATTTATTATATAATTTTAAAAATATTTTTTGGAATTATATAAATATTTTGCGAACAATGGAATAATTATTACGTATTTTGATTCACTAAATTCTAAATTTATACGGGATTTTCTTAAAAAACAATAACAAAAATACATTTTATTTTGCAAAAACCTAATTCAAACGAAAATTGTTAAATTCTTTTTCTATAAACTGGAATAAAAGTAAAAAAAAAATATATTTTACAAATTCATTTATTTAAGTTTTTTTCACTCCTTGTCCGCATAGGGGACTTTAAATCTATAAGAAGCGAAGTTTTTAAGTTACTTTCGTTTCGAAGAGAAAGGTGGAAATACGAACATCGCAAATACCACATTTGAAAGAAGTTTGCTTTAAATTGCAGTTTAATCAAAATAGGAAATATCCATCATTGTTCAAAATGAATAAACGCGTTATAGTTCAATAGCATTTCTTAGCACACTTATTTATTATTCCATGTAATTTGTAATTCTTGACTTTATATTAAAATTTTCGAAAAGAAACACTTAAATAATAATATCGATTCCGAAATGACTTGCTGGACAGCATGTTAGGTTTTAGAACTAGAAGATCTCAGTACGAAACCCAACCAATAGTCTATGACATTCCCATGTCTATGAGGGAAATGGGCACAATAAATTCGTAGAATGAAATCAAGTAGGATGCAAACTTCAACAAATATTACTTACTCAAAAGGATACATTTCAATTTGTGGTAGCACTTGTACAATATATCAGGCCTCTTTCACCCACCCGCTAACATCTTTGTCTGAAATGCGACAATTGGTTATTAACCGAAAGCTTCACATCTATGCGAGAGATAAGTATGATAATTTCGTAAACCGGAAAGTGCTTCCGTTTTAGGAGGAGGATGAGAACTCCAAATGTCAAGTTTTAAGATGTTTGTTTCAAATTGTGATGTCAAAATGTTGGCGGAGGCATCTCCGGGCAGAACAATGAAATTTTGAATATGACTCATGCGTGCGTTTCAAGAACTGTATGATAATCCGACAAAATACCGGTCATTTGAAGAGAAAAAAACAATATAACAATATACAGTTTTAATTGTATTAGATTAATATATTTTATAAAAAATATTTTAAGAATTATTAGTTCTCAAACTAAATACACCGAGAAAACAATTGCTACAATGGCAATTAAAATTCTTCTAACATATTTTCTACATTTATGTTGATTACTGAATATAAAGAAATACAACATTACTGTGGTTTTAGGAGGTCTTTTATTTTTTAACTTGTGATTGATCATCATTTTGCTTATCTTTGATAAATAAAAATAACGCATACTTTTTTTAAGAATGAGTGAACAAAAATTTTGCCAAACCCATTTTGATTTAAAAAGTGCATTGTTTTAATTGAAGATATTCTTCTTCTTCAATGGCGCAATAGCCCCATGGCGGCCAAGGCCGTCTGCATACCTGAAGATTTCAAAATATGATATATTTTCTTTTTACGGGGTAGGGTTGAATAGAAGATATTAGGTTTGTAAAATTCACAAAAAATATCTTAATGCCATCAAAATAAATAAAATATTCTAGCCGAAGATAACATTTCTAGGATATTTCATTAAAAAATTCACGTACAGTAGTGTAGAATGATTAAACTAATTTAAACTTCTGAAATTTATAATTTTTTTATTTAATGCTCTTGAGAAACTGTGCAATTCTTTCTTGATTGCAACTGCTGTAAATAGCAAATAAAAGATTTTTCAAATTATTTGCTTCTCGTATGTTGTAAGTTTTGCATCTTTTATTTCTTAAATAAAACAAGTTTCAATATACTTAAGAATGTTGTTCCTCTTGGAACCTAACTGAAAAAAATTGGAACCTTAAATTTTGAATAAAAAGCAACGAAAATTCATTTGTTTTCTTATTACAGGACAGACTGAAATGGAAAACTTTTGGAAGTCGAAAGGATTTCTGATTCTGGTAAGTCATTAATAAATTAATAAAGTTATGTATTATTTCTTATACTTATTATTAATATTATATAACACTTCTTATATTTTCTTACTACCTATATATATTACTTCAAGCCTTTCATCTATGTGTGTTTCGCAACTGAAATAAATAAGAAATAATAATTTTCATACAGCCGGGGAAAAAAGGATAACGTCTGTAGAAAAATTTTCAAATATGAAAAACAACTGCGATTTCAAACTATGCAAATTTTTACAACTTAAAATTAATGCTACTGAATAATAAATTAAAATACTTTCTTAAAAATTTCTGATATTTTTTTTGGATTATGCAACAAATTATCAAAATCGGCGGATGGCCTCTTAGAAAAAAGTATAAAGTCGTCTGCTGATTACATCATCTGAAAAACAAGTAATATAAAAAAAAAAAAAATTTAAGTCAATTCCTACTTATTTTTCACTATATTGCAGAAAATTCCTTTACAAATAAAGTTGAAATTTTGCTTTTACATCTGAAGTCATCTATTATTACATGCATGCAACTTAAATCTAAAAAAAACTAAAATGAATTAATTAAATTTAATTAATGAATTAATATTTGAAAAAAACTGTATTAACATCAAGTGTCATCCTATACAAGTTTAAAAAAGTGTATTTGAAGTTGAGTGAATGAATAAAAAGTATTTTATTAACGGTTGAAAATTTGAACAAGATATTAGGGAGAGTGTGAGCTAATAGAAGGAATTGAATAAATAAACTAAAAAAGCACATTTCTCCTATTTCAGAAACAAACGCTAGATGAATTTATATTGTTTTATTCTTGTGTGTTTTAATACCATGTCGAGAAGACCACACTTATCAGAAACTGAACAATGCAAAACAATAGATTTTATCGATGCTGATTGCAGTGGTATTGAAATTACACGAAAAGTGGGAATAGTGGGTGGCTTAATTCGGGTGGCTATGGTACAAAACAGGTTACAGGAGGGCCAAAGATAATTTCTTGAAAGCAAGAGAGGCAGATACAGTGACTTGCCTGAAAGCAAAAACTGTCTTCTTAGCAAATTAAAATGCATTTGCCCTGCACCAGCCGTGCAAGAAATGTACTGCATAAAAGTCCTATTGTTTTGGACAAGAAGTTTTTAGAAATACCTTTACTTTCCAAGCAGCATATTGATTCACGTTTAAGTTTTGCCCGGAAACATTTAACTTCTGGCACCAACTGGAACTATGTCGTGTTTTCGAAAGAAAAAAAAAGTTTAATTTAGATGGGCCAGACAGTTTATGTTGTACTCTATGAAGATCACAAGAACACAATCTTTTTACTACAAGCCAATTCCGAGAAAAATCTGTCAACGTTTGGGCCACATTTACAGCAGGTGGTGCAACTGGAATTCCTTTTGTCGAAAACAAAATAAATTCCCTGTTATATTAGGACATTTTGACAGATAGCTTGTTCCCGGTAGCTCCTCTGATAACACCAGAAGGTTAGACATTTCAGCAGTTAATGCATTTGCTCATATTTCGTGCTCTACAAAATCCCGGATGATGACGAACTAGGTAAAAACATCTTCAATGGCAGCAAGTCTAATCTAAAAACAGCAATTCTTAATTGCTGTTTGGAACAACACTGATGTCTGGTCACAATGAACAACACTGATCTTCCATGGTCTGTCTGGTTTTATGAACGAACGTTTAATACAAGCATTATAAAAAAGGAGTTCCCAAATCACTTATGGAAGAATAAATCATATCGATTTTATACTTTTTTCCAACTTCAACTGTATGGTAAGTTTCCTAAGCTTTCATAGAATTTTACATAATGTAACTAAACTTAAATGTATTTTTGTTGCGATTTTATTACAGGACGTATCCTAACATTTCATGAAAATATGTATTTGAAAAAAATATTATATAAATTTCTAATATCATCTCATATATTTTTGCGAAGTTATACTTTTTTTTCACGGTTGTATTAAATGCACTTGAAATATACATTGAAATGAAATTTTATTTCCGTTCTTTCTAAAAGTAAGTTCAAATATTTAAATTCAAGTTAAAATGCATATGAAGTATGTATACATAAATATTTATATCTATGTTGTTACATTATGCACAGCATTTTTAAGTAAATTTTTAAGTTTGCAAATTTATTCTTTAATTGGGGAATTTAAATTTTTCATACAAGATTACTGAAACTACTTTTCCCTTAATTTAGCTAATCCTTAATTTATTAAATAATATTATAGGAGAGATAATATTTTTAAGGGAAAATTGTTGGCTTATAAAGAATTTATATTTGTTAATACCTAACATTGCATGCATTAATGTCTAGATATGTTGCAAGTTATATTATATAAAATTAAAGATTATGTTAAAGAGAGGAAAAATGAGTTCATTAATTATTAATTTTAAACTTTTTATTGGTTGTTATAATTTTTAAGATTCTTTCAGCAATTTATCTTTTTAATTTTTGCTAAGTTAATAAGTGTATCTAAATAAAGGATTTAAAATTGAGAATTTAAAATATTAAAATTAAAATGTCAGCAACGGCAAAATAAATTTGATAAAAATATTTCACTTCTCAATTTCTTTGAGGTTATTTATTCCTTATACAAAATTCCTTGCTGACTTTTCTGCCTTCGTTTACTATATTAAAGAAATTGAAATTGAATACCATGTACATTAAATTTGGTTAAATTGTCAACATAATATTTATAAATGATTTTCAAATATTTCCGTTTTAACTAGGGCCACATTGTATAAGATTTTAGTAAAGCTTTCATTCGATTGTAAGTATGATGATATCATTTTATAACAGGAAAATGAAGACCATAATCCATTACTTTAAATATCTCTTTACATTTTAATTAAAGAATTAAAATAATTATAAATAATGAATTATTAATGAATTATATTTCTTAAATGTTAATTAAACTTTTCCACGTTTCTTTACAAAATCAGATTAAATTTAATATAAAGAAATTAAATAACTTTATAAGAGTCTTTAAAAGCTTTGACACTCGAATTAATAACAAAAGAATTTTTGTTCTTGTAATTTTAAATAAATCAGAATATTATTTGAATAAAAACGGCATGAATAAATAACATATCGTCTGAATACAGATACAAATATTTGTTTGGAATGTCAATTATTCTTTCTTCGTAATTGTGACGAGTAGGATGAGTATGATTATCTGTTAAATAATCGACATCGTTCAAAAAGCGAGTAAGTACTTGGCATCTTTGTCGTCGTGTGAATGATTCTAGTAAGTACTCGACATCTTTGACATCATTAAATCTAGAACAAAAGAATCATTCGCTAGTTAGTGAACTCCGTGGAGGTGTAATAGCGTAAATGTGACGATGGTCACAATTCAGATGTTATATCTTGTTCAAATAGTGTGAACAAATATAATTGTAAAGAAGTTTGTCCTAAATTTCGTATCCATCATCGCAATATTGTTTTAAACTTTTGATTAAATAAAAAAATGGTTACAAACAAAAATTTATTGACACGTCTATGATATTTGAACGAAATGGCAATGTGAACATCAAAACAAAACTTCGCATTACATATGCTTCTTCATAATTTTTTTGCTTTAGACACAAGATTTTGTGGGTTGCAGATGTATACTGAAAATTTTTAAGCTTCGAGAATTTTTCTCGCTGATGAAAATGATTGTTATAAAATAGGGATACCATAAAAATTATTTGATCGTATTTCATTTTAGCGTCATTCGAACAAAGAGAAGGGTAGCTTTACCTATTTGAAACTATAAATAAAAACAGATGAAATTATGCTTATGAAATAAAATAATTGTTTAAAAATTCAAAAAAATTATTTATTTTATTTTCTAAAGAAATATGTATAGATGATTGTTTTCACTTTTTACTTTTGATCCAGGCATCAGTTGTCGTTTCACACCATCCTATGTCATGAGTATTAAACAATAAGTGCAAAGTCAATTCCATGATTTTCTAAATAGAAATTTACGCAGTGAAGAATACATTTTGTAAGATCTTACTTTTATCTATAAGGATGAAATTATAAGGAAATACGGATAAAACTATTAATCTTTTTTTCATGAAACTTTCCCAGTTTAAGATAGATACTTGTTGTGTGAGATAACTTCTCGTTAATGTCAAAACTTATCGTTCTTAGTTGTAGCCCGCTTTTATGGGCCTGTTGTGATGCCTTTATGAATACGACTAAATATTCTCATTGCAAAAGTAACGATTGATTTTGTTAATTTTACGTATTTGTATTGGCATTTAATATAAATAATAATTCTTTAATGATAAATTAATGCAGATGATTATCATGGCATCTTTTTGTAAAAGTAATCTGCTATTCTTAAATGATTTTATTTACTTGGGCAGGGTTGTAGCATTTATTTTTTGTTTAACGATTGTTTCATTTCATCATCATCATCATCATCATTATTATTATTTGATTTCTTACATACACGTATGTCATATAGACTTTGACATAAAATGTAGTTTTCTAAATGTTGCATCACGTTTTCTACAACTTTTCTCATTAATTAAATAAAGAAATGAATTTAATTTAATGTAGTATTTTTAATATGCATTTTTCATTAACATAATTTTTATGGCAGCAAACTACAAGAACGATACACATTACGCATGCACATTTACCATCTAGGCTGCTAGTCTGAATTCTGCCATTAAAAATATTATCAGCCCACAATGGTTATATGATCCAATAAAAAGCAAAGGATTCATAAATAATATGTATTCTTACGAAACATAAACTAAATAGATCATACAATGTGTAATGTATATCATTGTTTCATGCGTTTTATTATTCACCATAATTTATACGAGAAAAAGATAAGACCGCAGTATAAGACTTTGATAACAGAATATATATATATACTCCGTATTCCTTCTTTAAATAAAATTTTTCTTTATTTAAGATAAAATTTCAAAATATTTGTCATTTTCTTAGGAATTAGATACCTGGCAATGATATTTAACTGACGACATCATTACATGTCTTAAATATTAATTAATTGTCTTAATTGTTAAATTTTTCTTTAAAATATTTTGTTTTACTCTTATAATTAAGTAGTTTTTAAGAATGTAAAATAAAAAGATACAATATTTGTAACTAAAAATATTAAATTCAAATGGTTGCTAAGAAACTAAAGTTTATTTGCAGAAAACTTGAGATAACTGCATTTTAAGAGGCATTATAAACACATAATTGTGTTATAGAAAAATAAAAAAGATAAGGAATATAAGTAGATGAATTCTATAGCACTAAAAAGCTCTTTAATTTATATTTACTGAAGAAACTGTAGGAAACCTGATGAAAAATAGAGGCGCAGCCGTGTTGATAAAGATAAAGCTAATTAAATTATTGAAGCCCCTTTGATTCTGTATTTTAAATTACACTAATTAAGCACGGACTATAAACTGGCCCCATCATTAATTTTTTTTAATTAACTGAATCCCTAATTTTTTTTATCCATGTAGCCAGACATGGTTTTCAGCCTTGCTATAAGCCAGTAATTTATATGCTAACTGATTCAAGAAAATAAAACAAATTATACTTTCAGTATTAAGTAACCTTATAAGTACGTAATTCTGTAATAGAATGATACTATAAGAAGGACAATAAATAAATGCAGACAACAATAAAACAAAAAAACTACTTCATTTATATTTAATACAATTCAAAACGTTTAATAGGAAAATTGTCATAGAATGAGAGGGAAGAACGAATTTCAAACAAAATTTTATTTGATCATTTTCTAAAAATTTAATTTTCACTACAGTTTATCTAGCACGAGCCTTGTTGATAAATATAAAAATATTAATTTGCTATCTAGCTACGAACTTGTTATTTATTAATAAACTGAAAATTTCTAAGTTGCACCGTTATTTATTCAAAATATACATATTTTTCAACTAATAGAAAATATTTGATATTCTAGTGTTAAAGTTTAAGAATATATTAATATATTACTGAACGAGCAATATATTTTTATTAAAAAAAACGATCTGCAATACTGCTTTTGTTTCCCAGACGAATAATGCATCTAATATTTGTGAATAAAATATATTTAAAAACACGAATAAACTGTCAGTGGGGTTGAAAAATTGAGCAACGAAAAATACCCCAAAACGGATATTAATTTGTCAGACAGCGAATATTTTACGTATTTACGGATGTACATGAAAGACATTTTATTTTACGTGAGGGCTGAGAAAACAAAGTGACTGAAGAAATTGAATATCCATGGCTTTTAATCGTGTTTTTCTTTTCGGTGTGTTTGTTGAAAAGGAAGAAAAAAAGTAAGTCTGACATTTCGGATTCTCCCATTGCTACAAAAGCACAAAACATTCAATCCAAAACAAGATGGGAAATGAAATTTCCCAACCTGTTTTCGTAAACACGAACATATAGAGAAACGTTTTAGTTCATTTTGTGCATAATAGAAGAAAACAGATTTCAGTTTGGGAGGCTACAGGAGAGAATTTCAGTAAAATTAATTCCATCTTTAGAAGTGGGATTTAGGAAAGTATGAATGTATATTAATACTGAGTTTCGCATTTTCATAAACAAGCCAATCTCTCTTTTCATTTTCAAAATTCCTAAATAAATAAGAGCTATGAGAAAAAGAAATTTATTTTTTATATTTATTATTTTCAAGTTGTAAAGATTAAAATGAGCTTTTAAAATAAATTTGAATAAATGTTATTAGCAACCAAATTTAAATGTGCTGTTGTTGTTGTTCTAATGCAGATGACAATACAGAGACAGTTAATATTTATGCCATAAGCAAGGGCTGCACAGCTGTTACACATTTACCCAGAGAACACGTGTAGCTTGAAGATACGCTATAGACGCGAATAACACTATCCCCACAATGCTCTACAATCCTATTAGACCGGGACCTACGTTTTAAAGTGCATTCATTATAAACATTTATGGCACCGCCGGGATTCAGTCCCGCAACCTATGGTACAGAGGGCCAGAGCGCTAGCCACTCGGCACCCAAATTGTAATATAATTTCGTTCATTAAATTCCTATATAATATAAAATAAATAAAAATTTTAAAATTGAATAAGTATTATTAGCAAGAATATTTTTATGTCACAATTGTTTTTATTTACATCTATTTTCATGAGACGCAGGCATTTTCCTTGGGATTCACAAATAAAATAAGAACTTAATATCTGGAAAATTACTGAAGTATAAATCTTACATGAAAGCGTAACTCGTCTAAGAAGAAAGCAGGAGCAGATTAAAAGAAGTCGTTAACTCCAAAGGAATGTAAGGGGAGAGCGACGAAGTGTAATGATCACTTGGTGATGTCCTAGTAGTTAGAGAAATCGATTGGTAGGACGCTAATCAAATAATTCAAGTTACTTAACGATTGTTTGATCTTGGTAAAGGACCAAGATGATGACTAAGTTACGAATCTAGTGGACAACTGTGATTCAATGAAAACTAATCCTGTGCTAAGGATTTGGTTTTGAAACATTAAAAATTTTTAATTTTAAATACATTTTTATAATCGTCCCAGTAATTTTAATCAATTTTTTTTAACACTGAAAGCGCTAATTGAGATTCTTAACCAACTACACAAGCACTGTGCCACTTCTAGTGCAACTCCATAAGGAAGTTATAAATGTAGAAATTATTCATAAAATGAAAAGTGTAAGTGAAAGATTTAGATAAAAGGGTTCCATTCTGATGTGCTTGAATATTTTTCTAACACCTTTTATAATGCTAAAATGTTAAATTTATATTCTTCTTCTTCTGCATTGGCACAACAGCCCCATGGTGGGCTGAGGCAGTTTGCCTTTTCACAGATTTCGAGACAGGAGATGTTTCTTTTTACGTGGTAGGGTTGTCAGCCTACGCCCAACAGTCCTATTACACCTGGACCTACGTTTTAAAGTGGATTCCGAACCATTACAAACATTCATGGCACCACGGGAACTCGAACCTTGTGGCACAGAACGCCAGAGCGTTATTCACTGGGCAACCAGACCCTAGCATTTATATTATATTTCATAATTATTTGTCAGTGTCAGTGTTAAATAGCGAAGAGATGATTTTTGACGTGTTATCATGCCAACCTTATTCCATTTAGTCAAAAACATTGGTCTTCAAAGATTATTGTATTTTCTTTTTACATATCATTCATGATCATTAAAATGTTCTAACTCCTCAATCTACTTTGACAACATCTGTCGTTTGTAACACAATTTATACAAAGAAATTCAATTTTTACGAAAGATAACGTTTTGCATATCAGTTACTACAGACTTATGGCAAGTATAACTAAAAGTTAAGAAAGTTTATGAACAGGAAATGTCTCCTTAATTTTAAAAAAAAAAATTCCGCTTTCAATTATTATAATATAACCCAATTACAATGTCATAAGAGAACACTTTCCTTACAATATCTTACCTCAGATACATAACTTATTTGCTGGAATTTTTTTCAAACTGCCTTACATAATTCAAAAAATAAATATTTTATGTAAAAATGCTTAACACTTAAGAAATTGAATCGCAAAATTATAGAACGAAATTAAATAAACTAGCAAATAAATTTATGCAAGGGTCACCTAGAAATTTGTTTATATAGTGTAAATGGAAGTTTTATTCGCTGATATCGCTTAATAAATTTTTATGTCTTGTTCAATGTATATTGCATCTCAAATATTAACGTAAATCAAAACGTGTTTAGTGTTATTTTGAAATTTATGTAAATCCTGTCCTTAAGAATTATTATCGTTATTATATTTATTTAAATATATTTCCAATAAAGGTTCCATTTCAAAATTCTTTATTCCATTTATAAAGTTGTTTTAAGTATTGAAAAATAAAAATTGCTTTTTAAGATAGTTAATATTTTTTATTCCTTTTAAAGTAATAGTAACTTATAATTCTTATTAATTTATAAAATATATTTATATTTTATTTGCATTTTATTCTTAGTATATGCAAATATTTTCTATTCAATTTCATCTTTAATATAACAAACTATATTAAATATATTTGAAAACATTCCATCTTTCGATTAATTTTTTATACAGCATTTCTATCCACCATTAACTTTAAAATTTAGATTCTTAGCATCCATTTTATTTCAAAATATTAAACAAACAAACACAAATGTTTATAAGAATGCAAAATTGTCTGGAAAAAATGAAAATTGTAAAATGTTTGTGAAAAGTAATGAAGATTCTTTAAGCAGTTTTTAACAGAGACATCAGTTCCTACCCTATATAGCGAAGAAAAAACAGGCATTTAGGAATATTTTTTGTCTTTTCTATTTAAACTAACAGAAAAGATTTAACTATAAATATTAAAAAATGAGAAATAGAGAATCATAAGTCAATTTCTAAGAACTTTCGTATTTAACGTATATTTAATATCATCTTATATATTATATCCTTTTAGAGATAATTCTATGCATATTTAAAAAATGCAGAATTTATATATGAAAGTTTATAACTAATTAAAGAAAAAGAATACTGTTATCAAATAGGAACGGCAAACAAAAATTATCCATATACGAGAATATTATTTTTTATTCATAACAACAAACAATTTCTTCGTCTTTGAGTTCAACGAAACAAATTTGCATAAAAAGTTTTCTTTTAGTTATTACAGAGATCTAATAAGAAATTTTCATTTCTACTTGCAATTAAGGTGAAAAAAATATGCTGGTGCATGGAAAAAAATATGTAAAAAGAGTTTATAGCACTCTTGTATGAGAAATTATGATATAAAATTATCAGTATTAATCTAATATTTTGTTAAACTTTAATGTACTTATATGTCTATTTATTCTGTATCACTAAAGCATTATTAATCCTTCTTGTTGTTTGAAAATGCATTTTTATTACCTTTAAAGAATAAGATTCGGTTCTGATTTCTTATCACAGCAAAAACACTGAGACTATTTATTTTTTCAAAATATTAAGCGTAGCGCAGTGTTCTCATCAGAATTTAGTAAGTTTATGTAAATTTAGTAAACAAATAATATTTTTCAAAATACTTAACCTGCGAAATTGGTTGCTTTTTTTAATTTTTTAAATTTTCTTTCTTCAAATGGAATAGGTATGAATTTATGATAACTGCTTAAACCTTTAATACCAAATAGACAAGTTTTAAAGCAAGATTTATGAAAACGAGAACAATAATCACTAAATTTCAAAAATAAATAAATAAAAATATATTAAGATACAAATTTAATTTAATTTAGTGAATTCGTCTCATAAACTTGTTAAATTTAAAGTATTAAATAAATTGAGCACGTCACAATTAAATAAAATCATGTTTTATGGTTGACGGATTTTGCTTCATCAAGTGGATTTTGCATCATATACTTTAACTTTATTCCAAAACTGGTTACTGTTTGTCAAGCAGGGGATTCAAATACCAGGTGAGACGGTTAATAAGTCTAATTTTTCAACAGAGGGGGCTGTAAACAAGGGTTGGTTAACAGTCTCATCTCTTATGGTATTTTCTTGCTATTGCAGTACCTTTCAAAACGCCATTGATGTTTAAACGATTTCGAGTTAGCGTCATATTTATTTCGCTTGGTAAACATGTCAAGTTTTGAGCCAAGTCTACAGTATTTAAGGCACGTACTGCGTTTCTTGTTCATTCAAAAGAAAAACGCCAGTGATTCCTTGCAGTGACAATGTCCCAACACAGGAAGCTTGTGTGCAGCTGGTTTAGACGACTCATAAGTGATTTAAACGAGTCGGTATAGTTGGTTTAGACTATAACATAATTTAAATTGATTTATATATGTCCTCAATTTACCTATTGAATACTTCTAAAATCTTATAATAACAATTAATAATATTTTTTTTTTTTTAAATAGATTATTTCACTTTGCGTTTGGCCTACCATTGCAAGTGTACTTGATAATAATGGTAAGTTACATGCTTATGAGCAAGCCCTCACTCCTCCTCACTTTCAATCTCTCTCTCTCTGTAACACGCACACATACACACACACATACACACACACATACACACACACACAGACACACATATATATATATATATATATATACATATATACACTGAAGTGACAAAAGTCATGGGATACCTCTTAATATCGTGTCGGCCCTCCTTTCGCCCGGCGAAGTGCAGCAACTCGACGTGGCATGGACTCAACAAGTCGTTGGAAGTCTTCTGCAGGAATATTGAGCCATGCTGTCTCGATAGACGTCCATAATTGTGAAAGCGTTGATGGTGCAGGATTTTGGGCACGAACAGACCTCTCGATGATGTCCCATAAATGCTCGATGGGATTCATGTCGGGCGATCTAGGTGGCCAGATCATTCGTTGGAATTGTCCAGAACGTTCTTCAAACCAATCGCGAACAGTTGTGGCCCGGTGACATGGCGCATTGTCATCCATAAAAATCCCATCGTTGTTTGGGTACATGAAGTCCATGAATGGCTGCAAGTGATCTCCAAGTAGCTGAACATAAGCATTTCCAGTCACTGTTCGGTCCAGTCGCACCAGAGGACCAAGTCCATGCCATGAAAAAACAGCCCACACCATTACGGAGCCACCACCAGCTTGAACAGTGCCTTGTTGACAGTTTGAGTCCATGGTTTCGTGGGGTCTGCGCCACACTCGAACCCTACCATCAGCTCTTACCAACTGAAAGCGTGACTCATCGGACCAGGCCACGGTTTTCCATTCATCTAGGGACCAACCGATATGCTCACGTGCCCACGAGAGTCGCTGCAAGCGATGTCGTTCTGTCAGTAAAGGCACTCGAGTCGGTCTTCTGCTGGAATAGCCCAAGAAAGCCAAATTTCTCCGCACAGTTCTAACAGACAAGTCCCTTGTACGTCCCACATTGATTTCTGCGGTTATTTGACGCAGTGTTGCTTGTCTGTTAGAATTTACGACTCTTTGCAGACGTCGCCGGTCTCGGTCGTTAAGTGCAGGCGGTCGACCACTGCGCTGTCCATGGTGGGATGTTATGCCTGAAATTTCATACTCTCGGCACACTCTTGACACAGTGGATCTGGGAATGTTGAATTCCCTAACGATTTCCGAAATGGCATGGCCCATGCGTCTAGCTCCAACTAACATTCCGCGTTCGAAGTCTGTTAATTCCCGTCGTGCGGTCATCATCACGCCAAAACCTCTTCACATGAATAACTTGAACAGAAATGAGAGCTCTGCGAAAGCACTGCGCATTTATACCTGTTCTACGCGATGCTACTGCCATCTGAAAATTTGCATATTGCTATCCCATGACTTTTGTCACTTCAGTGTATGTATATATATATATATATATATATATATATATATATATATATATATATATATATAACAAGACACATGAATACAAAGACCAAAAAACATAAGAGGATTAAATTAGAAACACGATCACTTTGTATGTTGGTATGTAGACATCATTTTTTGGGAGTTTTTTAGCTAGAAAATTAACATAAATTAATATATATATACACATAGTTTATGCAATAATTTTCTCTTACTATATTATAATCAGAAAATTTTAATTTTCGAGTAATTAATTTCTTTATTCTGCTCCATTTTTATTTAATTTATATTATGGACAAGGTAACAGCAATTAAATTATTTCTATATACTTAATTCTGATTGATTATTTTTTAAAACGCAACAGGGAGAATTTCGATGCTTATTTAAAAAAAGAATTTTCTTTTATATAAACTCTTTTCATTGCAATTGGCATTATACAGTCAGTATTTAGGGAATCACCTTTGCAATCATCTAATTAATTATAAGTCTTTAATCTTATTAGCATTGCCTTAAAGATATTTATATAAATTATAAGAGTCTTCAAACAGAGACCATTTATTTATTTTTTTTTTAATTTAACAATTTTAATTAGTCATATGTATATTTTTATATAGAGTAATATACACGTAAATATCTTCTATATCTACTCTTTTCGAGTCCTTTAAAATAAGAAAACATACCTGATTCAAATTTTCTGTCTTTCCTTTTTATCAAAATATATAAACGAAAAACCCCAGAGGGTTATACATAGAAAATAAATAAAGCAGACGAAATTTTTCTTTTTTTCAGTTTTCAGACATTTTGCTTTAATGTACAATTTTATCAGAAGAATACTATTACTGAATTGTATGGTTCCTAACCTTGATCATATTTTCAATGCATTAAAGGATCTTTTTGAATATGATAAAGAAACAAAGTCATTGCAACGTGTTCTTACAGAATTCTGCCTGAAGTAAGATTTTTCATATCAGAAGCCAGCTGTCATGTTTTACGAGAGAGACTTGTGTTATTAAGATCGGTTTAGAAAGAGTACAGATTATGAAAAGAGAAATGTATTCGGAAAAAGGATATTCCCACAACTGCCATAGAAGTCCTTCCTACAAGTTTTGAAATTTATTTTCAACTATTTTATATTCTTTCTAAAAGACTAGAAGTTTTGATTGCTTGCACTGCCATCTCAAAAAGTTTTTCAGCAGAATAAAGTTTCATTTAATGAATATAACATTTGAATATTTGATACCTATACGTTTTGTTAGACCTGCATCTATATTTTTATATAATGAACAAAAATTCTTGATAAAGGTATAGTTTAACCAAAGAAGAATTTTTGTATGAAAATTTGTAAAATTCAATCATCAGTTGGCGGACAAAATGCAAAATACGCAAAATAACACTGGATGCAAAATAGAAAAATGCAAAATAATACTGGAATTTGTGCCATTTTTTTTCTTTCATATGGAAGTTAATTTGCATTTATATAATCCTCTTTGAAACATTTTGCACTATATCATATATAAATTAAACTTTTAGAACTTCATTAGTTTTACATTCGGAGATGATTTAGAAGTTTATGTAAATTTTATTTCCAAAAAATAACGATGTTTGAGATCTAACTGTAAATAAGTTCTCCTCTCCCTTTCTTTTATTTATAAACATCGATGGGTTTCGTTTTTCCCTTATTCATGCCATAAACATCTCATGTAAAGGCAACAATAAGAGGATATTGCTTTCCTGGAGGATCTTTAGAGATTCCACATTTGCATTTCGTATGGAAGAACACCAGTAAAACTCCAACCACCAATTTGACTATCAATGCTTGATATTTTAAGTACATTGCATCAACTACTATCCAGGCTCCTCGTTTTTGAATGGAAACCACCAACTTATTTGAACCTGAGCCAATGCAATTTCCTGTGACAGCAAATGGGCCTTTTGCTTCTTTGAAGAAATAATTTTTTTTAAAAATTCACAAATGTTATTACAAATATTTTATTAAAGATTTCTATTCATTTTAATTTAATTTAAAAAAACCCTCCTAATTTAAATTTGTAAATAACCTTTAAAAAATTAAATATAATAAATATTTTTAATATTTTTAAAATAAACTGATGTTTTAAAAAGCTGTTTGTGTTCAATATGCTCTCGTGCTTTGCAATAAATTATGTCATGCAGACACTGTAGCTTCTTTACATTTTGTTCTTCTATCACAAATGTTTTTCAGTAAAAACATCGCACAAACATTGGAAAGTCGACAGTTAAATAACATCTTTTCTTTGTCTAACGACTTGCGCGATATGAAGTACTTGCAAATAAAATAATATATATATATCCTAAAATAACCCACGTTAACCATGAAAAAACATTTTTCTTGATTTAAGCTCTGCTTTATGTTTTTTTACATACTGAACCTGAAAATAATAATCAAATAATCATAGGACATACCGTTTTCTCGCAAAAAGTATCATTATTCTAAACATATTGAAAATATATCGGACATTTTTTATGGAAATATCAAAGTTTGGAACAATGTAAATCACATATATTTATAAGCATTTAACATTGTTACCAATGTGTTTTGTGGTAGTTACAAATAAACCTATCAATTGTGTTCCAAATCGTGGGGTTTTAGACTGTTTCAGTCATTTTTTACATCATTCTCTGTCCCTTGCAGTTTATTAGTTTCTTTTGCTTTGTCTTCAGTAAATTTCGAGTCGTGGGGGCGTTAAATGTCTCAAACTTTTGTCATATTTGTGACAAGTGTGTTATCAAGTAACACTAAAGATTTATAACAAAATTTGTGAGAAAGGTGTACTTTGTGTACTTCGTGCTAAGTCTTGGAGATTCATAAAACCTTTGGGTGCCACAAGATATATGTTATGTTTATTTAGAAGATTTAAGGTAACTCACAACGAAACACTATTTATAATTTTCCATTAGTATGGAGCATTCTTTGATATCCAAGGGTGTTCCTATGGTATGCAAAAACATCACGTGAGTGTATAGGCCCTTATAAAATATTACTTCCACCATTGCTCATAAAATTGGATATCATAAAAAAAATTTTAAAAATGATCGCATAACTGTTCCCAGTACCTAGGCAAAAAATTCTCTAATTCAGCTCCCCCTTTTTTTTTTTTTTTTTTTTTTTTTTGGCTCTGAAGTAAGAAAATTGATAAGACCTTAACTTTGAAACTGTAATGAATTTAAAAGAAGATGATGGGGGACTACATTTAAACAAGTTACTTTTTAAGTTCCTTGAAAAAGAAGGGAGACCCTAATTAAGAAAATATTCAAATTATGTTGAGATATCCGAAAACTTTGGTGTAACATGAGTCTGAATGTTTCTTTTCTGCAATCAAACTTGGAAAAAAACTTCCACGTTTGATTGCAGAAAATTGTTTTTTTTACATGAAACTTCTGAAATCAAATTTTTTCCCTTAAGTTCTTTGATCAATGACTAAAGAACAAGATAAGCATTTCCATCAATATATTATAAAGGAGATTCTAAGTTCTTTGGGATATAAATATGATGGAAGGTTACTGCTGGTCATTCCATAAAGAAATTCCGGAAACATCCCTTGAGAGAAAGAGCTGCATCCAAATTTTTACTTTAAAAAATATACAAACCTATAAATCATTATGGGGAAAGACAATACCATCCCCAACTTTCATGATCAGAATGCTGAAAAAAATGTAATAGTAATACATTTGTATTTCGTTTTCTATATACCTTTTTAAATTCACTGCACTTTATTTTAGCATTTGAAAAACTAAGAATTGTTGAAAAAAATTGTGGGTAATAGGAGAAAGCGATTGAATGACTGGAATAAGCATTCTAAAAAGCCTCTTAAATTATGAAAAAGTGTTTTTTAAATATTTATTGTTCCGATATTCCAAAAATTCAAATTTTTTGTTAAAATCGAATAAAAGTGTCACCATTAAAATTGTTCCTTTTTTTATGAAAACGACAATCTTTCGATTATTTTATTATTATTTCACTTATAAGTGTAAAAGGCTTTTTAAAGGCAAAAAGGCTTTTTATTTGAAAAATAATCCTCTATTGTAACCTTTTAAACAAAACTTGACAAACTTTGACATTTTAAAAATATTTTAAGTCAATTGAAATCTCAGATTTAACGCAGGTAAAAAATAAATATTGAATAAGATATAACTTATTTTATGCGCGTATCATAAAAAAATTATATATTATTTTCCTGCTCCCTATTTATTTCTACTCAAAGAAATAGTAAGTTTTTATTCAATAAATTTTTATATGCATCTGAAAAGGAATTGTTGAAATTTCATACTTTTATTCTTTTAGTGAGTGAAGAAATCCCCAGTGAACATAGATCTGCAGTTGAAGAAGCTGAAGCTGTTAAGCAACTCTTAGTTCGACTTATCCCGGAAAAAGCACATGAAATTCTGATTGAAGTGGACTACGAATTTCACGATAAAGATGCTTTCCAGGTTTGACTTAAACAGGATTTACTTTATAAGCTATACCCTGCAGCATTTATAAGTTAGAAATTCACTGTCAATTGATAAAAATTGTGACTTTATTTAAATTTGTCTAATTTATAATCTTATCCTTTTTTAAATGCGATCCCATGTTAAGATTTCTTTTTATTAGTCTTTGGTCAAGAAGTATGTGTTTTGCAAATTACAATTAGAATACGCCATTTTTATATGAATTATTGGCTTAATTATGATTCTTTCCATAAATACTCTATCCGTTCATAATTAAATCCATGTATTTTTAACAAAACATGTAATCCATGTAATTTTAAATATTGATTTAATATTTTTCTTATATTCAAAAATAAAATTAAGAAAAATATGGCTACCCTTTTTAATAATGGATGAAATATCTTTAATAACTGAAACTAGGATAATTAATCTTTGTTTAAATGATATTGAAATCCGATATTACTTCTCACTACTTTAAATGTCTACTTGTCTTTCTATTTTTATCTCTCAGTTAATTAATCCTAAAAATATTTCAAGCTCATATTTCTTGAGAATGATATATAAATTTTATATTCATAGTATAAAATCAAAACTCGTTGACATATTAAGTCAGTTTTTTTACTATGGCTAATTATATGAGTGCTTTTATGTGTTAGTTTTGTTAAGAAATATAAAAACAATTTAATTTTTGGAACAAAATAATGTATTTTAAAAATTGTTAGTATAAATTTTTAACTATAAGCGATTTACAGCACAAAAATGACAGTTTAAGTATAAGTAATGACATAACATTAAAATGTGACAGAGCTGATTCAATGGTAAAGTAAAATAAACTAAAGTAAAAAAAAAAAACAAGAAAGAATGTCGCAAAAACAAATAATAAAATATTAATATTGTTGTTACAAGTCCTGAATAATATATATTCTCAACATACTAAATCCTGATGGTTAGAGATTATAATACCTTAAGGAATAAAAGCACTTATTGTTCATCTAAGTTGCGTAAAGAAATCCAAAATAGAAAAAGCCTTTAGCAAATAGCTTTTTAAGACATTGCGGTTTATTCACTAAACAAAACGTAAAAATTCATTTATTCGTATCAATATGTAAAAGCCTAACTGGTGCGGTGTCTGAAATAAAATGTTTTTAATTAGTTTACTTCAGATTTATATGTCTGTGATAGTTTTATATTTGATACAAAAAACGTAAACTTTCTGAAATTTTTACCTTAACATTCATTTAAAAAGGAAGGGCCATGCTCTCCAATTTTTTTTTATCATTTATAATATAATTATTTTAATTATAGTAATTTTGTGTTATATTAATTTTATTTTGCATTTCGTTTTTATACTATCAATACTGCGATATTTTTATATTATCAATACCAGAATATAAATGAAAATATTAATATTCTAAAAAATATTATTATCAGTTGTAAATAATAAATACGTGGATCGAAATATAAAAGTAAAAGGATTAAATTAAAACTTACTGATACTTAATAATAATTAAAATTTTAGTTCAAAAATGTTTAAAATTTTAAATGATTTGTGCCATTTATTCTGTGGAAAGTTTATTATTGAAGTTGTCTTTTTCATCTATTATACTATTAAAATTTTATTTCTGAATAATTATGATTTTTTTTTCTAAATTAGTTGTATAACAGTAGCCAAATATTAAAAAAAAATGTCTAACTGCTCTATTTGAAATAATTAATATCTTATCAAAATAATCAGATTTATTTCATTTGGTTATTATTTTTTTTTTCATTTTTTCATACATTTAAGATTTATTATTGTTTGTAAGAAATGCATTTATGCACCTATTTGAAGTCACTCCCTACAGTTGAGGAACCACTTACTTAATGTATTTATAAATGCCATTTATTGTTTGAATGTATTTTCAGATATTTAGCTTTTATTTTGAAATACACAATAACACTTAAATTATGTAATTGCACAACACATAAATTAAAAAAACAGCTAAATTTTTATATCAAGTGTTAATTAAAACCACATATTGCAAAAAAATATAACTTCATATTATGATTGAATAAAAACAGTAAATGTCAATAAATATAGTTGGGTTTATTAAGGAATTTTTTGGTTATAATGCAGAACGTTTAATGAAACAATTGCTTGGCAGTTGCTTTTTTATTCGTTAGCACATAAAATTTTAATATCCATCTGAATAATGACATTTCAATATTTCTGAAAGAATTCTATTTTTAAATTTTGTATTTGACACATAAAATCATCTTATTTTGAATTTCATTGTAGACTGCAATCATCTGATAACTAAAAGATAATTGATATGTCATAATATACACTCATGTCCATAAATTAAGGATAATGAAGTTCAGGCAAAGAAAGAGACAGAAGCAAAACAAATTTGACTTATTTGTAAAGTCTATTTATTAAACAAAAGGTAAAGAGCAAAAAAGATGCTATATGTGTGACATAATTAATAAAAATTGCGATTTTTACTCCCTGGAGCAAATTTAAAAAAAGAACCTATTTACAAAAAACAGTATAACATGGTTAGTATGATGGTTAATATGGAGTATGCCTCCCGGACGATGCAATACAGGCCTTACAACGCCTAGGCATGCTGAGTATCAAATTATCAATCTGATCTTGGGGAATAATATTACACCACTCATCGAGCAATGCCCTCCGAAGTTCCGGTTGACAGGTGGGAGGGGGTTGACGGGCTGCAATTCGTCGGACAAGCATGTCCCACACATGCTCTATTGGATTCAAGTCCGGTGAGTATGCTGGCCAATCCATACGGGTGATATCCTCCAATTGAAGGCATTCGTCTACAATGTTTGCACGGTGAGGACGGGCGTTGTCATCCATAAACAGAAATTCAGCACCCATGGCGCCCCGAAACAAACGTACATGTTGTTCCAGAGTGACATCCCGATAGATGTGGCCTGTCATCGTTACACTCTGAACATGCAGGTCAGTTCTGGAACCAAGAATAATTCCTCCCCAAACGAGCCATCCTGCACCACCGTAACGGTGTCGTTCAATGGTGTTCTCTTGGTGGTAACGGGTACCTGGCGCTCTCCATATGAAAGTCCGGCGAGAATCAGACTGCAAACTAAACCTGGACTCGTCGGAAAACATCACACCAGACCACTGTTGCGGTGTCCACAATGCATGCTCTCTACTCCAGGTTAATCGCAGGCGATAGTAAGCTGCGGTAAGTGGAACACATCTGACAGACCTACGAGCATATAGACCAATGTGCCCTAAGCGTCTGTACACGGTCTGCCTTGAAACTGTCGTACCGGTAGCTGAAGAGAGCTGACGAACAGGTCTGATGCTGTGCTCCGTCTGTTTCTTTTGGCAGTAACTGCTAAATACCGGTCCTCATTCGGCGTTGTAACTCGGGGGCGACCTGTGCTGTAACATCTACTCACATTACCATCAACTGGGAATCGTTGCCAAAGCCTGGAGATGACACTCTGGGCGATTCCAAGTTCCTCGGATACTTCCAGCTGGGTACGTCCACATTCCAGTCGTCCGATAATTCTACCCCATAAAAAAAATCATCCAAATGCTTCCTTTGTGCCATAACTATGCGGTTATTGTACTGAAAGGCTTTTAAAGCGCTTGTGAACAATTTTACTTCTTTGCCACCATTCCTTATATACCCCTCTCTTACACTCTCGTCATTGTGATGTACTATCCGCACCATCTGGTGGTTTCCTGTAATTTGCATATTCTTCTTCAAGATGTGTGTGATAATTCTACAGGTGAAATTTTTATTTTAGAGTTCAATTTCTGTGTGATTCTGAATTATCCTTAATTTATGGACATGAGCGTATTTGATGATATAACAATAAAAAATTGGGTTATATTTTTTATGGTTACCAGGTCTTATGGTCCAGATATGTTTCGGAATAATTTCTGATTATAAAAATTGAAGTTATAAAATTTATTTTATCAAAAAAGTTTAACAAACATTATTTACATAAGAAAAAATGGCAGTTTTTGTTAATTGACAAATTTTCTTATGACATTAATATCTTTATTTATCATTAACAGGATAATTTTACAAGATAAAAAACGAATCTAAAAATATACTATACTTTAACTTTTTGGAAATGATCATAAAGAGCTGAAAATAAAGCATAAAACTATAGCTAAAAAATATATATAAGGTCAAGAAAAGGGATTTCCTAGATTTCCCTAGTTATTTTACATGTGAAAATAGGAGGCATTTTTTCTCATGGGATACATAAATTCTTTCTTTCACACTTTTAGATTTTCTTCAGTTCCCTCTCTGTCGTTTCCATGGCAACAACAGCAATTTTTTTTCTTTCTTTAGACTGTGGATTTTTTTCTCGGCCATTAAGGATTGTATTTATTTCTATTATGTAATATTTCTAAAGTTTCTTTTATATAGAGAATTTTAACACAGGACAAATAGTGTCTTCTGAAAATGATGGGACATTTAAATGTTTTAAAGAGAAGATAATCAGAAAATATTTATTCTGTATGTTTTGTTAATAATTTTTTTTATTCAACAACGTCACTTAGTAAAGTAAAATAATTAGAATAAAATAGTAAAAAAGTTAGAATAGAATAGTAAAATAATTTAGAATAGGAAAATAATTTTGTGACATTAATGGATCTTATTTCATAAAGAGAAATATCTAAATAAGCTTTTAAAAGATTAATTGACGTACGTGTCAGAAAACCAAACAAAATTTATATTTTTTTACAAGTTAGCAATTTCCTATGCAAAATAATTGGGCCATGCATTAAAAACAAAAGAAAGTCGTTGATTACGTTAAAAAAACATAACACCTTCTATTTTATTTAAGGTAATGTAAGAGTTTGATGATTTATTCCATTATTTTTATAGAGTCTGTATTGTAAAAACATGTATCAAAAATAATTCATATATTCGTATATCAAAAGTAATTCATATATCAAAAATAATTCATAATATTGCATAATTCTTTATATCTTAATAATTTTAGCTTATCAATGCAAAACATGTGCTTCTGATTCATTTTGTGAGTCACATATATATACAGATTTTTTTCGTGAATAAATATGAATTTGCTAGATAAATCGGTATTCATTTTGATAAATTTTCCTTTTTAAAACAGATCTTTAAAAATAGTCAACTATATAATATAACTACAATTATAATTTTTAAAATCCTGCAATAAAAATAAAAGTTTGTGAAAAAATTTTAACATTTTAATTATACTGTTATGCTTATTACTTCACTAAAAAAATTTTAATCTCTGTCAACATATTTATTTAGCAGGATTACGAAGAGAACCATTATTTTAAAGATAATTTTTTTGAGAAACATTTTTAAAGAAATATTCAATTAAAATTTTTAACTAATACATTGCGACTCATAACTCAAATTTCCTTTTTCAAAAATGAAAAAAAAAATGAAAAAAAAAGTAAAATTTTTGCATAAAAATTAATTTTTACTTCATTTAACTAGTTATAAGCAATTGAGTTTTCTAGATTTCTTTATATTCAACAGTTTTTATGTGTTATTCATACAGATACTAACTACACATTTTTGACAGATTTCTTCTAGAAATGGAAAAGTATTGATAACTGGAACGAGGGGCTATACTGCAGCAGCGGGAGTCTATCATTATCTAAAAACATTTTGTGGATGTCACGTATCGTGGTCTGGGAACCAACTGCAACTCCCAGAAGAATTGCCAATACCTTCTGTACCTTTCAACATAACCTTCCACGATAAGTAAGTTGAGTGTTTTGTCCTCTTATTCTCTTCACTACTCTCAAATAAGATATTGAAAGGATTCAGGAATGAGGTAACGAAGGTAGTTTTTCAAATGTTTGGAAGAAATAAAAAGACTATTTCATTCAATTAAAGACAGCCTTTACTGCGATTTGCTCTGGAAATCATGGCTCTTATTTTATTCTGTACAAAACGTATGGTTTCGTTATGAATTACAAAAATTGAAGAGCTTTATTTTAACCTTTATTATTATTTGTGGTAATTCGACGCGGGGTTTCGCAGCATGTTTGTTATTGTAGAGCTGGTTGAGTAAAGCTTTTCTTGATTCTACTTATATGTAACACGAATCAGACTTTCTTTAGAAATAATTAAAAGTGAAAGAGATTTTCTCTCTTGTGGTACACGCATACGTTCCCTCCAAAATATAATCTACTACAAATCTATCATATTTGTGAACAAAAACACCCAGTCAAGTATAAAAAGGATTACTATATTATACGATGCATCTAAAGATGCTGTATTGATTCATTAATAACACACAATATACTTCCATCAAAAAAGTTATGATTTTTTTTCAAGGGAAAAATCCTTGTTTGGCTACATATATTTCAATTTTTTTAAATGAATGAAAATAAATAATTTATTAATAACTTTAAAGTCAATGTTTAAAATAGTTTAGTTTACTATATTAGTTTAGTACCACACACTTTTAGTTTACGAACTTTTTTTACTAGTTTAGAATTGCTACAATTTTTAAGAGAATTTTAAGGCCATTTTTATAAGTCGTATAATTGAAAATTAAAATTTAGTCATTTTTACCAAGGCAAAGAATAACTTTTTAATCACTGAACAATAAAAGAGAACTTCCCTAAAATACTATGAAACATAACAAAATATTTTTGTACTCTACAACAGTTTACAGCAAAAGTAAATACTTATGTATTTTTGTTAAAATTAGTCAATTTTCCAGCATTTATTTAAATTTTTCAGCTTTGTTACGAGTTTACATTTTCTTAACTTATATTCAAGGTAGATACCTGGGAACAGAAAAAAATTAGTGATGATTAACATTTTAAACGTATCTTAATTTATGAGCAGCAACGAAATAAAAATAAAGTGCAACTATTTAAAAATTAGTGTGCATTTAATAATATTGAATTTGTAAAATCTGGCAAGTTATTTTAATAAAAACTAAAATAAATAGTAATTAAAATTACTAATTATTAAATAAAATCCTTACTTAAGTGACCTTTTAAAGCTTTATATTTCGTTTAAGGATAACTTAAATACTAACTTTTCTAATTAAAATCAAGTGCAATATTAAAAGCTTTCATAGACAAAAAAAAGTTTTCCAATTTTTCTTTTTAAAGGATTTAATTAAACACCTTATATTGAAATTACCTTATTTATTTAATAGCAAATCCTTGTTTAACATTAAACAATGCCATTTTTATTTTTTTCCTATCAAAAGTAATTATAAACACGTACATTGCTATGATTCGTGCAACTCAATGTTTTATTTAAAACTTGGCAATACATAAAAGATCCATTGAATAAAAGAAGAACTTTGATAAGCTTGAGATTATAAATCTCATGATTATAAATCTTATAATTTTTTTAAAGAATTTTTTACCTGAATTCTTTTATCCAACAGCAGGAAAACATTTTTTATAAATAAAATTTTTCTTAATTTGTTTAAACCTTTTAATTCCATCTATTTGAATAGATTATTTTGTAAAAACATATAAAACTAGGTTTAGTTATTTTAATTTCACATTTTATGTTGAAAATATAATTTGATTATTGTTGGGTATAATGTCTAAACTTTAAAAGAAATGTATGGTTTTATGCTGATACAATTGTTATAAAACTATTTCATTTCAGGTTTAAAATTTAATTAGAGTTTAAATAATACATTTATTTAAACTCTAACACTTGTATTATATTAAAGTTACCAATTGTTTCTAAAAAATTTTTATTCAAAATGCCAATAAAAGTAGAGAAAAATTCTACCTATTCCATTTAAGTTTACACTTAATAGAAATGTTTTTATGAAACATTCGTATACTATTTAGTTTGAATTTTTATTCACTGTGGAAATTAATAATTCTCTTGCATGTATTTCTAAAATTTATGGCAAATAACAAAATGTTACATAATTTTTTTAAGAGATTTATTTAAAACTCTATATTCCTTTTTATTTTATTTATCAAAATGTACTTATAAAACATTCATTTTGGAGATTATCATGGAAGTACCACTTTCTAATTAAAAAATACACACAATAAATTGTTAATAATATGTTGTGCATAGCATATCAAAGCAGATTCCTGTAACAGCATGTTAATGGATTCCATTCTTGGCATGCTATCAATCCTTTATATGTTATAATTCCATTAACAACATGTTAATGGAATCTATTCTTGACATGCTATCTATCCTTTGTATGCTATAATTCCATTAACAACATGTGAGTTGATAAATGATAATTTTGCATTAGGACCACAACATAGTAGTTTTATAACGTCTTTAGACTTAAAATTTCAATCGTATGAGCCTCATCTACTTGAGTTTGAATCATCATATAAAAACAAAGGGGTAGCGACAACAATTTTTTATTGGATGAGATTTTGGTAACGTTATCCCATATATATTAGAAAGTCTGTTTTAATTCTCATATTGCCTTCTTAATTAACTTTTGTACTCTTGAGCACATCATAGCAAAAATAAAATAAGTGCTCAATTATAATGCTCAGCTGATTTTTGTTTAAATTCTTGTCGAAGATGACAATCTCAACTTTTTTTACAAATAGGTGATCTTAGATAAAAGGTTAGGTCTTAGATAAAGGTGATCTTAGATAAAAAAAATAAAAAATACATAAGAATCCTCTTTTATTAAATCAGAACTTGATTTTTATTTAAAAAATATTGCTATAACATCACCTTGTACTCTAATCTAAATAACACTCCTTACTCTGAGTCTACTTGCATAATGACAAATAATATTATCCTCAAATATTCACATTTCGCAAGAATACTAAACAATATTTTGCTTCTTTAAAAATTTCTTCAAAATACTCATTATGCCTATCTTTTTTAATTCCTAAAGTAAGAATAGCTCAAATTAAAAATTAAAAATTTATTCCAAGAAAAATAACACTGATCCGAATAAAATAATAACTAGTATCCTATGAATACAGATATATTACATATACGTTCAACATATCTATTACCTGCCCACGTGTCGTTCTATCTTTCTGCTTTCAGTTCCAAAGGTAAACATCTATAACGAATACGCATTAGAACGTCTAGACGATAGTTTATTTCAGATGACATATACTGCAAGGTACAATCTTAATGTTAACATTTTTTCTATCCAGACTTAAGATTTTAAATTATTTTTGTTTACTATAAAATATAAATAAACTGTACATATGCAATTAAAATAATGAACCATTATTTTTCTTTAAAAACTTCATTATATTTTTCTCAAGTAATTTATTTATGATGATAAAAGAATAATATTTAAAACTAATTTATTTTTGTTTATAATCCTAATTTAATTTATTTGCACCAAATAATTTAAGAAATGAATGTTGATGCTAAAGATGTTTCATAGATTAATTTAAATATTTTTAAATTAATTATTCAAATATTCTATTTAATTACTTAAAAAAGATAAATGTTTAGAGTTGATGTTTAACGCTGTTATAAATAATTAATGCTCATATAATTAAGTATTGCTTTTTTTAGAAATTTTCTAGCTACTGCATTCTTCAGTACATTGATTGAAACTGAAAGTGAACTAGTAATTAATTTATTTAGTGCTTTAGATTTTTCTAAATTGCAGTTAGGGTCTGATGAATTAAAATGCAAAAGTTTGAAACATATTAAAATGCCACGACGATGGAAATTTTTATAACGCATCATATTTTTGATTTATATTTTTGAAACTTAACTGCATTATGGCACTGAGATTCTATTTAAAAAGAAAATGCAGAAATTCCACCGAAGTGATCACTTTCATTCATATAGTTATTACTTTCATCTATATAGATTACTTTCATTCATATAGTTATTACTTTCATCCATATAGATTACTTTCATTCATATAGTTATTACTTTCATCCATATAGACTACTTTCATTCATATAGTTATTACTTTCATCCATATAGATTACTTTCATTCATATAGTTATTACTTTCATCCAAATATAGTATTCATGTAGATACCTTCATCCAGATATATTATATATGTAGATACTTTCATCCAGATATAGTACACATGTAGATACTTTCATCCAGATATAGTACACATGTAGATACTTTCATCCGGATATAGTATACATGTAGATACTTTCATCCAGATATAGTACACATGTAGATACTTTCATCCAGATATAGTACACATGTAGATACTTTCATCCAGATATAGTACACATGTAGATACTTTCATCCGGATATAGTATACATGTAGATACTTTCATCCATACTGATATGCATATTACTTTCCTCCATATTGATATACGTATTACTTTCCTCCATATTGATATACATAATACTTTCATCCGTATTGATATACATATTACTTTCATACATATAGACTTATTTTACGTAAGTGATTAACTTAACTTAGTTTTACACTTTTCTGTTTTATTCATTTCCATGTCCAAAAATTAAATAAAATTACAGTTTATTAATATATTAAAAGTAAATAAAAATTGCTTTACTTTAAAATCAGATGATGTGTCATAATGTAAAAATAGACATAATTTGAAATTGGAAAATAAGTTATTTCTAAAGTTGTTATTTATCAATTAGCATAAAAGGAATCTGAATCTTTTGAAAATGATGATTTTGTTTCATCAATCACACTTTAATTATAATAGTATCATTACTAAATAGGTTTTCTTAAATAGTTAACCTACATTGTAAATTTATAAGGTGTATGTTTCCTAAATAAAATATTTCCTTATAACATTCATTACATTACAATAGTGTGATGGAAGAAGACTAATTAATGACGACATCAGACTAATGAGAATTTTACCAGATATTCTCTCATGCTTTACCACAGAAAACCTTATAATTAACCACAATTACCCTGGAATATTTTACTTTCTCTTCCCTTCGAGAAGACTTTAGTGTTCCTTTCTATTAGGAACCAAACTTTTCCTTCTTTCCAACCATAAAACCAAACTTTGGCTAACTATACAGGTATTTTGTAAGAACTTATGTTTGCATTAAACTATATAAACTTTAATTGTGCTACTTCTACTGACTTCTATGAAACTGTTAAGCAAAAATAAATGTACAAAAATTATTTCATTTTTGTAGAAAATACATACATTTATAAAACATACAAGCATATTTGTTTTTCAAAAGGTGTGGAAATATAATTCGAATGATACAACAATAATTAGCAATAGCTACAAATAATAACAGCAATAATTTTCAACAGCTACAAACAATAACAACTATAATTAGCAACAACTACAAACAATAACAACAATAATACAATAATAACAATAGCCAATAATTTAATAGTAAGAAAGTTATATGATTCAAAAATGTAAATAATTTTATACACAATTTTTTTTTCAGATATCGATATTATCAAAATGTCTGTACCTCGAGTTATTCTTTCGTATGGTGGACTTGGGAAAGATGGGAAAAGGAAATTGACTGGATGGCACTGAATGGCATAAATTTGCCACTGGCATTCACTGCACAAGAAGCTATATATTATAAGGTATAATAATTTGTTATATTTTAAAAAACATTTTCACTTTTGAAAATTAAAACAGATAATCTTTTGACTTTTAATTCTAGATTGCGTAAATATATAAAAACTTATTGGTAGACCCTTTTGATATGAATTATCAATAACCCTCTTATTGACAGTAAATTTTTGAAACTGAAAAATGATATAAAAAAATTTATATTTAAATTGAATAATATTCTTTACAAGCTTAAAGTCTCCTTTGTATTCAAAATATGCATGCATAGAATTGCACCTGTTTAATACATATGCATATTCTCAAATAATTTTCTTAATTTTAAATCTTTAAAAAGATAAATTTCAACGGATTTAATCTAAGATTTCTGGAAAATATAATATTTCCTGCAAATACATATCAACAAAAAAACCCGAATGTAAGAAAGCAAATATTTATCCCATTTTTACTTGTATCTTTTAATAACATTGAAATTTACTTTCCTATCCATCCCTTTAATAATAATATAAAATTATTATTTTCCATGACATTTCAGATTATGTTTGTTTATTATTATATTCAATGCAAAACGAGTAATTATATATAAAGTTGAATGCAAATACCTTTGAAAGAAGCATTGGTATTATTTTTACAAATTTCTGAAACTCTTTAAAGAAATATCTAATTTTTGAAACTTTAGATTTATTTGTAAAATCCTCAAAACTTTACTTTATTATATTCGTTATTTGTTATATCTTTTAAGAGTTCCTTTAAAGTTTCCACAAGAGGCTTATAAATATAGAAAGTTATCTAAAGACAGCTTCATAATATCAGTAAGTTTTATGAGACCAAGCACTTTCCAGACAAGTTTACAATGCTATTAGTTATAAAACACAGAGGAGCTTTAGTTTCTATTTTACTTAATGTACATTTCAATGTAAATAAAATATTATTTTTTACATAGTAATGCATACAAATTAATAACGGTTACATTCTTGTAACTTCTATAAAATTGAAAATATATATCTTATTTAATACAAAATATTCATTTTATAAATGCGTCTATTTATTATGTTTTATTTAGCAAGTTGCATATTGATGGAAGGTTTTAAATATAATATGTGTTGATAATTAATACGATATATGTAAAGTTATAATATTTCAAATTTCGGCTTTCTATCTGATAGCTTTTTAAGTTTTTAATTATGTGTTTAATTTTTCTAGAGAATTCTAAATTTTATACTGAAATTAATAGGGTTTTTTAAAAATAGAAACAATATTTTTTAAATATGGTAATAAAAATCTAGGAATAAAAAAGATGAAAAAGAATTTTAAATTTTACAGACGTTTGAAGTTATTATACCTAAACATTCTTTAACTCAAGAATAGGTGAGATTAAAAGTTTTAGAATCTTGACGTAAAACACATATCATGGAAAAAAAGTAATATTCAAGCATCTGGTGAATTATGTACAGGCATTTTATTCCATAAATAAATGATATTTATGTTAAATTAATATTTTATTAAATGACCTGATGATACAAATTTATCATTTCAAGTTAAGTTCTTTTAGAATACATTTGGCATCTTTAAAATGTAACAAAAAGAAATAACCAATTTGACGACGAAGATAATATTATCTAAATAATGATTAGATAAACTCATCTTCTTAAAATGAGATATCCATTTAGTAAATGATCATTAACTATATAATTTAATTACACTGATATTCTATAAAATGCTGAATTTTCTTTTAATGAAAAGAATATTTATTTTACGTTATTTTCTACATTTGTTTCTCTACATGTGTTTTTATACATATGTGTTATAAAAGTATTTTTTAATATATTCGATTTACAGTCTAAAATCTCCTGATAATTATTATCTTTCATGATAGCAGGAATTTATAAACTTTTGAACAGAGTGAAAGATGATTACCAACATGAAATTTTGAGAGGTAATTCCCAACGTTATTTGAAGTAATACCATACCATCTATTAAATGTCCAGTAAGCATACTCGGGGGATTCATGATTCTTTTATCGTTTGGTTTTTGGCCTCATGGCCTCATTTCTGTTTTCGCAGAAAAAAATTTTCGTCAAAGATCAAATTTAATTTCGTAAATGTTTGTTTTTCGTAACATTATCAAAAGAAACTAAAAAATATGCTTCAATTTAAAAAATAGAAATAAATGTAATTTTTTGCCCACTTAGCTTATTGTGTATATCTTCTATTTAAGCATGTACTTAAAATACTGAATAAATATAGATAGATAGATAGATAGACATACCTCAGCTCCTATTTATTTAAGATAAGTGATATTTTTTTTCTCGAAAAAACCCACAATATTTGTGTTACCAACAAGTTTAAGTATAAATGAAGTACTTAAATTTCTATTTGAATTGCACCCTTCCTAAATTTACTGAAAATTACTGAAATGGAGGATAAAGATAAAAAAATTCATTGTTTTTATCAAATAATTAAATTGTACAAATGTTTAGCGTTAGTTATTAAAAAAATGCAGTAGAGGAATCTGTTACTCATAGAATAAGAAGCGGAAAAGTAAAAAAAAAAAACATGAATATAAATATATTAATTGAAAATTACTTATATGGATTATTTTACAAAATGCGATAAGTTATTCATCATTAATAAAATCTGATACATCTTTAATCATTGATGACTGCATTACATTTATTTTGGAAAATAAAGCAAAATACAACAAATGCGATAATATTTTCAACTATATTTGTATATTTTGAAGGCAGAAATTTAATTAATAACATGAATTCCAATTATTCAATTTCCAAGAATTCAGATTCTTTACGGGATAAATTTTGGTTTTAAAATGGAAATCTATGCCAATGAATATATCACCATACAAATTGAAAACACTTCGGTATTAATATGAGTAATTTGATTTGAATATAATATTCTTACTCGAAGAATACTAATGTTGTACATAATACACCATGTTTATTAATTAACATTTGTAACTTTGCATAGAGTTTGAAACAAACTTATTAGTTATTTCTAAAATCATTATTATTGAGCAGACAGACACGCAGCATTCTATTTAACCTTTAATGATTAATGTAATGCAGAATAAAATAGTGTTGCTACCTGAATTAGAAATGAGAAATAAAATAGGAATGTTTCTCATTGTTTGGAATATTTTTTATCACTTACAATAACTAACAATCACTTCAAATCATTTTCAATTTTTTAGAGGAAAACCATTTTTTATTCTTTAATATTTATTCATTGGAAAAAAAATTATGTGCGCATTCATTAAAATTCAGGAAATTATACCATTATGTCTCAACCCAAAACATATTTTCAATATAAATGTTTACTGTCTTTCGAGATAAATATTTCAATATTTTAATAAAAAACTTATTGCAATTTATACAAAGTTTGCGAATGATTAAAAATTGTGATACGGGCTTCTCTTAATATTTAAAATAATAAAAAAATAGATTTCTTAATGAATTAGATTTTTTTTGGCGTACATGCCTGAGGAAAAATTTAATCAGTACTTATATAAAAGAAGATATAAATACTTATAGTATTTTTATATTCCTCTAATTTATTGGTTTTTATCCTAGGCTGTGTTAAGTATTTTTAATAAGATAGTTTGTAAACATAGTATGTAGTTTATATGCAATAGATGTAATTTTATTCTTAATAGAGGTAATTTTGATCTTTCGAAAAATAATTTGGTGAATTAATGAAGAGCATAAACTACCATCACCGAAGATATTAAGAAAGGTATACTACAGTAAACAACTGATGAAAGGATGTTGTTTATTGTTTAATATGCAGAAAAAACGCTAAGGTGTTTTAAATATTTTTTTTCAAGTAGTTAAGATTAATTCTTTGTTTACTAAACGCTCATAGATAGTAGAAATTTTTTTCTGTGTTTAATTATTTTCTATTTAATATGTATCTTATACACTATTAAATATTTACTGAAATTAATAAATTTTAGTTCTGAAATTAAAATAAAGCTTGTCTATTTAGAATTCCATTAGGAATGAAATATACTATTAAAAAAGGACTTCTGCTGGATAAACGAAATTTGGGAGGCGTGTTTGCACATCTGAAATATGATGTCATTTCAAATTCTGCGCTAGATAAATTAGAGTGGCGTTAGTAGCGTCATTATGTACATGGAAATCACGTTTGCTTTAAATATGAGAAGTAAACTTCGTTAGCACTATTTATCTTCCGAATGGGTGTTTTAAGCTATATTAAGTCAAGAATGCTTTTAAGGAGACCAAAAAGGCAGTATCAGCGGCTGATTGAGTTTGAACCAGGCCGTATAATAGGACTGTGAGAAAGGGGTTTTTGCAAATTTCTGGAAGACTTGGCAGAGCTGTATGCACTTAGCATGATTTTTGACAGCAGTATACATGGGAAGGCACTGTTTCAAGACGATAGGAGCCAGCCAGCATTCAGACCACTACTGAGAAGGAAGACCACCATATTCTCTGCATGATTGTAGCGCATCGTATTGCAACTGCAACAGAAATTCGATCTTCTGTTGGTACCAGAATGACAGAGAGAACTATAACAAACAATTACTTGAGGGACAGATTCGAGCCAGACGCCCATGTCACTAACTCTAAATCACCGTTATCTGTGACTTTAGCTATCAAGCTAGGAAGAAGCTCATAGGAGAAGGAGGGTAGAGTGGAGATCTGTTGTATTTGCAAATAAGAGCCATTTCTGTCTTTATGTCTGTAATGATTGTATGTTGGTTAGAAGGAAGCAAGGTGAGCACTTGTGGTGAACCTGTCTGAGTCATATACACACTGGATCTACACTTATTCTTCCGCGCACTGTGACAGCAAATTTGTACGTCAAACTGAAGATTGTGCTGTCATTTTTTATCACTATTCCACGAGATGTTTTCCAACAAGATATTGCTCATTCCCATACTGCTGCTGTCATCCAACATATTTTACTAAATGTCGACATACTGCTTTGGAAAGGTTTTTCTCTTTTTGAGCACGTATGGAGCATTATTCGAGACAAATAAAATGCCATCCATAAAAAGCATGGACTGGTGTTGATGTGATTGGCCAATTGTAACAAGCATGGAACTCCAGTCCACAAAACGGCAAAATGGAACTCCATTCCAAAAAAAACATACGGCACCTGTACAACACAATGTATGTGAGTTTGCATACTTAAATTAAAAATTATAGAGACAACAGTAGTACCACCATTTCTCATTTAGAGTGCTTATTTTTGCTAGAGACGGTAAAAACTGTGAATTTTCGAATAACGGTGTTAACCATTAATGCTAATTCAAATTAATGGTTAATTTTAAACAGTTAAATCTAATACTCCTTAATTATTTAATTTGTGGTTAAGTTATGCATATGAATATCATATAATCAACAGCATTAATTTCAACTGTAAAGTAGAATATATTTATCGAAAGGCCTATCATGAGCAATGTTACGTTTTTGTCTTATATTTTTGTATCCAACAATTGCCTTAATTTTGTTTTCCTCTGAAGAAAATTCAATTTTCTAATTCAATATACTGGACTAAAATACTTTAAAAAGTGTATTTTTATTTATTTTTTTCTTAAAATTTTATATTAAAAAGAGGTATTAATAAGATTTGTTGTTAAAATGTTGTAATTATTATGAATATGATTAAATTAACAAAAATTTAATTTAAAAAAATTAATTTAAAAATTTAATTTAAAAAGATTACAGAAATTTTTTACAAAAAAAAAATTGATAAAATAAATATTGTTTCAAATATATGAATTTTTTCATACTTAAAATTGCAGTTATAAATTTATTCCTAAAAAGTCGATTTGTTGATCCATTTATGAAATACATTTATTAAAAATTTTTTTGGAAGAATTTTTTTGTCCAATATTTAATATATTCCAAGTAATGAAGATACATTATTGCTCGGTTTTAGTTAATATTCTTTATTTCAACAAGTTTTATTGATAAAAAAATTAATAAATTGATGAATTACAATTAAGAAAAAATACGTCTATTATATAATATCATATCTTATATGCATTATATATTATTGCAAATTATCACATCTTTAAAATATTTCAGCAATCTCATTTGCGAAATATTCTTTGTAATATATATCTGTAATTGCATCATCCAAAAGCAATTAAAAAATAATAAAATATAAAAAGGCCCAAACAATCAATCAATAAATAGTAACCATCAAGCGACAGAAATATTCAATAAGAATACTTTAAGAACACGTTATATACATGCTTTTAAATATGCTAAACCGTATATGAAGTTAAAAGTAACCCAAGAGATTTCAAGGATTATATTTAAATAGAGTTAAATTTAACGTAATTCTGATAGATATGCTAACTAACTTTTCCCTGCCAAAAATTCGAATTTTTAATAGCCTTTAAAATTAATTGCTAACATCAAATCCAAGCTTACCCAAGATCGGAATCGACTGGCGTTAAAATCTTCCTAGTTGCAAAAGCAGTGTTAAATAACAGTTGAAATCTACTGCTAATAAATCTTCCCTATCCAAAGAGATCAATTCAACTGCATTGACAACAAAAAAGAAAAAGGTAGCCACTCCTACCGGCATCTAGTGTCGACATTAGATACCACTGTTAAAAGTAACCATTGATTTTTTTGTTTTGTCAACTAGGGTTTACCGCTAATTCTCGTCAACGTAATTTAGCTAAAAGTTACATTAATACTTGTACATGACAACTTCTCACGCATACCTTAACCTGTGATCGTGAAACTTTAGTCAGATAAATATGTTACCTAGACAAACGTTTTACCTAAATTTCATTCACGTAAGTTATTTATTTATTTTTTGTTGGGATTTCATTTTCCACCAGTGTATATATATTTTATTTTCTTATAGTCTGGTGCATATATAAAAGTGCATTTCAAAGATTTACTAGCATTTTCATTCTTTTAAAAGAAATAAAATTTTCTGTTTTCAGTGCATGCATTTATATATTCATTTGAAATTATATTTTCTAGTTCATTTTAATGATATATTTTGCTGATGAGATATTTTAGAAGCTTCAAGAATGTCAATTAATTAATTTTCTTACTTGAACATTTTAACTGATAACTATTTTGTTTTCTTTTAAAATATCAGACATATAGTTTAATTAAATTTTTTTAATATATTTATAATATTTCAGTAGCTCTAATTTCAAATTATTGTAGAGATTTTATTAACTTACTTCGTTTCGACACTTTTTTAATTAATTGACTTTCTGTAATATTTAATAGTATCGATTTCTATTAATTTAAAATAATTAATGCAAATGTATTATTCGTAAGCGTTAAATTTATAAATCCTTTTTGTGTATTTTTTATTATTACAAAAATACCATTTTTTTTTTGTTATTCTTCACAGGTTTTCAAAGAGATGAACTTTACAGATCATGATATTGAGGTATTTTTCACAGGTCCTGGATTTTTGGCATGGTATGTTTTTAGAATAAATTTTAAAACTATAATTCATTTAAATAGAAAATCTTAAAGCATCTCAAAACAAAACTGTAAAATGTTTTTAAATTTATTTATTACACAGCAAATTAATATTCTAAAAGTATTTCATGGAAAATAAAAAAATACTGAAATTAATAATTGGTCCTTATTATTTATTAATCTGATTTGTCTTCATTACATAAATTGTATAGATATTTTATCTAACACCATACAATTGTTGCCATACAAATTATTTTTTTTTTATAATTGATTTAAAATATAATTTCTAAGAAAATTGAAACATATAAACATTATTTAACAAATTTGTAAATTTATTTATAATTATGTATTTCTCATAAGCAAATGCATCAAAAATTAAAAAGTGACGATATATTTTGCAGACGAGATATTTTACACATTTCAAGAATATCAATTAATTAATTTCCTTCCTTGAACATGCTAAACTGATAAACAACTTGTTTTCTTTTAAAATATCAATCATGTATTTTAAGTCAAATTTAATTAAAAGTTAATGAAATATAATTTATTAAATGATCAACTTTGCAACGAACCAAACGTATCGGTACAATTGGTAATATTTTATAAAACGGCTATAACTATATAATAAGAACTATGTCAGACGGAAGTAGTGAAGTAATTGCATCTATCAGTCATTAGTGACTGAAGTCATTGCATCAAAAATTCAAAAGAAGTTAATCTCGGATTCTGAAACCTCTTATAACCATGCGTGTAGAAGACATTCATTGATTTTCTTATATAACTAAGTGTACAGTATAAATGATTATAAATATAATTTCAGTGAAGAGGTTCTAAAAAACAGTCATAGCTTGTTAGAAATCGAAATCGGACAAACGCTTCCTGTCGTGGTATTTCAGTAAAAGTAAAAATCGTAGGTCTTCAATCATTTTGTCTTAGATATATCATATATAATTATAGATTTTTATTTGATTTTTTCAGCTTCAAATAGAAATGAATCTTGTATTTATAGATTGATATAATTTTGAAACTTTTTCAAGCAGAAATACGTTTATTTATTTCCTCATATATCATATTTAAAAGAAATGCATTAAACTACAACACTTTTTTTAAAATGGGGATATTTCTAGAGGATTTCAGCAGGTATAGAAAACTCAACAGAATAGATTCTTGGATCGAAAAGGAAAATAACTCTTTCCGAATTTATAGTATAACGTCAACAATTGTCTCAATTCAATACGAAAAGTTTTTAACCTTCCATTGAAAAGCTATTCTATATTTTTTGGCAGACACATAAAAGAAAGAGGTTCAGAAAGAATCCTTAACTTTGACATATAGTACTACCCATTCGTTAAATATGTACCCTCAGTTTTGTTTTGAGTATTCAAATCCAGTGGTTCGTAAAGCTGAACAGTTTAAAATTTTATTGTTGTAATATATTACACTAAAATCACAAAATATTGACTCTTATAATGAATTCAAGAAACACAATAGTTTTTCCACTTTCTTACCCTTTAAAATATTTATTTTTATATAATGTAATAAATAATATGTCCCATGTCTAGAGGCTAAAAGTATCGAAATAACATGATTTTAATAACACTTTTAATAACACTAAATGACTACTTTAGAGACAAATTGTTTTTTACTTCATTATAATTCAAAGTATTATTTTTTAGAAAACAAAGCAATTAATCAGTATTATAGTAATTTCCTTTTCATTGAATATTAAGATATTCAATAAACTACTTCAAATTACAATTTTAGAATTGTATTTAGACTCTACATATCTTAAGTCCCTAAATATTATATATATTTTTTTAAAAATAAGAAACATGATATTTATTTATTGTGTTCGTATATATTTTTTCAAACCCATGAATATTTGCAATCTATATTAGACTGCATTTAATAGAAATAGACCATGAAATAGACTAATCGGTATGGATTTACAATACGACTTATGTTAGATTTGCAAATGGGCCTTCAGTGAAATTTAAAAAAAAAAAATTCATCTCTCTTCATAATATTTTCTTCTCGGAAAATTTCCGTAAATAGCTAAATGGAAATGGTTTCAGATTCCTCTTAAATTCATTTTATTTTGGAGAAAATGGGAAATTTGATTTTTTTGTTTAATGTAAGATAATTCAATTGTTATATACATCATAATATCCTTTTTTATAAACTTATTGTATTAAGTAGGTATTTAAAAGTTGGATTTAAATTTGATAAATTTTATGAGCTAATGTTAAAAAAAAACAGGTGCGTGTACTTAAATTTTAAATTAGCAATCATGCTATATTATTATTTTGTATAAAAAACAATAAAAAATTAGAATAATTTCAATTTGAATTTGATTTTGAGAAAAATGATGTTATGTATTCAAACTGAATAAGTAAATAAAGAGATAAATTTTCTATTTCAAGGAATCGAATGGGGAATATGCAAGCTTGGGTAGGTCCATTAACGCAAAACTGGCACACAGATCAAATAGCACTCCAGCACAAGATTCTCGATCGGATGAGAGATTTTGGGATGACACCTGTCCTTCCAGCTTTCAGTGGACGAGTTGTACCTGCATTTACTAGGTGAGATATGTTAAGGGCTTTTTATATTTCATCAACTTTTCTTTATAAACAATAACATAAACTTTAAATTATCTAATTTGTTTACCTTTTATAATTACCAGGTATAACAACTAAAGTTCGATTTTCAATTTTCTAAAGAGAAAATTTTAAAACAAAGATTTTCCCAATTGGAAATATTATATAAAGAAATCATTTATGGTTTCGGCAAAAAATAATTATTATTATATAAAATCAACATTAATAGAAAAAATTATGCTTTTTGTTTCATACATTGATATGTTGTTTAATATCATTTAGAATATTCGTCTATATAAATTATTCTTTATAAATAATACTTACTGTATGAATATTTATTCATACAGTGAGTATTATTTATAAGCACTTTATATAAATAAACCAGGCAATAAAATTAAGCTTAATGTCATACTTGTGTTCCTTTGAATATAATTTAAAACCATTAAGTTAAAATGTTCGGCAGCTTACTTTTGAAATACATTAATGTATATAAAAATAAATAAAAATATATAAATTAATAAAACTGCAGTTAGAGAATTTGCACTTTCACTATTTTCTCTAAGCTGTTAAGAAAAGGAAATGCATAAAAAATATAAAGGTTTGTTGAATTTTAATTTATTTATTATAATACAACTTCAAAGTGTCATAAAGTTTACTCATGATTTCCCCTATTATGTTATATATCTATGTTCATCTACCTTCAGTGATGTATTAGATAACATAGGAAGATGTAATACATACATGGTTTCCGTTCACTTCTTATTTATGTTTCATATACTCTAGCTTGATCGCATTTAAACATTATTCTTAATAGTTATATTTTATTAAAATTTAAATAATTTTCAAGAAATTATTTATATCTTTTTCCTGATAAAAACTCATATGTGCCTCATTCAATGTATTTTGTTTAGATGCTGACTCATCAGTTCTATCAGTTAACTGCTTCTTTACTCTCAATGAATAAGTCACCATAAAACAATACGCAACATAACATTAGATTTGAAATTAAAAATAACAATAAATATATATTGGTATTTTAATAAAAAAGATATGAAATTCTTCTCTTAGATACATAAGCAAATACACTGAAGTGACAAAAGTCATGGGATACCTCATAATATCGTGTCGGCCCTTCTTTCGCCCGGCGAAGTGCAGCAACTCGACGTGGCATGGACTCAACAAGTCGTTGGAAGTCTTCTGCAGGAATATTGAGCCATGCTGTCTCGATAGACGTCCATAATTGTGAAATCGTTGATGGTGCAGGATTTTGGGCACGAACAGACCTCTCGATGATGTCCCATAAATGCTCGATGGGATTCATGTCGGGCGATCTAGGTGGCCAGATCACTCGTTGGAATTGTCCAGAATGTTCTTCAAACCAATCGCGAACAGTTGTGGCCCGGTGACATGGCGCATTGTCATCCATAAAAAATCCCATCGTTGTTTGGGTACATGAAGTCCATGAATGGCTGCAAGTGATCTCCAAGTAGCTGAACATAAGCATTTCCAGTCAATGTTCGGTCCAGTCGCCCCAGAGGACCAAGTCCATGCCATGAAAAACAGCCCACACCATTACGGAGCCACCACCAGCTTGAACAGTGCCTTGCTGACAGTTTGGGTCCATGGCTTCGTGGGGTCTGCGCCACACTCGAACCCTACCATCAGCTCTTACCAACTGAAATCGTGACTCATCGGACCAGGCCACGGTTTTCCATTCATCTAGGGACCAACCGATATGATCACGTGCCCACGAGAGTCGCTGCAAGCGATGTCGTTCTGTCAGTAAAGGCACTCGAGTCGGTCTTCTGCTGGAATAGCCCAAGAAAGCCAAATTTCTCCGCACAGTTCTAACAGACAAGTCCCTTGTACGTCCCACATTGATTTCTGCGGTTATTTGACGCAGTGTTGCTTGTCTGTTAGAATTTACGACTCTTTGTAGACGTCGCTGGTCTCGGTCGTTAAGTGCAGGCGGCCGACCACTGCGCTGTCCATGGTGGGATGTTATGCCTGAAATTTCCTACTCTCGGCACACTCTTGACACAGTGGATCTGGGAATGTTGAATTCTCTAACGATTTCCGAAATGGCATGACCCCTGCGTCTAGCTCGAACTAACATTCCGCGTTCAAAATCTGTTAATTCCCGTCGTGCGGTCATCATCACGTCAAAACGTCTTCACATGAATAACTTGAACAGAAATGAAAGCTCTGCGAAAGCACTGCGCATTTATACCTGTTCTACGCGATGCTACTGCCATCTGAAAATTTGCATATTGCTATCCCATGACTTTTGTCACTTCAGTGTACATTACAATGTTTTTATGAATTTTTAAATTATAAAAATATATTGTAAACGTTTTTGAAAGTAACTCAATTTATTAAAAGTGACTTTCTGGTGTTATTCTTTTATTTTTATTAAGCCTGATTTTCATGTAGGGTGTTCAAGTAAATCAGTTAATTTAATTATTAATAATATCGAATGTCATTTTATTTCAAATACTCGCCGTATATGATAATAGACTGCTTTCAAACATGGTCATTTTGAAGCAAAATCATTCGCTACTAGACCTGCAGATATGTAAAAGATTGTAGCTTTACACATGAAACACAATAGAGATTTCTACACTACAAATACATTATGTCACCTTAATGGGGTACTGATACTTTTAGAAGTCGTATTCAGAGATTCGCATCATCCTTCTTGAATACAACTGTTTAAGTACATCGAGGTACCAGCAAAGATAAGAGACAATTTGACTTGGATCCCAGAACCCTCAGCTTGAAAGCCAATGTACTATCCATCAGGTCATTCCGCTCAGGAACTGAACTGTACATTGACAGTTAGGGGTTTTTATATGGATAATTTATAATTGATAAAATTACATTGATTCATTTTCTTTGCAGAAATTTTCCTGATGCGAACACAACGTATCTGAACAGAACCTGGGCACATTTCCAACCGCCATTTGGATTGTAAGTAAATATTTCTTGGATTTTTTACTAATCACAAAGAGATATATCAAGGACATATTTTATATTTCTTTAAGTACTTATCGTATTAATGATTATTTTATTCTATTTTAAAAACATGTAAGCTCTATCTACAAATTTTTTATAATGAGACAAAATTTTAATTTAAATAATAAATTAATTTTTAATGGAGTTTATGATTTACGAAAATAACTAACAAATAATTGGAAAGTTTCAAATCTCTTTTTTAATGTTCATTTTATAAATAATATTTAAATCACATCTTTATACTAAAATTTGAAAAAAAAATTCATCAATTCGTGTCGAATAACACCAAATCTGCAAAACTTTTACAAGACAGTTCAACCATCGGTACGATTGCCCAATAATTATCAAGTCTTCTCATTCTTGAAACCAAAGCCTACAACGCATGCCGCAAGAAATGTTAAACCTCTGCCCAATTGCATGATACCCTGCATAAGTCAAATGGGATTGTCAGTCGGGTTAATAAAAATGTTCCTCAAAAAATACCTGTACCCCCATCAAACAAAACCATTGTTTTCTATACTTAATGAAGGACGATCCGCTATGTATGTGAAGTGTTAGTAAAACATCTGGTCAAACTGCAAAATCAACCAAAATAAATTTTTTTCGATGAATTATGGGTCTGAAAACATTTCATTTAACTGGTCAAGAGCGCTGTTTATGTCACCAAATGAAATTCTGCAGGTACGAATTTAAACAGTATGCATAGCTGAATGAATTTAGAGATACAAATTTCCATTTGATATATAACGATTGTACAAGATTGCACTATTCAAATTTTGCATATTGGGAGATTTCTAACCAGAATTATAGAATTTTAAAAACTGCTCTGATATCCAAATTTCGAGGAAGTGAGGCTCATATCAATGTTAGTGGTAGTTCTTATTAGCATCTATCATAAAAATAGAACACATTAAAAGATTGTTGCAATGCTTTTGAGGATCTTTATATTTACCTTTAAAATCTTTTCCATCACGGTACTTCTTGAAATAAGTTCTAAGCCAATATATATATATATATATATATATATACTGGAGTACAATTTACTTTTATAATATATATCATGGTGCTCTCAACACCATTACAATCTGGCAAGATATTTTCCGAGCACCTTTTAAGTTAATGTACCTTCAACAAGTGAAAGTATCATGGAATAACATAAAAGCTTGCTTTTACCGAAATGATGCATTAATAAATCATTTTCTTTCCTGAGGAGTATTTTTTTTTTTTTTTTTACCTAGACAAGAAAATTTTGAAAGAAAAATCCTTAATTTTGTGTATTTCTTTTTATTTGTTTTCTTTATTCACGAAAGTTATTCAGACAAGATTTGTTAGTTTCCAGTAAATTCTCTCTTATAATAAATATCCGTTCCTTTCAAGACATTTTTTCATGTTTATGTTCTTATAATTTCTTATAGAAGTATTATGAGAAAGCAAAAAAACTTATAATAAAAGAAAAAATTTACTTAAAATATTGGCTATTATATTTTAATTTCCAACAACTTTAACGGCAAAGACCTGTTAAACGATGCATACCATAATAATTTGTGAAGCAAGAATTCATTTATTTTTTGTCATGATTTAGTATTTCATTAATGGTTAAAACTTCATGGCTAATTGATCTGTATTTAAAAGACAAAAAAGACATGTTACTTGCTTCATAAAAATGTTAAGAAATTTGTTTCATTTGAAAAGAGAATAATTTTTCTGTAAAAAATGTTTAACTTACAAATATTTTATCTCCAAAATAAATGTTCTTTTGTCTTCTTGTTACTGCCTTGTCTTCTTGTTTAAGCTAATAAAATACTTTTTAAATAAGGAGTGAAGATTTATTTTAAACACTAACAACCTTCGCAAACAATGTCTGCGCCTTTTCAGAACAATTTGAAGTGTAAAAACTGGCCAACGATTAAAAGAAAGTTTTGCTTTTGTTTGCTCTTCGTCTAATAATTGTATTTTGAGCTGCAAACTTTTAAAAGTTAAACCAAACTTATCTACTTTTGAAATGTTTTTTAGATGTTTTTATAAAATAAAACTTCAACTATTTATTTAATGCGAAAGTTTAACAAGAAAGGGATAAAAATGTGGTATTACTACGAATGAAATTTATTCAATTAAACTAAAACAATTTGAGAAAAAAATTAAAAATTCCTTTTTTTTATTCCTTGAACTCTATTTTTAAATTTGTTGCAGTTTTGTTAGAATAATTACTAATATCTCTCAGAGAATCTATTGGAAAATATTTGCTACTATTTATTTATTTCACCAATCTAAAATTTAGAGAAATGTATCTTGATAAAATATAAATTGGTGAAAATATTACATCAAGCATTACAATATCATTTTTAATCCTTTTTTACAATTCTCTTAAATTTAAATTTCACTTTCGTTCGAGAAAAATTCTGTTTTAGTGATTATATATGGTATCGTATTTTGATTGCCTTATAAGAGAACAAAATTGACCAACTTTGTAATTGATCTTGCATGTTATTCCTAAAACCCTAATTAATTTCCCTAAAACCCAAATATTACTTTTTATTTGTTTCTATCAATGACTGTCACATTTCTGAAAAAATGTTGTTGACATTATATATTTGAATAAATTTATTTTACTCTGTCTCCTTATGTATTGGTTAGCTAAAAGATTTTGCTTGGTTATGTACGACTCATTTTTCTTTTTAGTCAATGTGAGTTCCAACATCAATAATTTTTGCATCTCACAAAGAATATGTGCCAATTTTCTTCCAAATAAATAATAAAGATAAAAGGTGCTAGAAATCATTTTATTCACTTTTATAAATTTTATTTTTACTGAATAACATTTAGATTTATTAAATACATACTATAATGATTGTACAAAGTCAAAATTCATAATATTCAATTTTATTTTATTTTATTCATAATATTAAATTTTATTTTATTGCATAAATAAGAGAGAAATAATTTCAATAAAAGTCAACAAGGATTCTTCAAATGAAAAAATAGTTTCTAAAAAGAATGTATTCCAAAAACAAATAAATTAAGCAATTTATTTCTACTCATCTATAAATATGTAGAATACAAAGTAATAGATTTTTTTTGAGAAACTTTCATTTATATTTTTGAATTATATAATAAAAATTAAAATATACATTAATAATATTATTTAAAAATAAACTTCTAGTGATTTAAATTAATAAGTACATTCTACTTAACCTAAATTTCATCAGAATTATTTTGTTTGATAACATATTTATGGGGAATATGTATTTAAGGTTATTGAAGATTAGACAGCTTTGTTGAGCTTTTATTATATGAAGTCGTGAATAGAAGTAGAAAAATTTTTTTTGAAAATCCTTGGAAATTGGAAATCCTTTTTTGATGCAAACCCCTTTTAAACAAGAAGCTTTATTTAACAAATCATCATTTTTAAGTCTTTTTTATTGAACAATTCTCTTGATATATTTAAGTTTCTCCTACAAGAACATTTTTCTACAAAAAATAGAAATCAAGAAATCTTCAAATAGAACACAATACAACACATCTACAAATAGAAAACAAGAAGTTTTTTCAATACCTTTTCTATAACAAATTTAAAAACTTGTAGCGATAAAGAATTCGAAACATAAGAAAAACTTTCATTCAGTACTATCAAAGGGATTACTTTTTTTTCCTTAGAGAATTATTCTGCCTTTAGTTTCTTCTCGACCATAAATAACTATTTTATTTTTTATTTCTTTTAAAAACTAAAAGTGCCTCTTTTATAGTTAAATGATAGTGACTTTTATGATAATAATTTTCGATATGCTTTAACTTAAAAAGTATTTTATTTATTAATACAACAAAGCTTCAAAAATCGAAAAAAATATGTTACTCTATCAGTTTTACATATGTTATAACTTTACTCTTAAAACCATAATTCAAAAAAGTAACAAAAGAAGAGATTACTTTTTAATGAAAGGTATAACAAGTATAAGTACTTTGTATCCTAAGGGTTATTGAATCAACTGATGTATCATACAAAAGGTTTAGCTTTAGATTCTAATTAAACTCTACAACCTAAATTTAATACTTGTTATCGATTATTGATGTGTACAGTTATGCACAGTTTTTACGAGAAAATATTTTAAACCAACAATAAACTGTTTTTATCAGACTTAAAAAATAACTTTAGTCTAGTTCAAATATAAAGTTACAAATTATGCATTTTAATTTTATTAACATATTTATTATTGAGAAGTGATTTTAAAATTTTTCATGTCCCTATTATCTTAAACTAACTATCTCATGACTAATATTTTCTAACCATGTATTTCCAAGTCCCTCTTATAATATTAAATTGAAAATTGCAATTACGAAACGCCTTTGAAAAGATAACCTGGATTTTAATTCTGGAAAAGACGCTGGTATTTTCAGAAGATTTCTTATAGTATGTTTAAAAGATGAGATCAGAACTTTAATTCTATGAGACAAATTGTATTATTATGTATGATACAAAAAAAAAATCTTAAGTTCTTTTAAATTAAATGCATTTTTTATTAATATGATTAAATTAAATATATATATATATATATTACTAGTAATACCAGAAATTTTAATCAGTAAAAAAAGAAATCCATAAAATTTTTTATTGCTTTATTTAAATCTGTAAATTAATCAGAGATTACAAAATTATTCTTAAATAAACATAACATAATTTTTTATGGTATAAGGGAGTACATTAAATAAATTTTGCAAACATTTGCCACGAAAATTTATTTCTAATAAAAATTTTCAAATATGATTAAAATTTTTAAAAGTTATGTATTACATAATGTCAAAGTTTTTTTTATTAAAAAAAAACATGTTTCACGCCCGTACCCCACCTCAAGCATATGTCGATAATTTTTTTAATTGCTCAAAATACAATATTTATGAAGTTAAGGAATATAAACTAGAATTAGAACTACAAAAGAACTTCTAATTTTGTTAGAAATAAAATAGTAAAATACACCAGTTTTTAATTTTATGCATAATGCTAAGATACGTTCTTGACAACGCCGATCTGATTGATAGTTTTCTCGTTGAAGATTAAGGTATATATATATATATACATATATATATATATATATATATATATATATATTAAGGAACTCTTTCTTATGCTTATTTTGATATATTTCATACTAAATTTATACAGGATCTCAAATTACACTCTGCAAACAATACAAAAAATAAAACATTAATAATCTATATTGTCCAGGTTTCATTTTTGCCTATCACGTAACGTAATGTATCTGTTTTCAATAGTTTTATTCAAGTAACGATGTAACGATGTTAAGACCAAGTGAGAAGAAGTTCTTTTCCTTATTTGTAGTTGGCTAAAAGAGAAATGTTATCCCTATCGATCTGTGTTAACACTTTCTCTTTGGAAATTCTCTAACTTTATTCATCTTTGCCTTTTATCTCAGCATTTAGAGTTTTCTTCCCTTTTTAAATGTTACCTTTTAATTTCTAATACTATATCCTATTGTTAGGATTAAGAAAGATATCATCAATGATACACAATGCAATTGCTTTTAAAAATGTTATTACCGTTTGATATTTGGCTGACGACTTTTTCTCCTTCACATCATTTAAAATGTGCAAATGACGTTTTGCATAAAAAATATTTTAAACATATAGCATTTCTCATTGAAGTAGTAAAACCGCTGTTGTTTTATCTTAAATAACGTTTCATTTTATTTTAAATTTTGATTTTGTATTTATCATATTTATATTATTGAGAATATATTTATATTATTGAAAATATATTTATATTATTGAAAATACATTTATATTATTGAAAATATATTTATATTATTGAGAATATATTTATACTATAATTTATATTAGAGAATATTTCATAGATTACATCTCTTCTTTTTCGCAAATCGCGGGGTATTTCAATTAAACCAAAACGTTATTTTTATTAAAGATTGATTTAAAGTTTAAAGAAATTACCTCAACTATAATAAAACCAAAACTATTTCGTTCCTTATTTATTTTAACAAAGGCTTTTCGTAACAGTTAAAATAAATAATTTTTCACTCATTTTTAGTAATGCATTTTTTTAATATTGTGCAACTTGCTAAATATAATGATTGATGAACAAAATATTGTATTATGCAATAAATATTCATATAATGGGTTTTTCAATTTAACCTCTTTTAATAAATGATGCATTCAAATCGTTGAAATATTATTCTTGTTGCCGTTGCAGTTTACGCAACATTTTAGTGTAATAATAACAACAATAATAATAAATCAATAAATTGTGAAATCCTTGTAGGTTTTGAACATTCTTACACACTTCTTTTTCTTTATAGCAATCTTCAAATAATTGTAAACCACATAAGAATAAATGCTTAATTTAAATGAAAGTTAATTTTAATTAGAATTATACTTTTTTCTTGTAAAATAAATAAACAGAGTTATACAGATATTAATAGTTTCATTCCTTTTTGTTTTTTCAGTGTCACTTTTTTACAACCCACTGATCCTCTTTTTCAAGAAGTTGGCACTGAATTTCTAAGAACTGTAAGTAATGTGTTTTAGAACATTTAAAAAAAAACACTTTTTAAAGTATATGTGTAGATATTTTAAATAAAAAATGCATATACAATAATAAATTTGCTACTTTCTGTGCTCGACAACAATGCATGTGATTGTTTACAGATATTTTAATTAAATTTGTAATCTACATTATATTAAATTTAATGCCGTCTGCTACGTTAAGCATTGCTTTCATATCAATATGATAGTTCAGAGAATAGTTCTAATAATAGTTCATAATAGCTCAGTTATTAGAGTTCAGTTTAAAATGAATACTTATGAGTTAATTTTGTAATATAATATATATATATAACGGTACAGTTCATTAAGATAAATATCAATGAATTTTAAAATTAACATAACTCTGCTATGACTTACTATATGATCCTACGAAAAAAGAAGCTATTTTTCTATTCTCAGTAAACTGTTTTTCTCCAAAATACTTTTCACTGAATAATATTTGCCAACTAATGCCCCTATTACTTTTTTTATTTGAATATTATTGAGAATTTCACATGTATTTCCCTCTTTTAATCTTAAATTTTATTTACAAAAATCTATAAAGCTATTCATTCATATTTAAGGGATCAAAATTATGTTTAATTCTACATTAGACAAAAAAATAATTATTATCAAATTACTAGTATTTTTTTCATAATTTAATCATAATACAATGGTAAAATTTGCCTTAATGAAGCGGAAAAACTAACAGTTTTTTTAATGTGTGGTAAATGCAATTTATTTTCACTTCGTAAATACAATGATTTAAATTTATGTTGTCATTTTTGTATATAATAGCTAATGTGAAATTTAATGTATAATTTGCATGTAAAATATGTTATTGAAAAAATCTATTAAGATATTACTTTTTTAGTAACTTCTGCTTTTGAGAAGGTTTAATTCCGCAAATAAATTCCATGTAATGCGACAGTACATTAAGCATAATAGCCAAGCATTTTACAAAGAGTATTATTGTATTGATATTTGTATGATAAGTTAATATGTAATCTAAGAATATATATATGAACATTGACATTATTTTTTCAGTACATTGAAGAATTCGGTACAGATCACATATACAGTGCGGATTTATTCAATGAAATGCCTCCTCCTTCAAAGTAAGATTTTTTGCTATCATATGTATTTAAAATTAATTTTAACTCAATTTAAAATTAAGTTTATAAGAAAATCTATCCTATCAACTGTTTTCTTCTAATTATAAAATATCACGGAAATTATTTCCCTAAAAAATTATCAGTTTGGCTACATGAAATGTTGTTGCAACAAACCATGTAAAGACAAATTGTGCATTGGAAAGTTTTACTTTTATCAAATAAATAATTTGCATTTCTCACTCCAAAATGCAAAAAAAATGATCTACTTGAACATCTTAAATAAATAGATCAGGTCGCAAAGCTCATTTAATAATAAACACCTTAATATTTTTAAATTTTTAAATTTATTTTTCATTTGCATGTATTTAGTTATAGAAAAGACAACAAAAAATCGTACAAATCTTACATTACGAAAAGATGCGATGTATTAATGAATGTTAATAATTGTTATTTTTAAAGATCAGAAAATTTCGAAAAAATATATAATTGTAGTCGATGAATTTTCCTGGATGTTAATTTAATGTATTTTATTCTTATTGACTTTATTCATTTATTTTTTAAATTTCATTTTAATTATTTATTAAGATATTTTAATAAAAGGTTGATTTTCAAAAGATTACATTTAAAAAATTTCAACTGTTTAAAGATATTGTAGTATAATTTATTTTAATGGTTATATTTCATTTTTTTTTTATTCTAGTGATCCAGGTTATTTACAGTCATGTTCTAAAGCTCTTTACAAAAGTCTCTTAACTGTAGATCCCAAAGCAATTTGGTAAGTGTATTTGAACATATTAAGTACATTTATTTTTTACATTACAAAACATTGTATTTCTTATGTATATTTTGTAAACATAATATAAAAAGAATATAGGTGAATCTTTACAAAACAAGTTGTTAAAAACAAATGTTATTTAACTTCCAACTAGGTAAATATTTAAAATAACCTTAAGTATAAAAAAATAGTTTCTTGTGAAAAATTTTATGATTAAATAAAGGCAAAATTACATTAAGAGACAAATAAAACTGAGCAAAAAATCTGTGGTTTATAACTATATATTTGTTTTTATTAAATAGTATACATAACTATGTATAATATAAATACTTACACCTAATTATAAATATTTTAAAACAATATTAAAATACTTAATTTGCCAAATTACGTTATTTTGAGAATTTCAGCGTAACTTTTTATTTAAATTATAATAACTATATTTTAAAAATGTTATATTTCGATGGAAAATTGCACAGTTAACTCCCATAAATAATCTAAATTAGTATTAACAGTTTTTAGAATATTAATTTTCAATCTGATGCCAAAACATTTAGGAAAATTAACTTAAAACAATAAAACAATATTCATTTTATATTTTTTAAAGCAAATATCTTAAGTTACAGTGCTTTCTTTTTGAAATGTATCTTGCTCTTTTTTAATTGATAAAGATTCATAGGGGTGTTTTCACCTCATATAAACCCTAATACTTACTGAGTTTAATTAATTTTACTGCATTTTTTAATTTTTAAAATACAGTATATTTCCATTTATAAAAAGGGAATTTTTAGAATTTTTTTTCCTGTGGTAAATTATGGGGGTCAGCTTTTATACGAATCCGCAAATCTCGCAAAAAAAAAATTACAAACTTTACCGTTAGCCAGGCTCAAGTCTTAAATCGCTATGTTAACATTTCTTTTATTTATGAAAAAAAATTTAATGAAGAGTTATTTGTTTAGTGAAAATGAGTTGTTTTATTTTGGAAATTGTTTATGTTGCTGGTTTGTTGCGTTGTCACCAAAGCGCAAAATCTATTGTTGGCGAAATTGCACCTCGCTAATGGAAAAGTACCGAAATATGTAGCAGAAGTAATAGTAAAATGCAGCTTAAAATTTGCCGAATAAGAATTCTCTTTCCCCTCAACTTTAAGACAAAAGATGAAAATTTCACTGAAAATAAGACTAGTAAAGATACCTCGGATGGTATACAAGATAACTGAATAAAGAGAATGTGCTAGCTTCAGATAGGGTTTCAGAGTTATATCTATTGGCGTTAGTGTCTGGTGTTTTACTTTACAGTGATTTGACTAATAAATATCCCACCTATTTTTTTTCCATTTATTTTTTATTTAACTTTTTTAAATGAAATGAGTTATTCGTTTAATGAAAATTAGTTGTTTCGTTGTTTTCGAAATTGTTTATATTGCTGGTTTGTTGACAAAAGGAAATATTTCTGGTTGCGAAATTGTGCCTGGCTAATGAAAAAGTACCAACACGTATGGCAGAAGTAATGACAGAATATAGCTTGAAATTTGCAGTATAAGAATTTCTCTTTCCCCTCAACTTTAGGCCAAAACATAAAAATGTCACTAAAAATAAGACTAGCACAGATCCCTCAGATCTTATACAAGATAACTGAATAAAAACAATGTGTTAGCTTCAGATAGGATTATCAGTGTTATAAGTATCAGCGTTAGCGTCTGGCGTTTTACTTTGCTGTGATTTGTCTTACAAATATTCCACCCATTTTATATGCTTTGCAACATTTTCGCTCTCTTAGCTACGTGTTTGAATGTTACAGGATTTTTTTTACAAATGAATAAATTAAAATTAGTTTCATTATTTTATAGAAAGTTTTATAAAATCAGTTTTAAGGACACTTCAGTACTATTAAAAAACATAAACATTACACTTGACCTTTAAAAGAACCGTATTTTTTATCAATCAATAAAACCTACCAAGTTCCAACTTTCTGTCTGCTTTTAGCTACTTTCTCTTCAGAATGTACTGTTAAAATGTTTCCCCTGATTTATTTGGATTTAAGTGTTACAAGTGAATTTCTGTTTTTAAAAGCATTGCGAAAACCGAAAGAACTTTCTTAAGAACCCTATATATCTTGAAGTGTTGTTAAATGTTCTATTTGACAATTTGTAGTTTTTTAAATTTAATTTATTTAATTAAATTTTCATGTAGCACATTTATATGTATTTTGAAAACGTTTAATCAATTTAATAATTCTAACTTTAATTAACCTCATAAATCTATTTTAAATGCATTTCTATTACTGTAGAAATTGAATTCAGGAAAATTTCGACATTAGAACTTTTTTGTTTTTTCAGTGTTGGATTACATGTAAATTAATGGAAACTTTGTGAACCATTTGGTTTGCTGAAAGATCTCAACTGGTGGCATGTTATGCAATGTTAGTGATATTATGCAAGTTAGTGACGTTATGCAATATCAGTGATATTATCAAAAACTTTCAGTCTCCAAACAACTCTTAGTAATTAGGAAAATTGAATTACAAACCTCTTTAGCTAATGTTACCGAAATTAATTTTTAGTTTTCCTTTCTCACAAAAGAGTAAGATTTATTCCTAGAGGAGGAATTCTCTTCTGTATTATTATAGAACGTAATTAATTCAATTCCTTTGTTTCCTTAAAACAATGACTTTTTTAGCATTCTACTATTCTCTATCTTAAAGCATGTAAACATGAGTATATTGCGAACTACACAAACACACACACACGCACACACAAACATGTATATATACACCGAAGGCCTGTATTAAAATTAATTCCAAAGTGTCAATACCGATATTTAAACTACAATGCGCTAACAACTTCTATATCAAGCTTTCCCAAAATAACTACCAAAAGCTAACAGTGTTTTAAAATTAAAATGCTAAACAAACCTAAGCTTTTAAACTAAGTCATCCAATTGACAGAAACACAATGATTTAAATTTAATACTCTAGAGATGGTAATACTAGATATCATATAATTGTTTTAATTGATAATGCTAATATATTAATAGTGCTTAATTTTTCTAAATTTGTGTTTTCTTTCACACACACACATATATACACACAAAGGCGTGCATCGCTAGATATGAATAAGTCACTGACTATGTTCTTGACTTGGATCCAGTTGTCTTACCAGCAGAAATAACATGGTTTATAACATCCAGTGGGTACATATTTCTTGATAAAACTATCCCCAGGATGTTATAGATAATTCCTTTTTGGTTTCACTAACTTCTTTCAAGGTTTTAGGAGTTTTTGTACAATATGTTTCACACCCGGTTCTTGTATATTTTGTATAAATTTCTGTATTCTTTTTTATCTACCGATGCAGTTCTAGTCGTTCATCCTTTTGATATTTGTGTTTATTCTAATGATTCTTAGTTTTATTGCTGCAGCTTAAGGGCATTTTATATCTAGTACAATTTGTTTATTATTTTTTGAGAGGTCTGAACCTGAGGTACTTTAGGGCTTTTGAATTGCAAATGCTATATAGATTTAGTTATGCAATATGTGTGTAGCGAATGCTGGTTATGACTCTTGTTGTGCAAATGTGTTGTGTATTTAGTTCACTCCTTAGCAGTTCTCCTTCGGGTTTCATGCTGATGTGTTGTGTTGAAAATTTTTGTATAGCTATTATGCTTTTGCTATAGAAACTGTTTGTGTTTCTGACAGGTTCTTTTATATTTTCCTTTCAAATTTTTCTGTGTCTTTACATTTTCCGTATTGCCCATACATATAAATGTATATGCCTCTTGTATAAAGGAACTATAATAAATATGACCTGTTTATCTTTCTATAACATAATGAAATAAGTAAATAAATGAAACATAAATACATGTTTTGTATTGTTTCCTTCATCTTTCGTGTATAATAAAATATACAAAAATATACATAATAATGTAATGTTTATTTATTTATTATTATTATTTATGCACGTAGGACTACCGTATGTATAATAAACATTATTTTTTTGTTGATGAAAGATGATTTAATTTAATCCTTTTTTGTAAGAATGTTATACATCATGGAATAATCTTGAAAGTTTACTACAGATACTAATGTTATTAATTGTATTGTTTAAATTCAGAATAATTTGAAAATAATATATTTATTCGTTTATAAATATCTGAGTTTAATGTTATTATTTATTTTAAATAGGTTTTCAGTGTTATTTTTTTTATTTTATGAGAATATTTGTTAAAAGTTACAATTTTTTTTTCAAATAAAACTAGGAATTTTTTGTACAATAAACGCTTTTTTTATTATGAGAACATCGTGTTTCACTTAGTACACCATGAATTGTCCCCAAAGTGTCTCTTATCTTCAAGGAAGACTTTTAAAAATACGCCCCCGCACTTATGTTTGGTATCAGAGATAAACCTCAAAAATTTCTCAGATTGACGACTTTTATACAAAATGCCTACATGTACTGTCACTGTCTCAACTATCTCCTATCTCCAACTTCTTATTTTGAAAAGCAATGACTGCAATACAAGCAAAGACGTTTCACAAATTTTGCCTTCTTCCACGCTATGCTACGTGTTTTACCACTGGATCACGTTTAAAGAAAGCATTACTGGAAGCAAAGCATTATTGGGAAAGTTTTATTCCTTTATTTTCTTCTAAAAAAATTTTTATTTTGACACACGACACGTTTTCTCATTTCGATCCGGTTATCGTGAAACCAAATAAATACCTCGACCAATAACATTAGTCGAAGTATTTCCGTTCTATAAATAGTCGAAAGCAGCTGAAAACAGGCTGAGTTTTCTTCAATTTATACTGTCGGAAGAAATAATATAAGAAAAAAATAAGTTAAACAAGAACCTGTCAGTTGCAATGCACATGGGGATGTTTTCTTCCAAACTTTAGGTACCAAAAATAATAAATGCACACTGAAATAAATCAATTTAAATCTAAAAATATTTTTGATCTTAAGAAAACATAAACTTCATCATATTATCATTAGATTTTTAAAAAAATACATATATTTAGAATTTTATATTACTGAATTTAAAATAAATAACCAGTCGAATAGTAAATCGATTTTTATGTTACTTCAAAAATAATAATTTTTAAGGACTTTATCATAGGACGTCAGTTAACAGGACATTTTATAAGAACATCAGTTACATAATGCAAGTAGTATATGATAAATAGACTTAGAATATAACTGGAATATAATGAACATAACTGGAAAATATTGTTTACTGTGAATATATCTGGAAATTATTGTTTACTGTGAATATATCTGGAAATTATTGTTCAATTTTTGCCTATCTTTTACTAGAACACGATGCACGAATAGGAATTCAGTGTGACACGATACAAAAATAGGAATTTGTATAGAAAAAATGTTTCCTTAAATGCCTTACTTTTACTGATCTTTTAATTTCTTGAAGTAAATACAAGATCTGTTTAATACTGCATGTTGAACTAAAAATAATATACCCACAAATGTTAATGATATAGTAAAAATATCGGAATCAAAAATACATTAAAATTAAACTAGAAGAAAAAACAGAGTTAAGTATAAATTCCCAAAACCTTTGAGTAACTTATAAGTTTTATGTAACGGATACATTAATTAAATGTTTTAAACTTTTAATTAAAATTAAATCCATTTAATTATTTAAATATTTAAGAAATTTGAAGAGTACTTTCCTTACAACACATTATCAATAAATATTTATCTGATTGCTAACTGAAGTAACTAAAACTAGTTAACAAATTGCAAGGTTGAAGAAACTACTATATCAAACAACAATATGGTTGTTTTCTAATCTCCTTGCGACATGTTCTTTTCCCCTCGTCCAACGAACAATGAAACCATACAAATTGTCTCCTTATTAAACGTGTTTATCAAAATATCCAAGAGCTAATTCAATGCGAATGAAGATAATTAAAAACTTTTAACTTCAACTATAATAATACTATAAGATTAAAAAATAAAACCCCATTTAGTAGTTATCTAGAACTAATTATGCTATTTCATTTACCCTAGATAATGAATATTATAACAATGTAATGAATACTATAACTAAATTAAGGAAACAATTAATTTAAGTACACTAAAAAAAGATTTCGAAAATTGATAGAGGCATCAATATATTGGTTTGCTTTCTATCTTGTTAAAGTTTTATCTTAAAAATAAATTCGCATAAAAAATAAACAATTTTTGTTAAAAATGCATCATTTGTATCATAAAATCTTATAAAAGTTATCCATATTTTATATTATGAATTTTTTGCAAAATTACTTTTAAAACAAGTCTAAAATTCTACTTTTTTTAAATTTTAATTTTCGTACTGACGAATATTTACAAAAGATTAGCATGACTTCTGCGAGTAGACTAGGAGGAATAATTCAAAACTTCAACACAATAAAGCTTAACCGAACGAAGAAATTTATTGATGATTATTTATTAGTGATTTAAACATCGTAAGAAGCAATCTGAAACACAAGCATACTCTCTTGAACACCAGCATTGAAATTTCTCCAATACTTTGATCTCCTCCTGACTTCTCACCAAATTCATGATCCTCCTAGACCCCTTTTTCCTGTTGACCTCTCGTGTTTTCCCCTCTATCTCCTGTGTTCTCGTGACCTCCTGGTCCTCTTGCCGAACTCATGTGTCTTCCCCTCGATCATGTGTCTTCCCCTGGTCCATTAGTTCATACGATGTCACCTTTTTTTTCCGTGGCCACTGCTTATATCTCATCTGTCCTAACTGACTCGCTCTTCAACTCTTCTCGTTTGTTTTCTTCTTTCACTCCCTTCACCTTATAGTTTGTTTTTTTCCTCCCTGACAAATACTAAGGCCATACACAAATTAATATTTCATTATTGGGTTTTTGCTGCACAGGAATGACCTTGGTTTTCACTTATGTATACAATCTCACTTAAGGCAGCGAAGGGAGAATATGAGTATTGCCTGCCTAGAATTAGCTGCTCCACATTTGCATATCGTATTGAGAAAAAACCACAGAACTTCTACCAGGCAGTATGACTTTCGATTCAAGACACTCACACATATTCTCACAAGCAGTATTGGGTATCTTCGTTTCTAGAAACAATGATTGAAATGAACGTCTCCAGAACGATTGGAACCTCTGTCTTCCTTAATGCTGTGAGTGCACTTAACCATTGATCTACGAGTCAGCCAATTATTGAGTTTATCATGGAGATAAAATATTTGAAATGTTCATTTTTCAGTTAAATCTTTTTTGATATTTTCATTTATAGTATATATGAGTTAAATTTACATAAATGACTTGAAGAAAAAAATGGCTTGTTCTCTCGCTTAAGTTCTGATTAAAGTTTAAGTGTTATTTTATTTGGATGTTACTAAACAAATATTGGAGCTACTCATTCAAACTCTTGACTTAATTTAGAGTTATTAGTTAAAAGAGATTTAATAAAATACTTAATTAATTAACCTCGGATTTAGTTATTGGGCCTTTGCTTCTAGGTAAAAATTGATTTCCTGTAGTTGTTTTAGAAAAGTTTTATCGAAATTCAAAAAATATCCTGGCCTCATACTCATTCAGTTGTGAATCCTTTATCTTTTAGTCATTTTCTCCCTCTTTTTAACCCATTTTCTTTTCTCCTCTCGATGTTTGGACCCTAATGAGCCTATCTGGTCCACAATATTCTTTTGTTGTTGTTGTAACATATGGCTTTAATGGAAATCAATCCATTACAAAAAGGATCACACACAAAGAAGGAAAAAGCAGAACAAAGCAAACATACAGCAAATGGCAATGAGTCGGTCTCCCACACCACAAAAATTCAAAGGGGAGAGAGTAAATAAAGGGGGTAGACACTTTATTTTAGTCCATGAGGCCCCTGGCCTTCTAATACAACTGCAAGACTTCTCCTTGGCGCTGAGCCTTCCTGTTCAGTCCTGGACATTTCAAAAGGTGTTCTGAATTCATTTTTCCAGTTCTACATATTGGGCTAGTTTTCAGAACGCAATTGTCTCGCGGAACATCTTAACAGGATAGTGTTCGTACCACCTATCTTGTTAAGGGTTTCCTCATTACAATTGTGTCCGGTTCTTAATCGAAAGTTGGCACCCACCTCTTTACATAATTTAGTGTTAAAGATTTTCCAGCTGTCTTGAATAATGTGATGCCGATCAGCCGTTACTGATTTGGCACCACTACAGTAGCTACGTGTGGGAGGTATGTACAGGAGCTACGTGTGGCTTAAGGTATGCCACGGACGCGAGCAACATTACCTTTCACAAAATTATTTTATCTCCTAACTGCTGCATTGCACTGACAGTAAAAATACATGCATGAATATCGTTTTATTCTTACCTTTGTAATGTTTCTTTGTTAAAGCAAGAGATAACATCATGTATACTCAAGAATTATAAACATATTAAGTTTTATATTTGCATACAACTAAGTGACATCAAATTTTGAGATAAAACAAATCAATTATGTTTATTTAGAAACTATTAGTTTCTATGAGTTTACATAAAGAAACAATATTTTTCTTTTAGTTATTTAAATGAAAATAGGTTTTAATTTATCCTTTTTTTTTTTTTTTTTTTTTTTTTTTTTGGTAAATAAAATGAAAAAAAATATTTCATTAACTATAATATACCCACGCTTCCATATAATTCATTAAAAACGTCCAGACGTATTTGCAAGAAGCGGAAAAAGAAGTAAAGAAAACATTTGGTACAATCTCGAGAGTCTTAACTAACATCATTATAGTAAAGGAAGTTTGTTTAATAGAAAACTAAATCCCTTGCAACTAAACGAAGACTGTTAAATTTAAAGTACATTATTTGATTAAATTCTGTAGAAAATTACGTCACATAAATTGCGGATTAACTAAAAAAAAGCTAAAAGTAATTCAAAAGAAGTTTATAGTATTTTTAAGATACCAATAAATAAATGAAAAGAATATTAAAATAATTACTGTATAAAATGATTTTTTAACAATATTTTTATTTCTTAATATTTTTTACACTTTAAGTACTTCGCACCTGCTTCATTCTAAATCTTCTTTGTTCAGGAATGTTAATATTTTATGGAAACTTGTTAGTCGGACTACCTGATCAGAGTTTTCCGAAATTCTCCCATACAATATGCAAATGTTGGGTAGTTTCCCCTAAAATTACGCATGGAAAGTACTACCCTCCTTTTTCAACGACACGGAGCCAAATCAGACTTCTACCTACGGGTGCTCCATCAAAAACAGAAGCTACCTCTCTCCCACCTTCCATGAGACCGCACAGGTTCATGGACTTGGTCTAAAAATGTTGCTATCGACCCGACCAAGTGGGATAAGAAAACAAAATATCTTAAATAAACTTGTGTTATTTTCGATGATAAAATTTACTTTTTTTTTCAATTTCATTTCCATTTAACAAATTATTTCTATTTCTTAAGGTATTTCAATACAAACACATAACCATATAAATAAATAAAACACATAACCTTAATATAATAACAACATGTTTAATAAATTTTTTATACTTTGCTTTTCATATTTCATTATATTTTAATTTAATTCTTTATAGAAATGGTCTTTACAAACTTTAATAAATTAAAATATTAAAACATTTATTTACACTTGTTATTATTAATCTTTTTTTGTATACCTGGTATCTCTTAAATTTTAAACCTTCCATAATTGTTTTGGTATGTTACTTTGTAAAAAGAAAAAAAATGAATTTTTACGAATAATTAAAATAAATGTTAATTGAAAACAACTGTAAATAGTAGCTTTGTAACAGCTTTTTAAAACATATTTAAAAGGAAATATAAGATCAAACCAAACTTTTTCTGAGATTATAAATTCTTAACGAATACACAGAATGTACAGTTAGGAAATTTTACAATTTCTGTTTGAAGTTTATATAATGCTACCTTAAAGTAAAATAAGTACAAACTGATATGTTAACAAAATTGTGTTTGAATGCCGGCCCACTGGTGGTAGTCAGATACAGAAACTTTCTATTCTGTTGGGATTTGAATCCAAACTTTCAGTACAAAATTCTATAGAGCTTTCCAGTAAGCCATTCCAGGACTTATTACTTAAATTTATATATTTTCTTTCATTTCATGACTTTACTATAAGCAAAATATTTATTTAAAATTAAATCATAATTTTTTTATTGAAAAAATGGTACATAGTATATTTAAATCCGTTGAAAACTTTTTCTTTTACTTTGAAAAGAAGAAAAGAACTTTTGCAAACAAGAAATATTTTCATATTTTTGATACATAAATTCTTCTTATGTAACTCTGTAATGTACTTTTCGTTTGAAATTCAATATTTGCTTTATGTAAGTCTTCATACGATGTTACATGTAAAACTCGTTTCGGATCTCTATACGATAGTTTCTTAATTTGTCGTATATTCCAGGTTAACTCAAGGATGGATGTTTTATTCTGATCCTGACATCTGGCAAGAAGCTCAAGCAAGAGCTTTTCTGCGAGCTGTACCATTGGTAAGTGTAATATCAAAATTCGATTTCAGTTTAAACATAAAAGTCGCTTCACTGCTTCTCAAAGCATCTAATCAAATGGAACTCTAAATAATAACTTTGAATATGATTTTAAAAAAAGCATTGCTGTTGTCACTGCCTTAATATCACAAACAAAATCAGTCTCTTTTTTTCTGAAATGTTGATTTATAGAAAGGAAAATATAAAAATGTGCTCGAATAAAAGATATGCAGAAGTATGTAACTGTAGTTATTATTGTATAACTATAGCTATTATTGTAACTATATTTAATAATAATTACTAATGGATATTTTTCTGAAATGCAATACTAAGGAAGTTTCATTCTATACTTATTAATAATATAAACCAGAAAAGTTAAAATTTAATAAAGATATTTTAAGAAATTATTAGTAGTTTTAAATTTAAAGAATAATAAAATTCAATAATTATTCATGACAATTACATAATAAAATCTGAGTGACTGTTTTTTTAAAATTAAATATGTGAAAGTCTCATATACACATAATGACATGATTGAACATTTAACTGCGTATATCTCAAAAATTGCACATTGAATATTCAGATAAGTAATTGCTGAAACTTCCCTTTTTCGGCGTTGTATGCTTGCATTCATTTACTTAAGCAATAATAAATATATTTAAGGGACTACGTATTCTGGCAGTCATTGTTCAAATGTTGCGTCAGGTCTGTAACGTATTGGGATGCCCATATCTGTTGGTATACCATGTTATATACAGGCTCAGTTGGTTAAAGGTCTGGTGTCATTGCTAATCAGTGTATCAACAGCATGGATGCAGTCGAGTAATATGCTAATTGTGTGAGGCCTGTCATTATCTTATCAGACCTTGCATTATCTCTCGTTTCCCTGCATGACAAGTCATCCTTGGCCCCAGGATGGCTTGTCATACAGGGAAATGTAAACGGCTGCATGTCATCAGCATATCGTTGAGATTTTAAATTTGTATACAAGCTGCCTAGGAGCTAATTGATATCCTAAGATAGGAACCCATTCCATCACACAAGGTGCAATGATTGTTTAACTCTGTAAAACAAAGGCTGATCGGTGTCGAACCGTAACGATTACAATCAACAAATTTTCTGAAATCTTGGTTTATCAACATAAAAAATTTCTGAAATCACGGCACCAATTTTTTGTGGTGTTGTTTAGGACTTTAATGATTCAAACCCTTATACAATAACTCGCACCTAAAATGAACTTGCTAGACAAAATAGATCGCGCATCTGGGCTGCAAGTTTGGAATCATGTGGTGCCTTTTCAGGGCTTTAAACTTTAAGCTTTAAATTCTTATACAATAACTTGTGCCCAGAAAGAATTCGCTAAACCTTCTTCCCAATATGTACATTAAATATTAAGAATTCCACAATAACTCACTTAATAATATACCTAAAAATCTACAATAACCCATTTAATAATATACCTAAAAATCCGCAATAACCCATACCACAGGTTCGAATACCTTCAGAGACTTATACATGTTGGAGAAGGCTGTAAAGACATCACTGGTTGTGCCCCCAGAGAATTGCAACGCCGACAACTAGAAAAGAAAAACTATACTTAATTACTACTTGTCTTATGCGATGCTGGTTGAGAAGCACAGATGAGCACTACTATAAGACTGAAGTTAACACTTAAAGGCAGTGAAAATTAAATCAATTGCGTATTTGGTATAAGGAAATCTGATTGGCACATTTTCAGATAATCGTATTATTTTTAGGAGTTCTTCGTTTAATTTTTTAGATTATTCTATATTTTTTATAAGAAAAAATAATTTGAGCAAACATAGTTTTTTACAATATTAGTTGCAATTATATAGTAGTACATTTAATCATTTTTACTAAATATCTATTTCAGTCGAGATTTATAATAGAGTAACCCAATGTTATAACTTTTATATCGTGCAGATTGGAACAAAGAAAGTTTAAGATAAAATCAGCAGTTTTTTTTAAGGTATCGTGACTGTTTTCATGAAAGTAAAGCGAGATATATCTTATGCAACGATATATCTAGGGACTATTGTAATTATTTTTTCTTATATCGTCTTTATTTATTGATTCGCAACCAGTTTTACTTTAAACCATATGAAACTAAGACTAAAAAATTACTAAATTGATTTAATTTTGATAAATAATTAATAAAACATTTTAAATAATACCATAAAAAGTGTAATGTAATCAGTGTCTGTGTTTCAACTTCTTCGTGAACAAAACGAAATATTCTCACTGCTTATTAAGCAGACTCAAATAATAATTAGCAAAACCTTCTAAAAAAATAAGTAAACATCATGAAAAGAAAATTAACACTTTTTTTATTGGAGTTGTATTCTCTAATAAGTAGAAAATTAAGCTGACAAATTTCTGCAATTATTTTTACTCGAAAACTGTCATGTTTTCAAAGCCCTAAAGGAGTTGCACAGTTAATTAAATTTCTTTCTCTGTTGGATCTATTTTTGGGTACTGAAAGTTAGTAAATTACAAATTCTTAAACTTATAATTATCATATTCATTCCAAGCGTAATTTTCGCTGACAAAATAATGCGAAAAATGCAAAATCAATAAAAACTGAAAATTAAAACGATGTAAATATGCTGCATTTTTAAGAACATTTCATGAATAAAAATGAACACTGGTTTATTATTTTTAGTATATTAGTTTCCAAAAATTAGGAAAAATTGAGATTGTGAATTTTCTATGCATTAGAATTTAATGCAATTCAGCAAAACGTTAGTCAAACAATTACTTTGCAAATTAGGTACAAAAGAAAAACAATAAGTGTATTTTCTATCTTGTAAATAAGCTTATTTACTCACTTATTTTAGTGAAAACATGCCATAAATCATTGTACCTGAATTCAATGTATAATCCTCTGATATATCGATTGTGGCCACCTTTAATATCTAAACAAGCATGACAGCTATCTGCCAAATTCTGCTGTTCATTAGTCAATGAACAGCAGCATTTGGCACATCGAATTGCCGGTGTTCAATACCTCAGTTGGCAGCAAAGCATGCTAATATGTCAAGTTGTTTGGAAAACTTACTAAAATACGAAGAGTTTCCTATTTTTTATTTCAAATTAATTTACAAATTCTTCGATATTTATATTATTCTATAAAAACGCTTACATGAAACATTTGCTTGAAAGAAATTGGAAAATTAATATTGATTAAAAATTTCAAAGTTAAACTTTTATTACTATTTATGCAGAAGGATGGAAAGTTAGTAACTAAGAATAACATTAAAGCCAGCTTTCGTAAAAATTTTAATCTTTGTCTAATATAATTCTTATAATATTTGTTAAACTTACATAATATTTATTAACCTTATAATCTTTTCACCTCATAATATTTCAATTGTTTTTTTAATTCACTTCTAATAACTTCAGTTCTGTAATTTTATTGAAATTTTTCCTTTTGTGAATACCAAATCTACTTTTTCATTTCCTTATCCAAAAGAAAACACACAGCAAATATACCCACTTCTAATAATAAAATTGTCAATGTTACTTTATTTGCCTCCAAGAACATATGTTTTAAAAAAGGGATGATATATTAAATGGAGGACAATAAAAAGCCGTGACAATAATATAAAGTAGACAGCCGTTATTCATTGTTTTATTCATTGTTTGTTATTCATTGCTACCATTTTCTGTAAAATCATTTTATTTAATGAAGGTAATTTTAATAAAAATATACATTAGTCTATCTTGTGAGCTATTTACATAGCTTTTCATTGAACTTTTGGGACTATTTTTTGTATAATTATTTTATTTGTCTCTAGTCAATAATATATATAGCGATTTTAATTTTTCAAATGCTCTCAAATACATATACTGTACTTCAAAAACTGCCTACTTCTATTGTATTGAAACATTTTCAATCGAAAATCTGATTGAGTTTGCTTCTTTGGGACCACAGAATCTGCTTTTGAATTTCGGAATACAAAACGAAAGCATACAATGAATATATCCACTTCTAACAATAAAACTATCAATGTGTTAATAATTTTTTTTCCTGCAAAGATATATGCTTAAAAAAAAGGCTGACATTTTCTCTTCGAAATTTTCTGTTTTATGGATATTGAAACAGATGTTTTTAAGACAAGTCCATATTATGTGTAAACAAACAATATTTAAAAAGTAAAGCAGTAAAACTACGAGTATTTTAAATTTTTATTTTAACGACGAAATTTCAGTTCATTTATGTGTTTGAACTTATCAAAATATAACAGTATTTTATTTTTTGTTTTTTCATTTATTTTATTTTATTTATTTATTTTATTTATTTATTTTATTTTATTTATTTTATTTGATTTAGTGCACTGTTACTTTTATGTCTGAAAAACATAAAAAAAATATTTTCCTTCCATCTATAACATTTAGAATATTTTATTTATAGAATAAATTGATACTATAAGGCTTAGACTATTCAACTTTGTAACAAAATCTTTATCAATAAGAAACATTTTTATAGCTAAAATAATTAATTATTACATTTTTATATCTAGAATGAAATAATTTAAGTTTCTTCGATATGTATTTAGCTATGCTTGTAACCTTTATCTAATAATTCTTAATATATTTTATTCTTTATAAGCTTACTATGCTTTCATATTACTTTTTATATATCACAAAAGCAATGAATTATAGTTACTAAGCCATGTCATTTTTTTCGGATACAAGCTTTAAAGGCATTCTTTGAAACCATTATTATCTTTATATAAAATACAATAAAACGCATTTCTTAGAAGTTTGCAGTTTCTATTTATCACACAATAAATGGTCTGCGATATAGATATGAACAAATGATAATATTCGAGCAATTATATTTAATTGACGCCAGCAGGTTCATGGTCGTGATACTAAAAGATCATACATCATTTCTCACCCTTATCTTACCCGAAAAATAGTGAGAGAAAAGAAGAAATAAGAGCATCATTCTCAGTTTATTACGCAAGCTAGAAGATTTTGTTTTGACAATCTGATAAATAAAAAATAAAGTTTCCTGGCGCTAGAATCTTTTATATATGGCAGAAATAAATCATTCCGAGGAACATTGCCTGTTTTTTATTTCACTCAAGCTTTAAACAAATTACGAGCAATAAAAATAAATTTTACACCTTTATTTCGTAACTACACTGAAAGTTTATATTAATAAGTGTTATTGTTTACACACAAGTCACATATTATTTTGTAAGACCTTACGCTATTAGTGTTTCAGCTCGAAAATATTTTCTATTCCAAATTTTCTAACATTTTTTTCCATAAAGTTAACATTTATTTTAATAATAACAGTATTTCAAACATTGTAATATTTACATTCTTTTAATATATATATATATATATATTAACCACGTAAACAAGCAGTTGTTAATTCCACCCACTCCTTATTTTAAACTTTAGAAAAGTTTTCTCTCATCTTTACTTTTAGCCACAAGACAAACATAATTAAAAGTTTGAAAAATATGTAAACTCATGAGAAATATCTTTTTCCATATATTATTTTAAAAACAGCTAACATTTTGTTTGTGATTTTAAGAAAAAATCTATTATAGTAAAAAATTCCCATATGAATATATATAAAAATAATTATTATTGCACGATTTTATTTATTGCTTGTTTCTTGATTAATATAATTTAACGCGTCATATTTACATATTTATTATCATATCAGAATAGATAAATAAACAATTGGAATAATACATTTAATTACGCAGCAATTTTATTTTTTAAATTTAAAAGGATCGTTATAGTATTTCTAATTTTTATTTTAAAATAATATTTTTAAATATGGGGATTTGAATTAAATGCTTAAGGCAGTAAATCATTTATTTTAAATGATTAACTTTTAATTGGTAGGCATTTTACATAATATATTAATGCCAAATGTAAATAGATTTGTTTAATGATAAAGAGATGTTTCCTAATTTTTGTTTATAAATATAATTGTTCTTCTGAATTATTTTATCTAAATATTAAATAAAATAATTCATTTTAATTTTAATAACTGAATCATGTTATTTTTGTCATTACTTAGGAATTTCATAGCAATCGAATATAATAATAATCGAATATCTTGCAAAACAAACAACAAATGTCATTGTCATTAGGTTACTAGGTTAATGCGTTGTGATGTTTACGCATGTCACATAAAATCGCAGAAATTTTGCAAACTAACCCATTTTAACAATGAAAAAATTGTCTCAAATTTTCAAAATGCAAAATGATCGATCAGGCAATACATTGAAGAGTTATTCACTCACCAATTACGAATGAAATATGACGTTGTAGCTGTTCCAGTGTTTTCATTGACGTTTTGTATTATAATTCGAAAGTAACAACCTTTTATATTTTTTTAAAAATTAATTTCTTCGATTTATAAGAGTCGCAATAAATTTTGTATCGAACTTTTAAACATTGTTGTTTTAATAAATTATAACTGCCTCTATAAAATTATATTAAACATACTTAGTATTTTTCCTTAATGATTCGTTGATTATTTATTTTTTTCAAAAATTTTCTATTATTGAAATACATAATTTTTTTTTAATTTTCTGTAATGAAAAAAACAAGGACAAATTACGTTTTATTTATTTATATTTTACGACATACTCCAGCAAAAGGATAAAATATATCAGTATTACGAAGAAAATTATTTATATTTTTACTACAACTTCATTGTTTCCTTGAAATTGTTATATAGAAACTGTGGTTCAAAAATTATGTGGTATATATATATATATATATTTCGACAAATTCAAATATTAAAAAACCATATTAAGTGCTAATTATGAATTACGAACTTGAACAAGACCATGCAAAATTTTTCCTTTTCGCATTCTTAATAGTTAAGCAGACAATTCCTGAATGTATTACAAAATCGATCATTTATAAATTCTTAAAAACCATAGTAATTTAAATATAATTTTAGGGTTGTAATACAGAGATGTAAAGTTATTATTAAAACGAATTGCTATAATAGATTAATTTCTTCTTAAATAATATAGTTTTGTTTAATTAAAAAACAAATAAAATTTTTGTCAGGATTTTTTGCTATTCTCCAGATTAAAAAATAATGAATTTTATAAAAAAAGTTGAATTTGTAAATGTAATATTTTAAAGACACACACACAAAATTATAACTTTATAATATATATAAATTTTGTTTCAAATATATTAAATATATAGATGCATTGTACATTTTTAAAGTTAAAAAAATAAAGTTGAGAAATTCCTTTTTAATGGGAAAGAGGTTAAAAATACTATACATTTTATAGACAAACGTTACAATGAAGTAAATAAATGTTTAGATAACAACCGGAAGTTGTTTCATTCAATAATCATTAATTAAATTTTTTCATGTCCTTTTTAGAAGAATTTCGTGTTGAAAGTGCATGTTTATATTTTATGTAGTGTAAATGACGCAATTTTACGCTTCAACTATAATAGCTATAATTCCTAAAAATAAAGAAAATTAAACTGTTGGTGTTCTTATGCTAGTTATATTAGTTATAGTTATTATTCTTATACTGGTTTACTTATTCCTTTTTAGTTTTGGAAATACTATTCAAAAAATTCAAAGACGTATTCATAATTTTATATTAAATGTAATCAATAAATCCTTGATAAAGTGTACTTATGGATAACAAGCAAGGAATTTAATAGGAGGTATTTTGATACCGTTATAGAATTCCCTTTAACAAAATGAATTGTTTTTTTTAATGGGATTTATAATCCATTTTGAATTCTAATTAAACAATAAAAAAATATCGTAGATCAATCAGTCAGCTCAGTTTCAAATGACTATGTTAGTTTAAATTTACAGCGATTTAGAATGTAAAATGTAATTCAAAGCTATTCTGGAATCTTGTTTGCGTTTTTTAAAATGTAATTTAAAACTATTCTATAATCACTTTGGCGTATTTTTTATTATATCAACCATTATTTTTCATTGGTAAGTAAAATTGCTTTTTTTATTCATAGCATTTAATAACTTTAGAACTATATTGTTAAACTTAAAATGAAGAAAAAATATTTTTGGAGCTTTTTAATTCCGGTAGGAACAATATAATGTAATTTTTATATTGAATTTCATCATTCATTTCTCTTTCAAGTTAGTGGCTTTTATTGTCTGTATTATATACATATATATGTGATAAAATGCATATGGTAAAAAACATGGAATGATATACGTATCCTTCCATGATACTAGATGATATTTTTTAAAAGGTAATAATATTACCTAGTTTCTTTTAAGTTTAAAGTATATTTATTGAGAAAACTTTTTATCAAAAATAAATATCTTCCTTATTATTAATTTTTTTTTTTTTTTTTTTTGACTTTTTAAAGTTTATAGCTTTACATAATTACTATATTTATAAACGTATATAAAAGTTTAAAATATTTATTAATATAATATATAAAGCGAACAGATTAAATTTAATAAATCCACAATTTAGCTCTGCTGGTGCTTTTTTTCATGTTGAACAGTAAATAACATTAAATACCTTTATATTATTTTTTGTCAAAGTAAATAAATTAGTAGTGAAACTTATAGCAGAATTTTTTTAAAACATTTTATTTTATTTTCAAAATATAACGTCTTTTTTATATTTTCAGCGATAAAAACTGAGTAATAAGATTTAATAATAATTCTCCGATTAAAAAAGAGTTAAAATAAATTCCAGCGAAAGTGTAGCAAAAAAAAATTTTTTTTAAGACAAGATTTTAATAAAAAGAGATTTCTCAGAAATGAGATCATATTTTTTTAAGTAGTTGATTTAAAATTCTACACAGATTTAGAATAAAAGGAGAAATAAAGCATGAGTTTATATGTCTTAAGCAAAATTACTGCTCCTTGAAAACGTTCTGTTTAAGTGTAAGATAAATATTCTCCGTTCAAGAATAGAATGGAGAATAATATATTTTTTTTCTCTGGGAATTTGTATTTCTCAAGCACTCAAACATATTGTTCATAAATCTATATTTCTGCAATTAATTGAATAACTCTTAATGTTTATTTGTAAGCACTATCGTACTCTTATTTAATACTGAAATAATTTTTAAATGTTATATAAATTTTATGTAATATTGCAATCTCATTTCATCTATAAGAAACAATGTGCAAATTAAATATGTAACAACTTTAAAGATTCTGTTCTACAAACAAATCTAACGTAGTTAGAAACTAAATTTTATTTAATTAAGCATTTCATTTATAATTATAATTTTGCTACAGAACACTTAAAAGCTGTTTTCTTATCTGCAGTTACAATTTCTTTTTGTTTAAGAACTTTTTTCTTTTATTTCAGATTCCTTAATTTAAAAGTTCTTATTAAAATTATATTCTGTAATAAAAATTACTATTTCTTTATTACTACAAAGAATAATTTAAATATGCATGTGGTTTCATTTCCTTTTTAGGCTGAGGATAATATTAAACAGCACAAGATATTATAAATTAATATAATATTTACAACGAAAAATAACTGTATTTGCTTTGCAACTTTTAATTATAAATTCAGTGTTTAATAATTGTACTTAAACGATTATGTCTAAAATCATATACATTGAAATTTAATCATATATACACTACTGGCAATCCAAAATGCAACGACATGAAGAAAATTTCCAAACGCGTGAAATTTGCACCATACGTGTACCTCAATAAGACACGCAAATAAAAATGTAAGATTTGTTTGTACCATTTTACATCTTGCATTTCAGCACATACGCACATCATGGGCGCCTGTAGCACCATATACTAGTACTACATAAAGGAAGAACAAAAGATGTTTTTAAACTCTGGACTTATTTTTTGTGCAGTGTTTTGCATAGAATACTTCAGTAGGCCTTATAGAACAGGACAAGTGTTAATCGGACATGATTTTTTGGATTATCCTCCGGAGAAATTAGTACTCGTGTCAGTTGTAATCAAACCACAAAGATGGGGATATGTAATCAGTAGAGGCATGAGACTATTATGAGGGAATGATTGCACCAGCCTCATCGTGTCACTGAATATTAGAACAGATAAAATGTGCGTGTGTCACTGATGGATCGTCATGTAACAATAGTGTGTTACAGGAAATAAGATATGTTGCGCAATAATATGTGTCAGCACTCGACATTTTTTACAATATAGGTACAATATTGGGAAATTTCATCAAGGCAACCATCGTTGTGATTATCTTTGAAGATCCAAGGCGTTTACGTCTACAATTATGCGATGAACATCTTACATGGACCAACGAATGACACAACATTGTATTTTCAGACGAATGACGATTCTGCCTGCAACACTACTATGGCCGTATCTGAACCTGGTGACACGATGGTGACAGATTGCATTAATTTTTGCATTATGCATGGTCATGTCAGCCCTTCAATTGCCATTGTGATTTGTGATGGTATGGAATTTAAATTATGCATTTCTCAATACGCATTGGGGAACATCCAGCACTATATCTATGCAGTTTTGACGCCTGAAGTTGCCTTAATTTCAAGACTTGCTTCTCGTCATATTTCAAACATTACAATAAGAAACCTCACGTGGCAAGCAATGTTTAGCAGTTCTTTTATGCCCACTAGATTGCATTGCTGCTTTGTCCTGCCCGTTCTTCTTATTTTTTGCTCATCAAAAACATCTGGTTTATGAATAATAAACGACTAGCACTAGAATATACCACCCACTTCTACGCCACATCAACTTTGTTACTGTGTTAGCAGTTTGAAAGACTATGTCATTAAAATATGTATATATTTTAATTATGTCATTTATGGGCCATATTTATGGGCCATATGTCATTTATCCCTAATTACGAGAAAATGAAGTAAATAACTGTAGTGCAAATTAGTTATCAAAGGTATGATTAAAACTAACTTGAAATCAACAAGAATCGGTCTACTAGCTGGCTTGGCATGGAGCCTTCATTTAAAATCTTTTGGGACATTTACAAATGGGGAGTGCAAAGATAAAAACATCCACACTTAGGTAGGGAATGATAACACTCCTCGAAGGGCATCGAGTCAAAGAGATATTGAATTGGAAACAGTAAAATCTGGCCATGGCATAATTTGAAAACCGTTCACAGAAGATATATGAGGAAAAGTTCATGTCTTGAGAGTGTTGATTAGAATATTAAGTCTTTGAGAGAATGATTGGCACATGATTATTATAAGATGAGAGATGAAGTCTAAGATTTCGGTGGTATATGAGCTGAAGTATGCCAAGGCTGGCGTCAAATGAAGAGAACAAATGATGTTGCACGGCAGAGGTAACACCATCATACATGCAGAGAATTAGTAGTATATGATGCTTGAATTCAATTAAAAGACGAAAATGGATCGAACTGATGTATAACGAATGTTTATAATAGAGGAGTTTGTCATAATTTTTTAAAATTTTTATGAGCAATTTTTGATAAGTGAGAAAAGAAATTCAACTGGATGCGACTTGTAGAGATTTGATTTAAACTGATAGTATGATAGTACTAAGGCATTATGTGGAAGGAGCATGGTACCGACATTGCGCAAGGACACATCCAAAGCCTCTTTTATTAAACGCCGAGACATTGCTAGCAGTGGCGGCTTTACAAAATATGGACTACTAGCAGATGGTTGTATTTTCAATCACTTGTAATTTGTGTTATTTGTTTAGTAAATTTGGTTTGATATCTCTTATTCTTCATGGTGTTGCATTTTGCACTGTCAGAAGGATATATTTAAAGGTATGAAAAAAAAGTTACAATCTGTAAATATTTTGACTTAATAATAGTACTGGAAAATAATTTTTGCTTTATTTCGATTTCTACCTATGACTGTAATGTTTTGAGCCCTTTCGATTATTATTTCGTTTTCGGAGTATTATATTATTATTTTTTTGTTAAAATTTTTTTTCTTTATACCAATAGCACATAATCGTCAATACATATTACAATTTACCATTTTTTAATTATTTATTGACTTCCAATGTACTTTCTCTCTTACATTCTAATATAACTTACATATTACAGTAAATGAGAATATTCGGTTAGAAATTATAAGTATTTTAACGAAAAATAACGTCCAAAACATTGATTTTTTATTGGCAAATTTTTTCAAAACTCATACATTTCATTCTAACAGTAAGTGTTGGTATTTTTCATTCAATCTATGAAACAGAATGTGAATGTTTTACTTTGGGGCAAATAACGCCTTTTTAATAAAATGAAAATTTTCTTGAATATTTTTAAGAGTTACGTTATGCTGTGTGATAGAAACATAACAGTCACAAGAAAATTATTTAAGACAATAACTAAATAGCTGGTAATCTTAAGCACGGGCAAAGTTTTGGAACAAATGGTCACTAAATTACAAAAATATAATTGTAGCGATTAGCATAATGAACGCCCAAATCGGCAGAAAGATGATTAGTATATAATTGCTGATCACTTAAAAGGCATCCAGCTGTCTCGTACAATACTTAATGATAAGCAAAGAAAAGACAAAGATTGGTATTAAAATGATGGCTAGTAGAAACTTTCTAAACGACTTCATATATGGGATAATGATCGATAAGCTTAAGGAGGGGCGTAGTGTGACGAATTTAGCCCAAGAGTTTGGTATCGATCACAGTGTTGTTTCACGTGCTTGAAAAAGTTTTCCAAAAAAAAGCTTTATCACTGCTGTACTTAAGGGTAGTGTTGATTATCCTAGAAAGAAAAAGCCAATAGACGACCAGCATATCGTTCTGATGGCTAAAAAAGACATCAATTCGTAACATTGCTGAAATTTATAGGTAGAACGCCTGTCAATCTGACGCCTGATTTCCTGTCCCCTCAGGCGTCCAACCAATTGGGGCTCTATGATGTGAGATTTTAGTACCTAGGGAAAATCCACCTTAAGTGCTTCATATGGCAACAATCTCGATTTACTGTGGCTGGACGCCTATATAAATAGATATTACTGCTCTTAGCAATTCCACCAACTGAGCGTAATTCTATTATGAAACCTATCAAACCATCAATACTGATGTCTTGAAAATGTCACTCCTCACATTGGAGAACATTTAAATGTTTCCCTACCTAATTTAATATAATTGTTTTCACCCAATTTAATTTTGAGTAGAATTGGAAATTTTGAGATAAAAATCTGTTTAGCTAGGAATTTTTGCATAAATAATCACAATTGCTTAAAATTAAAGAATCTATATTCCAAATAATTTATAAATTACTAACAAGTTTTCGAAAAATTTAAGAAAATTTTAAGTGAAATAAAATAATAAATTACTTGTTAAATATTTTAATAACAGCTAAATATGCAGCCTTTAAATTGTAGAATTTTTAATAGTGACAAAACAATATAAATAATTTACAAATCCCTTGTAAGTCACTGTAGTTTAATATATATTTTTAATAAAATAAAAAAACATTAATGTTAATTAAATGTAGATATTTGATAGTTTTTGTTTAAAATTAAATTGTACCTTAAAATTGTTTTTCCTTAATATAATGTATTAAATATATATAAAAGCAAAATGTAAAAATTTTAGCGACTGTTAATACATTATATTAAGGAAAAACAATTTTAAGGTACAATTTAATTTTAAACAAAAACTATCAAATATCTACATTTAATTAACATTAATGTTTTTTAATATATATATATATTAATTTTAACGAATCTTCGCCTGAAACAAGCATAAAAATTTTATTTCCAATTGATATGGAAGATTGCTAAGCTTTATGAACACAACTTAATTGCAATTTTTGATTGCCTTAAAAATAAAAATAACGTTCATTAGAAATTAAAATGCTTTAATTATGAACATTTGTATCATTTGAAATTATTGGTATTTCACTTTTTCTTCTTTAAATATTTGAAAAAAATATCTATTTGATTTTTTTAGACACATTTAATTAATATATTTACTTTTATTTACTTTGTTCAATCTTGAGTGTATATATTTTGTTTGGGAATTATATTTACTCTGAAAAATGTCTGTCTAATAATGAAAAATTGGTTTCTAATTATGACTCAAAATACCCTCTTTTGAAGTATTTTCAAACTATTTGGATGCTTTCCTTAAATATTAATTTTTTCAAAAGTTCTCCTTATTTTAAATGTAATCAGCATTACATTTTTATGGATACTTAAAAGGTAAAATTTGTTTTGCTCCTTTGTCAAATACTGCTTAAATAAATGAAATGCTACTCCCAATAATATATGCCTTTCTAGCTAGCAGATGGGGCAAGGTTTCGAACCATCTGGTGGCCTCTTTTGTAGTCACTGCTTTCAGAAATAACAAGACTCGACAGCAATCTAGACTGTGTGTGTGAATCATGCAGCAATAGTCAGACAGTCTAGAGGGATTATCGAGTTTTCTTCCTTATGCGAAATGGCTGGCAAAATTTTGGCTGTTACCCTTAAAAGTTATCCCGAAAGGCCATCAAAGAAACTTTTTGAATTTATTTGTTGTTTGATTACTTTGAATTAAATTGAACTGTAATAAGTTATATTTGACAGTTCAATGTTTGTATTTTTACCCTTATACATCCCCCGTGTGGATTCGGGTTAGAATAGCCCCACTGTAATTCATGTCTGTCGTAAAATGCGACTAAAATGGGTACCCAGTGCCGGGGTGTAATCGGGTGAGGTAAAGTCAGACTTCTCCCTTAGGGTGCCGCATGTCTTTGTGCCCCAAGATCAAGGTAAAAAAGAAGGTGCATTTTTTAACTCTTTATCTTAACTCTTTTTTTTTTTTTAACTCTTTATCATGTCTGTGTAAGAACACACGGGCTCATGGATTTGGTCTAGATGTTGCTGTCGACCTAGTGTGATAAGAAACAACACCCTTATACATTATATATATGATTAACATAATTTTCATTTGAATGACTTTTGTTTTTAGCAAATTATAGTTTTGTTCCCTAATAAAAAAATTTGCTCTGGCAAATAATGTTATTCTTACAAACTTTCCAATTTTTTTTATGCTTTACTATAACAGCTATGAGATAATACTTTTTCAGGACATTTTTTAAAGGAAGATCGACTAACACAGAAAAAATGTAAGGAAAAGTTTTTATGGAAGTTTAGATGTAAAAGAAAATTATCTTGTTACCCAACATTTAAAAAGAAAACCGGAAAAAAATTTATAATTTATGACCCATAAAATTTTCAGCTATCTATTTTACTGTCAGCATAGAATTTAATTTTTAAAGAGGAACTTGAACACTCATAAATTAAAAGAAAGAAAGCATAGGTATATTTTCACTTAAGTTTATAGAAACGAATTTTCCAGCGATTAAAGTTCATAGTAATGTGAAAAGGTTTTTTCTTACATTTATAAATCGTATTTGAAATGTTATTAATAATCCAGTTAAAAAAATACATGCAAATTATTTAAGATTAAAATAAGATTAATTCTATGATTATCTCTTTATTGTGGCCCATAAGAGATTTATTGTAGTAAATAAAACATTTTGTCTTTTTCTATATTGAAATTTGGATTGTCTTTCATAAATATTAAAAATTTGGAATGAGAATAAATAGCAACGATGTTTAAAATTAAGAAAAAAATACATTCTTTAACGATTTTCTAGCAAAGTATTAAACAAAAGACAAAATTAACTCTTCCAAACAAAGATACAAATGTCTAATGTCGAATATGTTTGCTTATGCATTTGTGTGGACAATGTGTTTAGAGGGACAGGCTTTACCAGTGCATGTCAATTTCCATATTTTGTAGTATTTTTCACACATTCCCCCGAATTATAGGTGTTTTCACCCAACATTCCCCCAAATTCAAAATCAAACCAATAAAATAAGTAATCATAACGTTTGGATGAATGACGGGACGACGAATCGTGGGGATACTGGAAGAAGCTAATTTTCAATTCCAGATTGCGAGGGACTTCAATACACTGAAGTGACAAAAGTCATGGGATAGCAATATGCAAATATTCAGATGGCAGTAGCATCGCGTAGAACAGGTATAAATGCGCAGTGCTTTCGCAAAGCTTTCATTTCTGTTCAAGTTATTCATGTGAAGAGGTTTTGACGTGATGATGACCGCACGACGGGAATTAACAGACTTTGAACGCGGAATGTTAGTTGGAGCTAGACGCATGGGTCATGCCATTTCGGAAATCGTTAGGGAATTCAACATTCTCAGATCCACTGTGTCAAGAGTGTGCCGAGAGTATGAAATTTCAGGCATAACATCCCACCATGGACAGCGCAGTGGTCGACTGCCTGCACTTAACGACCGAGACCGGCACCGTCTGCAAAGAGTCGCTAATTCTAACAGACAAGCAACACTGCTTCAAATAACCGCAGAAATCAATGTGGGACGTACAAGGGACTTGTCTGTTAGAAATGTGCGGAGAAATTTGGCTTTCTTGGGCTATTCCAGCAGAAGACCGATTCGAGTGCCTTTACTGACAGAACGACATCGCTTGCAGCGACTCTCGTGGGCACGTGAGCATATCGGTTGGTCCCTAGATGAATGGAAAACCGTGGCCTGGTCCGATGAGTCACGATTTCAGTTGGTAAGAGCTCATGGTAGGGACAGGTAGGACATGGTAGGACATGGTAGCTCATCAGACCCCACGAAGCCATGGACCCAAACTGTCAGCAAGGCACTGTTCAAGCTGGTGGTGGCTGCGTAATGGTGTGGGCTGTTTTTTCATGGCATGGACTTGGTCCTCTGGTGCGACTGGATCGAACATTGACTGGAAATGCTTATGTTCAGCTACTTGGAGATCACTTGCAGCCATTCATGGACTCCATGTACCCAAACAATGATGGGATTTTTATGGATGACAATGCGCCATGTCACCGGGCCACAACTGTTCGCGATTGGTTTGAAGAACATTCTGAACAATTCCAACGAATGATCTGGCCACCTAGATCGCCCGACATGAATCCCATCGAGAATTTATGGGAAATCATCGAGAGGTCTGTTCGTGCCCAAAATCCTGCACCATCAACGCTTTCACAATTATGGACGTCTATCGAGACAGCATGGCTCAATATTCCTGCAGAAGACTTCCAACGAATTGTTGAGTCCATGCCACGTCGAGTTGCTGCACTTTGCTGGGCGAAAGGAGGGCCGACACGATATTAAGAGTATCCCATAACTTTTGTCACTTCAGTGTATAACGATTAATGTCGTGTGCAACAAACGAAAACAGTTCAAGAATATTAATACCATATAGATAAAGCCTTGACAAATTTTTCCTTTTAAAGTAAGTAACCAATTATACAATAAAATCATTTGTTTTTCTATCCCTGATTAGAAATGAGAAAATTTCTGCATAATTTTTTTTTCTTTTTTAAAAAGATTTGATAAAAATCGGTTACAATTATTGGCTTACCAGCACATTATAACACACCAACATTTATAAAAAAGTATTGTATAATAGTTGTCGACTAAATTTCTAAATATAATAAAAATGTAACACTTTAATATAGATCGTTTTTCAGTACACGTTCTTTGGTTTGTAGTAGACGTATGTGAAATATTTATATTCAAATAATTTTTATAATTTGTGAAAATTACTTTATATAATTCTACTTTTTAGTCTTTATCTATCAGCAGAGTTAATGTCTTTCTTGAGTAATCACCCACCTTTTGAGAAAACTGGTGAATATATCACAGATTCATGAAATTTCTTTTCATACACAAATTTTAAAATTGCTGACTAATATGTATTCATTAATAGCTCAATGCTATAAAGTCCATTTCCTAAGCGAAACTTTTAATGTATATACTCAATATTTATTTCGTTGTCATATTTTTCGACTGTCTGGGAAGTATTTTAAAGCTAATGATAAAATCAATGTCGTTTATTAACTCTAATTATTATATTCCAAACTTAATTTATTTTGTAACCAATGTAAATGTTTGCGTTATATTTCCAGTTACGTGAGCAAATATTCAATATTATAATGTCAATACCTACTAATAGTTAACGTATTGCAACATACAATTTTGTAAATATTAAAATCTACTTGAGGACTGCATATAAATTTGTTGAGGACTACATTTAATATTTTACAAATATCGACATCTGACATAATTATTTAATTATTTTACTATGCCATATAAAATATTTCAATAAAAATAAAGTAAAAAACATAAAATAAATTTATTAACACAATTGAAATTCTACAGTTTATTTTTTTTAGAACAATTCTATAAATTTATAACAATAAAAAAATATATATATTATGAATAATAAAATATTTATTTTTCTCTACTTATCAAAGTCGAATATTTTTAATTTTATTTTCATACTTTTTAATAAATTAAGTAAATAAAAATTAAAACTGATTAAACTAAATCAGATTAAAGTATGCTAAAACAATTTCCTTTTCATAATTTTAAAAAGTAACAAATAAGTTTTAAAATATATAATAAGAAAAGAAATATTTGTAAATTTTTTTATTAATTATTGATAATAATAATATATTTGTTTTAGTAAATTAAATTCAATTTTAAAAGATATTATTCATAATTAGAAATATTACTTTTATTCTTTAGAAAATGTTAAGCACTATAATAGCATTAATGAAATCTAAATAAAATATATATATATATACATATATATATATATATATACCTTAATATTAAGCAGCAAAACTGTATAACATTTGAAATTGTTTGGAAAGTAAACATTAGCAAATATACTTTGTAAGAGAATATATTACTGAACATAATTCATTGAAATTATTTTTTTTCATTTTTCACTGAATAACAAAATGAGTTAATCGATCAATTTCCTTTAAGTACTTATTGCATCAATAAAAATCATGATTTGAAGATATTAATTTAACTTCAGTAATGCGAATTAATTTGGGGCCTGATGGCCTAATGACTAGCGCTCAGTGCCACAGCTTCCGGGATGCTCGGGATGCTTCGGGATTTCGGCGATGCCATGGATGCTTGTTGTGGTTCGTAATCCACATTAAACCGAAGGTTTCAGTTAAATATGACTGTAGAGAGTTGGATGTAGAGCTGACAATCCTACTCCATATAACGAAAATATATTATATTTCTAAATCTGCCAATATATAGACGGCCTTAGCCCACCATGGGGCTGTTACGCCACTGATGATGAAGAATACGAATTAATTTAACGCAGAATAATTCTTAAAATAATTCGTGCAAAAATGACGAAAAAATAATTGAGTTTCCACTTTTCTTTAAAATTCATAAAATGTGAAAGTTTTTCTTAAATATTAAGATTGAAATCTATAATTGTTGCGTAATAAGCTCAATTTTAATGCAAGTTTAAAAGAAATCACTTAATCAGGCAGAGTAAAAAAAACGTATATTTACAAAAGATTATTTGACTACTTTTAATTACAGATGTGCTAAATCGAAAACAATTAGAAACTCAAGATTTTTCTTCTTCAAAATAAGACGTCACTTGAAAAACAATATCAAAAATACTTCTTGTTTATAAATAACACTTGAAATATCTTCAAAATGAGGACTTAATTAAAATATTTCTACTTGGTAATTTGTTTATATGTTAATATTTTAACAAAAGTTTCGTGGTCTGTTTACTTAACTTAATCAATTTAAAGTGTGGATGTACATTTTTCAACTGCAACTAAAACAATTAAATGGTGAAGTAACAGCAAATTTCATTGTGGTGGACTAAATGAATTCCAAAGAGGTTTAACATATAGCGATTAATATTGTAAAATAAGAACAATCAAATTCTACAACAAGAGAAGATTTTTCTTTCAATAATCATCTTAACAATACAACTAGATTTTTTAGATAAAATAGTGCGAGAATCCTTAATACGTAATAGAATATTTATCAATAAAGTGTTTGGAAGTTAAGAATGTTTTCTCTTTTGCTACTTTTATTTATTCAAAATATTCTGAAATCGAAATAATTAATTACTTAGTTTTCAATTTCTTTTTGATACATGCTTCAAAATCGAAATGTTAATTAAAATAACTCTTAAATATTATGTTTCATAACTTGCAAAACTTTTACAAATATTTCTCGATGAATTAAATATCCTGGATCCTTCTTCAAACTCACTCTGATTTATTTTGCTTTTCAATAAAATAAGTTATATAGGAAGTAAATTCCGAATTCGTTTTTAAAATTGGAGAAATTCCGGATTAGTTTTAGATTTCTTTTTAATAAGTTAGTCTGTAACTAATTACTTAAGGCGCACATATTTTTGATAAATGCTTATTAATTGCTTTGATTTCTAATAAACTATAAAAGTGTGATATCTCCAAACTCTGGGTAAAATATTTATTTAATTACCATTATGGTAATTATAGTCTTCAAAAAAAATATTTTGTAAATTCCATTTTTATTACCCAATAGTTTTCAAAACATTAGAGGTTAGATACTTTTAAACTAATCAAATTATATTTACTTACATAAATTGCTTAAAAACTGTGGGGAAAAGTTATGGTATTCTTTAAAAGATCATTCAGAATTTTCTATATATTTGTAAAGTAAATTAATAAATCACCAAGATTGGTTTATTTATTTTCTACAATATTACCATTAGTGCATCGATTTATTTCTTATTTGTAATATACCCCAAAAGAGTAGAGTGGGGAAAAGGTGTATCTTTAAACCCTCGGTAAAATTGTTTTTTAATTACCCAATATGGTAATTATCCTCCTCATACTTAAGAAACATTATGCGAATTAAATTTTCCATTGCCCATTGTACTAGAAAATAGACAGAGACTTTTAAACTTGAAAAATATATTTACTTATAGGTGGAAAAGAGTTATGGTATTGTCTATAAGATCGTTCAGTATTTGTTCTATATCTTTGTAAAATAAATAAATAAATCACCAGATTGTTTTTATTAATTATCTGCAATATTACCATTTATGTATTGATTTATTTATTTGCGTTAACTTTTTTCAGTTATAAAATTATTTAAGTAATCATCATTATATAAATCATTGTCATTAAAGTGAATTAAAGTTTGAAGCAAAAGTCGTGTCGTAAAATATTCGGAGAAGAATCAAACAACAGTCATAAAGATTTTGTGACGTCCAGTTGAATATTAACATTAGGATAATTTAGAACGATTGTTAAAATATCAGATTTAAAAAATATGTAAAAACCATTTTTCCTAAGTTTTGGAACTACATACCAGAAGGGAAAGATAACTAAAACTATCGACATTTTAGTATTTTCTATTAGACTTCTCTCTCAATAATTCTTAGCATCATTTATTTCATCATTCTGTATAATTGAAATAATATTTTCTGAATGTTTATTTTTTTGAAATAAAATTGTTTTTCTATATAGTTTTTGAAGGGAAAAAAATAGAACGTATTAAACTGTGTTGTATTAAAATTAAAACATACAATTAATTTGTGTGCTTTTATTTTTAATTTCACGTAATTTTTAAGTAATGTTTTTGAAAATAATATAGTAAATGTTCTGCTATATCTGCAATAAATATTTTATAAAACAGTTTTTCGAATTCAAGGAATAGCTGAAAGGAGATTTTCTAATTCTTATGTGATAAAAAGTTGTCTGAAGCATTAAAAATATATAATAATGTTGAAAATAACGGCCCCATTATGGTATAGTGGTAGCTGAAGAATAGTCTTTCGGATCAGTTTATTTTATTTTTTCCCCATCATACATGACGGCAAAAGGGAAGTGAAAAGGTTTATCATATAATATCATATAATAAGTTTATCATAATCGCACCATTGACGAATAAAAGAAATTGCATTTTTACCCCTAAAACTATGGGTATTATGTGGAAAGCGAAGATTTTCGTTTCTTTGACCAATTTTTTCGTATTCTTGATAAGTTTTTTATTTCCTTGAACAATTTCTACGTTTCTGATTGGTTTATTGTTTATTTACTTTCACGAGATATTCTTATTAGTTTATTCTGTATAAATTTCTATCACGAGCTTTTTTATATATAATATTTTTTTTTTAATTTCTTTCATGTGCTGACAGTTATATAATAATATAAAAGATCTAAATAATATAAAGATGAAAGCAAAGACAATTTTATTTCAAAGTGAAAATGAGAGTTTTCAAAAAACGAAAATCGTTTGGAATTCTTTAGTTTTTATTTATTTATTTATTTTTTTTTAATATTGCTTTTACGCATTTTGTTCTTACATTAAATTCTAAATTTTTTGGTTAACCTGTATATCTGCCCATCCGACTATTTACTTTGTTTTGAATAAGTTATCTGTTTCTGTTCTCGTTTGTTTGTTTTTTATAATTGAAAGGACTTTTCCTTAACTAAGGAAACATGTTTCACTTCTTATATTGTTGTTGTCTCCAAATGTCGACGCAGATATATAGCAGTTTCAGAATGACATAGAGTATACTCCGGATGGTGGGGGTTATACTGCTCCACATCGGGCCCACGGAATTTGTTACGAGCATTCTCGAGGTTTGTTATTTGTGGATTTGTACCTTCCTCCTTTGAGCAAATAAACTATGGGACCCAACGTAAGGACATTTCTCCCTAAATATTTATCGTACTTATAGTCGACAAAGAAAGAGGATTTTTCTTGAATGCTTCCTTTGTCTAGTATGAAACCAAGCTTTGTTCTCGTTCTAAATCCTAAGCGCTATTCGCCAGATAATTCGAGCCTTGTATTTCTTATATTAGTTACTTTAAATAATTTTAGTATATTTTCCATTTTATTTCAAACACTTGATGTCATTGAATAAAAGAATTTTGCTATTTTTCTATTCAAAATTCTGAAATCATATTTATTTCCCACTGAGAATCTAATGATTTTGATTGAAATTGTTGTTAAATCGTTAGATTGTCTCAATCATTAGAATTGAATATAATGATTTGATTGAATTTGTTATTAAATCATTAGGCCGCCTTAATTATTAGAATTGAATCTAATGACTTTGATTGAAATTGTTGTTAAATCATTTGATTGTCTCAATCATTAGAATTAAATCTAATGATTTTGATTGGTATTGTTGTTAAATCCCTAGATTGTCTCAATCATTAGAATTGAATCTAATATAATGCTGAATCAAATTATTGCCTTCCGAAGTGCAATTTTCAGTTTAAAACAGGAATATTAATAGTTTTTATTGCAAATTAAGTGAATATATTTAAAACTTTGTATTGAAAATTTATTCTGTATATTTATGTATGTATAAATATATAGAATATTTATGTATGATAAATGTATAATTTTTGTTAACTGATCATACAAAATTAAAATGTGTCTTTTTTTACAACATCTTATTAAAAAAAATTTGGAAATAACGTATTTGAAACACAATAATGGAAACAATCCTATTCTTTTAGCATTAAATATAATTTTATTTCTTGGTATTAAATAAATGTTTAAATCCCTTATAAATTTTAGTTCCACTTTTAGCTCCATTAGTTCCATTGTAAAGTATATTTATAAATGTAACTTGATGATAAGTGCATTGTTTTTTGTGTAAAACCATTCTGTTGAGAAACAAACCCTTAATCTTTCTTCAACAGGATTTTATTTCTCAGTTTATAGCGTGTTTTTCGTCTGGGACAAAACAAAATTGAAAAGAAAAGCTTTGATTCTTCTCTTTATATTTAAAGTGGAAATAGTTTAAACAAAGAAATTTTCTGCCAAAAATAATTCAAGTTCCTTTTTTAGAATCTGTGTTTATCGAGAAATTGTTCAGAAAAATGGGGTAAAATTATTTTATCTACTCTAAAATGTTTTTAAGAAATATTACTAATAGTTGAAGAACTTTTTCTCTACAAAGGAAAATATTTATTACTTCGAATCCTTATAAAATAAATATAATCAATGGATTCCTTACAATCGTTAAAATATAAAAAAATTATATTTAATCATAATGGGCCCTATGCTGTTTAATAATATAATTAAAAAAAGTCTCTCAATATGTGATAAAAAGGATAATCTATATATCATATGAATTATTATATATAAGAAAAATATTAAGTTATTTTATAAATTTGTCAAGCTATATGAAATACATTTTTTTAAAGTTCTTTTACTTTACTAAGCAGTATTTTTCTAACCTATAGAATTTAATTTTATCAGTGGAAAATTTTTACATTTCATGTTAAATCATCTGACATCTTTTACATTTTCTACTTGTATATCCCCATTCAGAGAAAATAGTAATTTTTTTCGAATTTGGTCATGTAACTGTTTAAAAAGAATTTCAATCTCATCAAATCTGAATTTTAAAAAACTTTTAATTGGAATTTAGATTGATTCATGTTTGAGTTTACTTCTATTTATATCACAGAATTTAATTCGAAATTTGAAATCGTTTCTTTAAGAAATTATTTGTTCTATTATATAGCAGAGGAAAGCTATTACTGCATAAATGTAAAAGAAATTTTCTCTATCATTTCCAAAAATGATGAAAAACATTTTACTAATTAAATTTGTTTCTAATTCATACATTTTTATAAGAATGCATTGCTGATGCAAAACGAGGCAGAAGTAGTGTACATTCTTCTTATTTTTTTTCGAATTTTATTTTATTCCATTTGGTTTCTTATTTGAATTTTAATAGTTTACATAAAGAGATATTTTTGTCAATCTAAATATTATATTCAAAATCAAAAATGTTTTTCGAAAAGTTAATAAAATTTTTCAATTTACCATTATCAATAAGTTTTTGCATTTTCTCTGCAAATGATAGAACATGAATTCTTTTTGATATTGATAGAGGAATATATGTCGATTAATTGTAATATATTTATTTTAATCATTTTTTTAATTAAAACTTTTTTTAATTCAAGGAATGTAAATGAATAATAATGTTTATGGTTTTGATTTGTATAGCATTTGCACTAATTAAATAGAAACTCAGATACCGAAATGTAGACATATCGAATAGATTCAGCTTCATAAAATACAAATATTTTTAGAAAAGTTCTAAATGTAAGATAACCATGTTAAAAACTTAATTTAATGCATTTTATTACTAATTTTGTATTAATTATTTAGATTTTTAATTTAATTAAACTATTTGATAAATTATATTGGATATATGAAAACATTCCAGAAAAATCATCTAAAGTTTCAAAATTAAAAAGAAATATGTCAGTGAAAAATAAATTTGTATTTTCTAAATTTCCTTCTAAGTTATTTAATATGAAATTAATAGAATTAAACAATAAATGCAAGGACTCTAACTTAATGTAGAACAGTAAAAAAGCAAAATTTGGATCAGAAGAGTAAACTTTGTATTATCTGGAATTTGAATTATATGTTTATAGCCTAATTTTATAAATTCCATTAATTTTCTTATTTTATTTATTATTTAATTATATATTTTTATTTCAAGCTATTAATAGTTTGAAACTAGATATTAACTCGATTTTAAGCTTGAAACAATTAGGGTTTCATATTATTGAAATTATGTAATTTTGTAAGATTAATTATTTTACGGATGAGATTTTATATAATATGCCACAATATATTGAAACAATAAAATTAATTTAGCAAATATCTACTGTGGTAGTTTCTGTTCTATTCTGCCACAGAAAAACTTAAGATTAAAAATCATAATTTGAAATATTTTATTTAAAAATACCTTTTATTGATTGTATTAAACTGTTGAAACTATTGCAATTTTATTGAATTAAACAGTTGAATTTAGCATAGTAATAAAATTCAAATTCACTTGTTTAATTACTTATTCTGATTATAGAATAATATATATACAGAATAATATATATACAGGGTGATTATAATTAAAGTCCCATTTTCAAAATGCTGTAAAAAAAGATCCACTCTTCAGAATGAGTACAAATTTGAACTGAAGATACTTGAAGAAGCCAGAAACTGTACTGCATCAAAAATAAGTTCCAAAGTTATATGGCGCTGTAAACGGAATAAAGAAAGTGAATTCAGCTGCCAATGATATTTTGAATCGAAATTACAACGTATTTGGCATGGGTTGCACAATAAACCAACTGTGGTGTTCAATGTTCTTGATTGTTTCGGTTTTTTGACGGAAAAAATGACTTCCAAGTCATTCAACAGTTGTGACACTGTTAGTGGAAAGCCCATCCACCACGGCAAGGTCATACCAAATTTGATTTGAAAAATCAGTGGAATTTCTTTGGAGGTGTTTTTTTTTTTTTTTTTTTTTTTTGAAGCCATGCCGTTTCCCCTTTCTTCAAGTATCTTCAGTTCAAATTTTAACTCATTGTGATGAGTTGTTCTCATTTTACAGCATTCTGAATGTAGGACTTTAATTATAATCACCCTGTATGTATATATATATATATATATATATATATATATATATATATATAATCATATATAAATCACATAATAGAACCACTTTCAATTTTCAGAAATTAATTTGTTGATGGGAACTTCTCTTAAAGTTCCTCACAACTATTTTCTATACTATCCCTGAAAAAAAAACCGAGCAAATAAAAGCTATAATTAACTCTCACAATAATACAGCTCACTTAAATTTTAAAAGAACTGCGTTACTTAAAAATATGCAATTTTCTTGAATTTAATAAAAGCAAATTTCATATTCAAAGTAAGCAATTCAATGAAATTCTATAGATATTAATGAATTTTGTTTTAGAAAAGAAAATGATAAATAAGAAGCATCTAATAAAAACAAGCAGATTAAAATTTATTCGTTATCTTAAATTAGTTCAGTAAATATGCTCTACTATACAAACTCAATGCATTTTAATATAAAGAATTAAGTTACCATCCGCAATTATTTACAAAAAAATATTTTTATTTCGGTATTTACTCCCATTCTTTTGATAAGAAAATGAAAATATTTTCAATTACACTTTTTAATTAAACTTTGCAATATGATAGGCAAGAACAGCACAAAATTTTTAATTACAAAAACCGAAATTTTGCATTTAAATTAAAAGGTATGCCTTAAAAGATTCTACATTTATTACTGAACGATCAAAGCAGAAAAATAAACCTTTTAGGTTTTTTTCTTCTCGTAGTACTAAGAAATATAAAAAACTTCAAAGACAAAGTTTGGTTTTCATAAATTTTATTTTTATTAGCACACTTTGTTATATAATAAAATGGCCTTTGACTAAAAAACTCGACTAAAATAACTTTGTTATACGACAAATGGATTTTTCTTTGCACAGGGTTTAGAAGGAATTTTTATCGTATTTCTTGATATACAAAAAAGGCCTCGATGAATGAAGGTGTCATGAATAATTATGTTCACAGTACATGCGAAGTATTTTGTCTTTAAGTTAATAATAAATTTAGGCATGCCTATTTTATTCTCCAGAAAAGTACAACATTAGAAAATAAGTAGTAGGATTTTATTTTATTTATTATTATCTTTTTAATATTATTCTTTGTGATTAAAGGAATGCTGCTCAAAAAAAATTAGGGTTGTCTATAAAAATTTTAGCTAATTAAGAAATTTTGAAAGAGAAACTAAATAAATTAGAATAAAACAATTTAACGCAATATATAGAGATACTAATGTATTTAAATGAAACTTTTAAGAACAGACAATTTTTGTTAAAAAAAATTTCTTAGTATCTTAATTAATTAATTCTTTGTTTCTTTGTCATTGATGAGGAAAGGTAACTTGTCCTTATGATGTCCTTGTATTTTCCTTAGGAAAATTGGTATTTGGTAATAAATAATTCAAAATGAAAAAAAAATGTCACTAAAAATAAATTTTTTTATAAACGTTAAATAAGCTGAAAAATTTCTTATATAATACAGTTTAGTATAACTAACAATTTAAATCGTCTCTCCAATAGTTTAATCTTTGAATTAACTGTACAAAAAATCCTTTTAATACTAATTTTAACTAATTAAATTCATTAAAACTGTTCAGCTTCTAAATGTATTCATTCTCAATTTTTACATTTAAATTCTCCAAAATGCATAAAGTATGTGTAAAAAGAAAACATCTATATCTTTTTTTGCCATGCTGTCTATTGTTATAGTGTATCCTTAAATAAACAGCATTATATTGATTTTCCAATACAATGGTTAGTGAATTATCCGCTTTACTAATTAAGATTCCTTTTCATAAACATATTAATAGAATAATTCATCTTTTCCATTTGGTAATTTGCTTCACTATTATAAAGTGTTCTCAATTATTTATTTGCAAAGCTGTTTTGATTTATGATCAATTTCATTTACATGTGTGTTTAACTCACAAAGTCATGTTATAAATTGCGAATATTTAAAAGGCCCACAAGTGCATTGAATGAATTAAGTTATTACTGTTCTCTATTTATTCAGCATTCATTAACATTCAAATCAATGAGTTCGTTTATTAATTCATCCCAAATATTATCATTTTTCTGCTTGAAACTACATTCTTGACATGCTAAACATGCTTGTATTGATCTGTCTTTCTAATTTAGAATCATACAAATGTTTATCCTGAATCACGTCTGCAACAAACACTAAATTCGGAAAATTGCTAATTTTTATTTTATTACTTATTAAATAAAACAGTAAGTTGTAAATTATTTTTTAATTTAGTTCAATTATATCAAAATATACATATAAATTATAATAAAATATATATTTGGTAGTGAAGAGAATTGAGCAGGCTATCTATTGTTGGAAATACTCGCATAACAGTACGAATTGTTAATAGTTTTGTTTTTGTATAAAACAAATTGAATTGTATTAAGAGAGGAATTAATTCTATTCATTAACTAAATTTAACTTTTTGAAATACATTTAATAATACAAAAGTACAAAAATCAAGAAAAGATGCTTATATAGTAATAAAGTTCATACCAAGCAAGATATTAATAACTATTATTATAACATGCATTTTATAAAATAATTTATAACTGTAAAACATTCATAAGCGTATATACATACTTTCCTTAAAATAATAAGCAAACAAGTTGTTTGCATGTACATTATACATATTTCATAGGAAACTTCAGTTTTCAATTTCTAGTATGTTTATTCAATATTTAAAGTATTTTTCATTTATATTCATTGAACGTAAAATCAATACATGTCTTATATGTAAAATAATGCTCAAAATTTATACAGTTAAAATTATGGACTACATTAATAATTATGGAATACATAATTAATTATACATTACTTTCATACGATCATAAAAGAGTTTGTTTCAAGGGTTTTTTTTGTGTGTGTGTGTGTGTGTGTATTTTCTAAAGAACACACAAGAGAGATTTGTTTGCAAGGAAACCTGCTGTTTTCATTCCACTAACTTCTGTACACAGCAGAACCGGTTAAGCATTTTACAAAGATAGACTTTGAACCAAAGATCAGTGTTGGACCATTATATTCATTGATGAATCAAAGGATTGATGGCCTGGGTGAGCCTCATTTTGGATGGATTTACAGACCATCATGCCTTTTCCGAGGGTTCTGGGACTGTTGTAAAGTACAGGGATGAGATCTTGGAGTCCTACGTTCCAAAAATGCAGTTGCTCCTAATTTCATTTATGTACGACAATTTACTTCCACATAGGCATCATCTATTCGAAAAATTTCTGAAAAAATAAGATAATCGCTAAATTGATTGACCAGCCAAATTTTCAATTCTTAACTCTGTTAAGCATGCCTGGAAAGCTCTTGGCAGGCAGCTACAACTAGTCTTCCACCTTCAAGAACGAACCATATCCTGAAACAGCGTTGTGTGAGTAATGGAACAGATGGGCACAGGGACTGCTAAACTGCCTGAATACCAGAGTGAATTAATGCTGTGTGAACTATATAATTGTAAGAAAAGATCATAAGTATTTTTTGTGTATTGTACGTATATTTTAAGAACATTTCATACTTGTAAGTACATTTTTTGTGTTCAATATTGTGATCTTTTTTTTTTAGATCAGATGGATCAGATTATTCATACGCACGATTTTGCATAACTTTGTGCGGTAATATTTTGTGTTTTGTTTCAACCAATGTTCATACTTAATTTAAATAAAATGTGTTTAGCATTTCTGAAGGTCATCAACTAAATGGGAAAATTCTCTTAACTTTGGACACCAGTACACCAGTAACTGGAAAACAAAATCATTGTCCCATACAAAAGCCACCATTATTCAAACGAAAAACTTTTCAATATTTTTTTTTCAAGATAAGTGTATTGGATTCAAACGTAAAACCTTTTGCTCAATTCTTTATGCTGACTTTTAAGTTACAAAGATTTAAAAAGTCTTTTCTGCTTAGCATTCTGTTAGTAAGCCTTTTTTCCAACAAGTTTTCCCTTTATCTTCTTTTCAAAAATATCCTGTAAAGAATTAAATAAATTTCAACACAAAGAACTGATGGACTAACATTAGTTTTCTAAAGTCTTTTCTGAAAGTGGCTTCACATGTAATTGCTCTTTTAATAGTTCCAAAATTCCTTTTAAAAACAAAATTGTTAAAACTTCCTTGGATACTTTTGATTTAAAAAAAAAATCAGAATCTCAAGATTGCCTTAAAAGGCAAAGAATTGAATTTCTCTACGATTTTTCACTAACTCTTAAAAAAAGAATTGGGTTGAAATTTTGAAGATGTACCGAACGTTAAAATACGAAAGGAACTTTCTAAAATATAAATTTGTTTTAATTTATATATTTCAGATTCAATCACTCATTAGCATAAACTATGGTAAAATTATTAAATAAAGAAAAGATTGAAAAAATGCAATAAATATTAATTCATGTTTTATAAGAGAATTTAAAATTTCGTTTTTTCTCAAAATACACTGAATAGAACATCAGATTTTTATTTTTTAACCAGTTTCTAATATGCTTTTAGTTCGATAGTTATTATTTCAATAATAGTAAAATTCGCAAAAAAATCCACTGTAACCCAAGTAAATTGATTTGTATAAAATTAAATCAAATACTTTTCTGATTGAAGAATATTGTCATCATTTTATTATTTGACATGATCAAATTTACAATTTGGATAGCATTCTCTAAATGTATAAGGGCTGATATTTTTTATTTAAATTGAATATTAATTAGTAGTATTAGTATGTATATGTTTTAAAATTGTTTATTTCAATGCAGTAAAATATCAGTATATATATAAATTTAAGTTGTGTAAATAACATACTTACATCATATATCATTTATTTAATAACTTATTATTATTTTATTTATTTAATGCCGTATATTTACGCTTATAAACCGAGGAATTTTAAAACTTTTATGGAGGTCGGTTTATATTTGGATACGCTGATCTGGTAAAAAATTAGGTTCTTTTCTGTTGCTGATCTCAAAAAATAAATAGTCAAATATCTTTCAATATATTCATTTATTTATTTCTTTAGTTTATATTTTTTAAGTTTATGAAAAAAATATTAATTTTAAATGAAAACAGTTATTCATTTTATAAAAATAACTTATTTTATTTTCAAAATTATTTATATTGCCAATTCGTTGCGTCGTCGTCAAAATGAAAAATTTGATATTAGCGAATTTTGTGCTCGACTAACAGAAATGTACTGAATTTACACTAGAAATAATATTAATAAAATACCGTAAATAATTAACACGTAAAAAAACAATGGAAAAGGAAAATTACTTTGATCTTTTAAAATATCTTTTCGGTGTTTTGAGTACAAAAATCCTTCAAAGTCCGTGTCAGAGTCAGAGTTTTTGAATAATTAACAGCAAATTGATTGAAAATATTCCACCCGTTTACCTACTTAGTAACATTTTCCCCTCATGGAGACATGTTTTATATATATATATATATATATATACATCCATTTCATCTTATATACGAATTTTAAACCGTTGATAAAATTTTTGAAGAAAAAACATACTCTCAGCTGATCATATGGATCAGTAATATTTGGGAATATACGATAACGTTTTTTGTAAATATTGATTTATTAGGAACTTTTTTGATTCACAAATTGATTCAGTATATATTGCAGCATATCATCTTTCATTCTCACTTAAAAAACATGACTTTTTGAAAATAAATAAAATATAAATTATTACTTTCATGGAAAATTTAAATGTTATTTAAACTTGAAAACTACACACAAAAAAAGGAAGAAAACAGAAATTTCATGAAAAACAAATTTCATTTCTTAATTCAATATTAGAAAAAACTTTACATTTTAAAAGGCATGAATACTTAGAAAAATAATGTCAAAATGAATTATTTGTATAGAGCTCAATTTTTGAAAAAAAAATTTCAAAAAATTGCCAAAGAGATAAAAATGAAGTACAATTGTGATTTTCTAACATAGAATTTTTTTTGTTGCGACTCTAAAAGTTAAACAATTTTTTTTTCAAAATAATTTTTGTGACTCTTACCAAAATTTGATTCTAATAAGTTTCGTAAGACATGAATGAAATATTATATCTGTATTTAAAATTAAATTTAATGGGACAGACTGTAACGGTTTTTTAAATATTTTTATAAATTTTATCAATTTGTTCATGGAACATTTATAATAAATACCTGTTAAAATAATATTATCCTGAATTAATTATTATTAAAATTATTATTATGAATTAATTATTGAATTATCTGATTAATTAATTATAACATCTGAATTAATTATTTTAACATTTATACGTATCATTAATTTCTTAATAACATTAAGAACAAATTTTTTCTAAGTTTGTTTGGAGACTTTCACTAATGATATCCACTATAGCAACTAAATCCCTAGAGTTTCCATTATTGTTAATCAAACCGAATGAAATCCTGTAATCTAATCAAATTACAAAAATATTTTCTTCAAAATACTAGAAGAAAGCTACATATATGTGAACAATTATAATGTTTATTTAACAGGACATTTGCATTTGGCAAACGGATGAAGCATCTGAAGAAATTTTAGTGTAAAAAAACAATTGATGTTTAATAACATTCAATTGCAAATATTGAAAAATATTTATACTTTAAAGATGAAAAATATCTTTTAAATTAAGTTGTTCAACCAATCGAGTTCATTACATTTATTAACTATGTCGAAATACAGAGCTTCGTTTACATATATTTCATTTAGAAATTTAGGGTACTTAATCATGTGAAATTGAATAAGAAATTTTGAGTAAACACACACAAACATATATATATATATACTAGAAGACCCGGCCACGCGTTGCTGTGGCTTTCTTGTATTTCGTTAAATTATTAGATACTATAATTGGTATTGTTATCGTTTGCTGTCGTGGTTTGATTTGTTGACATGAGGACCCTCTCAGCACGTCTACGTCGTACCTCACGCCTACGGGTATTGTTGAGGTTAGATTTTTTTGGTGGCATTTTACTGAAAATGATAATTGAAAAAATACAATACAATTAAAATAAAATCGAGATATAATAATAAATGACTTAAAAAAAAATTCACAATAAAATGTAAACGATTGTTTAAGGTACACGAACACGTTCGAATGAATTTTTTTTGAAATTTTTTATCTTTGTACACATTTTTGGATTGAATGTATCTAAAAACTAATGATTTCACATAAAAAAATTTCATTATTATTATTATTTTTTTATTTTTATAAGCTAAAATAAAGGTAAAAATGGCCAAAACTTGATACTGTTACAACACATGATAACTCAAAATCAAATCAGTATTTTTTAAATTTCTAAGTTTGTATTTGTTTGTACTAACATATTACAGGGAATGGATCTCTGATAAATTTATATCTTTATTATTTTGTGCTAGTTTAAATGCTGTCGACACAAAAATTCTTTCAAAATTTGCATGCAATTCCAAGCTTAACAATTAAAATAAAAAATATTTATGTAGCTATAATCATTTCAGAGTTTTATTACCTGTAAACATTTATGAAAAACATAAATACAAAGTTTTGTAACATTGGGATCAAAATTACTTGTGTTATGGTGCTTCACATGAAAACAAAAAGCATAAAAATTCATTCTGAGAAAAAGCTAAAAACAACTTTTAATTGGAGATATTACTTTTAAAAATGTTGTAAATATATTAAAATGCCATTGAATTATCAAGTTCATAGTCTTATTTATTAAAAAATATAGTTTTATTTTTCCTTAAAGCTCTAAATATTTTCTGAGCTTTGTTTTGAAAAAGTTAAAATTTGCACGACAAAATTTTTTTTTTACAACTTCCTCCTACTTGCAAAGGCTTTTTAATAATAAATGACCTGGATTTAAAATATTTAGCCCTTTTTCGAGTGTTTTGATTAAATACATTCAAAACCTTTGAATTTCACATAAAAATATTAACTTTAACTATTTTTTATACAATTTATTCTTTAAATTATGGATAAACATTGCAAAAATGTGATATTGTTGCAAAACTTGATAATTCAAAAATAAATAAAACATGAATAGTTTTTTCCTTTGCAAATTTCCTTTTTTCCTGGGAATATCGTTATGTAGGTAATATACTGTTTTCAAATTTATATCTTAATTATTTATGCATTTTTGTATGCTTAAAGTTTGTCGACACAAACTTTTTTTTACATATTTACAAAAATTCTTAGTTTTAAAACTGAAATAAAAATAATTTATGAATTTAGGTTAATTTCCATGTTCTATTCCTTTCATACATTTAAAGAAAACTTTTACATGAAGTTTCAAAGCATTTAAATAAAAATATATGGGTATTATGATGTTTTGAAGGAACACAAAATGCATAAAAATTCAAATAAGAAATAATTAAAACCAACTTCTAAATATAAATAAATAAAAACAAATGTACATACATAAAAATGTTATTGAGCTTTAAATTCTCCTTTATTAATATAAAAACTTATTTATTTGTTTTGCTTTCTTTAAATAACTTCCAATTTAAAAGTACCATTTACTTCATTTTGACACTTTTCAAAAAATGCTTAACATTCGTCAGATTAATATTATCAATATATTATATTATCTTGCAGATCACATTTCTTTTAAGAATTCTTAATTAAATAAAACACATGTTGACAAACTTTAAGCATAGAAAAGTTCAATGTTTTGATTCACAACTTTTCATTCCATATATTTTATTCCAATTCAAATTCAAACTTAGAAAATAAAAAAAATATTGATAATCAAATCAGGTAATACTTGCATACATTTGATTTATTTCGCATAGAAATAATATAAATTTCATACATTATAAGTTTCACAACATTTACATAAAACAATAATATTCAGAACATGAGAATTTTACGGTTATGTAGTACAGGCATCGAGATACGGCGCCATCTAAAAATAGTCATTATATTGTTCGAAAAAAAAACGCTACATTGTTGCCACTACATTGGTCTGCCAAAGAAATTTTAAAAAATATTTAGGGGTGGACCCCCTTATCACTTAGGGGTTTAAAAAATAGATTACGACCGATTCGCAGACCTACCAAATATGCACAAAAATTTTCATAAGAATCGGTCGAGCCGTTTCGGAGGAGTTTGGCAACAAACACTGTGACACGAGAATTTTATATATTAGATATATATATATATATATATATATATGCAAATTTAGAGAAAAATAATAGCATCCAGTAAGTATCTAAAAAGAAGTATTCAAAAAACAAAGCATTACAACCAAACAAAAGCAAGACACAAATGTTACGCAACTTTATATAGAAATAACAAAATGGCAAAAAGAACCAAATCTCTCAATGCACTTGACAAGGTCAGACGAAAGTGGAATCTCAGGAAAGGATTGTCTTTTTAAATCTTTCACAAACAAGGTTCTTTGCTGCTGAAATTTCGCACAGTTCACACAAATTCGGAATGATTATGCTCACTTTGTTCACAACTGCAAAGGTTGTTGAACTCAATCTTTAAACAGTGAAAATAACATTTTAAACTTCCATGCTGAGTTAGGTGTTGTGTTAAAAAAAACTTGGAAAGAGAAACATATTTTCTGCATGAGTATTTACCTAAAAGAAATTCTATGGTTGTTCAAAAAAGTAATAAGAAAAATGCAATTTCTTAAAACTTGATCTGTAATTAATTAAGTAATATCTCATATCATGTTTTAATATCTCACACCTGTATTTTATATACAGTTATTTTAACTTTCAAATAATAGAAATTGCACCATTTTAGATTGCATTGCTTAGAACGATCCTTATTTTTCTAATCTTTATTTTCATTTAATATTAAAAAAAAACTTGAAATATTGCTGAAAAATTATTTTCTTAAATGGGATTTTTAAAATTTATTGAATTGTTTTTGAATCTATGATTTATACAAAAATCCTCTAGAAATAATTTAAACTGAAAAAAGTTAAATTAACTCACAGGGTTCAGTTAGTTATAATTTTAAATGCTTTCTATAAACTGTTTTTAAAATAATATGCATTTTTCATCGATTGCCTTCATAAAAATCTAGTTCATATCAATGTATGGATATTCAAATATATTTCATTTACAAGAATACCACTACACTATACTATACTGTCTATACTGTTATACTATACTGTCTATCCGTTTTAATATCCTGTATTATATTAAGTATTGTTTTGTGACAACTAGAAAAGATTGGTTACGTAAGTCTATCGATTCCCTTTCTTGCTTTCACCTTAATCGTCATGTCTGAGGAGTCTGCAATAACTGGTTTTTTTCCATCCTATTAAATGATAAAAGCAAGTGACATATGGGGAGTGTGTTAAACGTTTAATCAATCTAGATTACGAATATCTGCACTTCCAAGAATCAATCTATTATGAAGGCAAAAGAGATAATTCACAAACGTAACCCCTTAGTCAGGCATAATCTGCATGAGTATGAGATATCTGGCTATAACTAAAAACTGCTGACAAGTAACATAATTTTTTTTGATATCCTTGTACTACCTTTCAATAAGAAATCTAATATTCTTACACATAAAATAAACATAAAAGCGTGATATAAATGTTTAAAGAAAAAATTAACACTTGTGCTCTGAATCTTCTCTTCTTTAAAGTCAAAATAATGGTATTTCTGCTAAAGATACAATATTTATCAAAGGTAGAAATTCAGAAATTAGCTTTCTTTTCTTTTAAACTTACTTTCTAAAATCTTACTTTTTTAAGGTAAATACAATACTAAAAAAGAATAGAAACACCCAATTACTGTTAAAATCTGAATTTGAAATAATTAGAAGGAAGTTCAGCATTTGTTAAAATTTTTCAACGTGTAATGTAATTTTCTGGGGATAAATTCACTTTTTCGTCTTAGAGATGCAGATTCGTTAGTTCCTGGAATCTGAAAGAAGTAATTGAATAGTTAAAAAGTTTAGGAACTACGAAAAACAATCAGGCAGATCAGTTCAGATATATCATTGTTTCTTAAATAAAGACTTTGGTGTTCGTGATTTTAGCAACATCGGGATTTTGCATTAAGTTAAGCAAATTAATGTTTTAAAATCCTCTTAGCTACACAGCATCTTGATTCAAAAAGTTAATGTAAAATGCAAAGTATATATTTTATGTAAAGCATAGACTAATCAAAAAATAAAATTAACAGAATTATTTAAATTGAAGCAAATATTTAGAGCTTTAATATTAAAGAGATGAAGTGATATTAAATAATAATAGTGATATTATTATAATAATTTGTAAACATTTTTTAAGAATTTTATTACAAATACATATAGTCTATATTATTAGTGTTAATAATATATATTTTTATTATATTATTAGTTATATAGATACTTTTCTTCTTTTATTCTATATATGCTTGTATTTTATTGCATTTTTTTTTTTTGTTAATGTGCTTTTTTAGCTATTTTCACCTGAAATTTTATTTGCAATTTAATCTATATCTTTTGGAATACAAAACTTATTACAAGTAAAAGAATTAAATTTTTAAAAAAACACAGGTTTTTAATTTTACTGAACTGTGTTGTGTATTCCTTGAAAATTCTAACTTCATTCATGAAAAGACAAATAAATATTTGAATATATAAGTATTGAAAATAAATATTTGAAAAATTTGTTCCAAGTGTAAATATTCGAAACATTGTATATATATATATATATATATATATATATATACAACTAAATAAATTATAAATAATCATAAAATTTATATCTAAAGCATGAATGAATGCTTCTACAACAATAAGAAGTTGGAATTAAACAGGAAATAAGATACTGCTGAATTATTTTTAAAAAATAAATTACATGTTAATAATTGTAATGAAAAAAATATGATCAACTCAATCGATAGTGTTATAAGTTTCAATATCTGAATAAGACACAATCACACACACACACATACGTGTGTGTGGGATGTATGTATTATAGATAATAAGAAACTTCATAGTGGGATAGATGAAATATCTATATTAAAACAGGAAACCTAGACAAGTAAAATTGACTTACCGAAGTACAAAAGAATATGGGAAAATTACTATGAAGCAGTATTGATAGAAAGCATATAATCCCAAACATTGAAATAAAAAAAAATTATATTATCTAAAGAAGTGAACAATCTATTATTGTGACTCTGAACTCGTTAAAATTTACATGAATGTTTAAAACTATTTTATGAAATGATTAGCACATTTTATAACTAATTATTTAATTGCAACTAATTATTTTGTTATTACCTTAACTAATTATTCAATCTTATAATAAAGAAAACTGAAAATTTAACATTATCTAGAAGCATGTAAACAGTTTTCTACATTTCATGGATCAGCTGTAAAAAAATCGGCGCTATACAGAATGATTCAGTTGAATAAATTCAATTTAAAGCAAATTGATTAATAAGTTTTTACAGATTTTATCGTTTTTCAGTCAGCAAAGAGGCTTCAAAAAGTCAAAAAAGCTTATATTCGGTAATTCAGTCAATTCTTTTATCATTTACATATCAAATTTCTCATTCATGGAGATATTTTTTTTGAAAATTCCTTCCCAGCTGTAATTATTTCATATAATTGTACCCCTTGTTTTCAACATTATTTGTCAGCCAAAGCGGATCTGAATCATTATCATCGTTCGTTTCAATACGTACTTGTGTTCTAAATTCATCTGTCAAAATATTATTTTTCAGAGCTCATGCTTTATCTGAAGGAAATTTTACTTTTTTACTTTACATGTTTCTCTTGAAAATGCAATATTATAGAGAATTTTCTTTTTGTTAGTTATTTACTTAATAATTGTTTATTGACTTCTTTCTAATCAAGATCATCAAAAATTATGTCCTCTTTGACACTTTTTTTTTTTGTTTCTTCCTAATTTTACTTAAAGCTCATTGTTCATTATCTTGTTGTTTTTTCCTTAAAAAAAAATAATCAAGACAGTTTTAAATTCAGTGATAATAAAATTTAAAAAAAATAAATATTTTTAAATACAATATAATATTAAAGGGCAATCGTTACTTGATCCTCATCTGATGTAACGAGATACAATTTTAGGTATGTTTAAAGAATTAATATCTATATTATGTTTCAATATCGTTTAAAATGAACATTTTAATCTGATATTATCATCTGAATCTTTAAATAAAATGCTGTTTTTAAAAACTCGAAAGCATTAAAATATCTATTACAATTTAAAAAATTACCTAATAATTAAAAACTTTTAAAAACTATGAAAATATTTCTTATTTATTATTGAATGTAGACAATCGAACGTGCATCAATTATTTCCCAAAATTTCTCAAACAAAATGCTGGCTGCTTAAATTAGTTGAAAAGAGGCTCCACGTTTGATTTATTGTAGTTTTCTACGGTGCTGTTTTATGACTGTAATTTTTGTTTCTTGAGATTTTTATACTCAAAATTGAAAAACAGTTTTCTAAACAACTTTTAATGGATCGTAAATAGTCTTTTTTCTTCTTTTTTTTTATCGTTGTTTGATACTTTTAAATTATATCCATCTAAAATTAATCTAATTATTTATATTAGAAATATGTTTAGTTCCATTTTAACGTTTATAACTAATTAAGAGTTCTAGTACTTAATATTTTTGTCTTTATTTCTCAAACTGGATATCAAATATAATCTAAAAAGAATTAAAATTTCGTTGCTGACATTATGTGAATTTATTAATTTGCAACGTATAGTCCTCTTTCCAGTTCCTCATGCATGTAACAGGCTTTGTAGCATGTTTTATTCCTTCCATACTTGCTTATAGCAATTAAGAAGTTAATTTCATTATTTTTAAACGTAATTGAACATTTTAATTTAAAACCAAATTTAAACTATTCTTGAATATATTAATCTCTTTTCAAAATTATTTTTTCCTGTACTCCATGTTAAATAGAGTTATGGATTTCCACCAAAAGCTAAAAACAACAAGAGTTATGGATTTCCACCAAATGTTAAAAACAACATGAGTTATAGATTTCAAGTATTTCATGTAAACTAAAGTAATATATTTCCACCGAGGGCTAAAAACAAAGAATATTAAAGCTAAGTAACTTTCACCAAATAAAATAATAAAATCTGCACTTAGTTACTTTCAAAATATCACTTGATTTTCTTAATTCACTATGCAATAAATAATGCCCTAATAAATCTTTCAGAAAAGTAACAAAACTTAAAATATCAATATATCAATTATAAACGAAAACAAATTGCCTTGTATCCTATCACTTTGTGTCAACATCAATTCTTGTTTACGGGTAGATAAGATATAATATCGATAATTGGTTTGTTGATGGTTAGTTAAGATATAATATCGATAGTTGGTTTGTTGGTGATTAGTTAAGATATAGTATCGATAATTATTTTCTTCTCTCTCCTGTTACTTTTATTTCAATATTCATATCATTTTCATACTAATAAATACTTAGATAAGATTTTGAAAAATTTAATTAAAATCTTAAGGTGCATAACTTCAAATATAAGTTTCCTTTAACTTTCATTAAAAGCAATTGCGTGTTAAAACGAATACGCCACTCTAAATTCAGAACTTCAGTTTGAAACTCTCGGAAATGCATCAGTTTCACCCTAGGGAGATAGTCTTTTCTTGGACGAGAAAATACACTTTGCTACTCCGAGTTGCTTTCCGAAAATTTGGTAAAAGCTACGATTTCTAATCCAATCCAGAAAATTAATCGAATTTGAAGAGTAAAAAAGAAGTTTAAGACAAAATTCTTCAAAAAAGAACGGAATGATATGCAGTATGCAGAAATCTTTGTAAAAGAAAAGTTTAAAAGCGATTACCACACAAAATATTTTCTGTGGTAAATTTCTCACGGTAGTTAACATAAAAAGAAGATTGTATACCTAGTCTAACTCATACAGATTATTGATTAGTTATTTTATCTGAAGAAGAAAATAGATTTGTTTTCGTTAAAAGGAAAAACATCAGATACAGGCTTTTATTGCTAATAGAATAGTTTTTGCCTTCAATAAACATTCAAACTTTTGTTAAATAAATTAAAACAATTTTTAAGAATAAAAATTTCTGATATTTGTATACTGTTGCTTCTGCACAGGACCCCTGTAGGTAGACAGACGGAAATAAAATTGTATATGAAAATTTTTTCTGTACTTGAAATTAAATATATTTGAAGATTGGTAACGTTGAGGTCTGTTTAGTATGGCCTTTTAATTTGTTTAACTGGCGCTTAAGTTATTTCATTTCTTTTTTCTTAAATCTGAATCTTTAATAATAAAATCTATAAATTGCATCAGATAAACTATTAAATCCTAAGCAAAATGATTACTATTAAGCAAAATGATTACCGAAATGAATGGTGATGAGTAAATTTATTGCTGCAGCAAAAATATGCAGAAGAATATTTCTTATGGAAGCAGGTGGAAATCGATATTGTTGTGCTTTGGTGACTAAACTTTATCCAGCAAAAATCGAATGACAATAATTTTTTTATTTAATGTTAAATTCAGTGTTCTATTTGCTATTCAACTAATGTAAAAATTTATTCTGCACACAAAAGTTATTCACAACTGCATAGATTTTATAAGAAATAAAACAAGTAAATTTATATCATTCAGAGTTTGTAATTAAAAGAATCATCTTAAATTCGATAAATGTAGATAGATAATGTTTTTATAAATTTGATAAATTTTATTCAAAAATATAACTAAGAATTTTTTTCCGTTAAATTTAATTTAAAATAAGATTTTAAAGATGAAATATTATTACATAATATTGTACAAGAATTTAATTAATAGCCTTGACATTCAGAAATTTACAGAACTGAAATTATTGACAGTACAGTAAAATTACAAATTTGGGAAATTTGGTTTCAAAACTCTCGTCAGAAATAGCGTTAGATGATAAAACATTTATGAAAAATTAATCAATGTTTTTCTTTCTTCCCAAATTAAACTTAATATTTTGTTCTTCTAATATTTTGTTCTTCTAAGCATAAATCCATAAACTTTGACATTCATTTTTATAAAAATTTGATCAATAAAATCCATATTACAAATTTAGATCCAAATTAGATTAAAATTTAGATCCAAATTTCGATCAATAAAAAATTTTTTATTTAATGATCTAAATATAGTTTATTTTTCCAATGATGAAACCATTAAGTTTTTAGAATCATTCAAATCAAAATTTTGTTTATTTGTACTTAGATAAACTTAATAATTCTATCTTGTATTATTCCAATTATTACTTCCCTCTACTAATATCTATTATCTTATGCTATTTCTTGAACGCATATAAAAGTATCAAAATTCTCTTAAAAACATTTTTTTATTTATTTTTAACATGTATAATCACATATAATGTCTTTAAAATGTATAAAAGCAAAATATCTAGAATAATATCTCAGAAATTGGTAATTTATGTCATAAAATATTTGTACAATGATAATGGTGAAAAATATTCTTTATTTTCCTCAAGTGATAATAACTAATTGTCTGTTTTATTGGGTTCTTTAGAATTAAATCTTAAATCGTAAATCAGGGCACATTTACGCCATTACGTCCATCCAAAACACATGACCTTTTTGAAAAGTGAAGATGGTAAGAAGTGTGTTGAACAAAGACGAAATTCTTTTTTCCATTCCCTTTCGTTTAAAGCGGCTCTTTTAGTATTATATTTAGAAACTTTTGCTGACAATTTTTGCTGTTGAAAGCAACACCAACAGTTTTTTCATGGTCTGCAGACCATTTTTCTTGCAAACGTTAGACAACTCAGTTTTAGATTTATTAGTTTGTTGGTTGCAGCTGTATTCTCTAGAATAAACCTGAGTCTGAATAGACCTATATCTTTTAAAAATTATTAACAATGTATAATCTTTTTTATTAACAATGTATAATCTTTTTTATTAACAATGTATAATCTTTTTTATTAACAATGGATAATCTTTTTTATGACTATTCAATTTGAAACTAATCACTTCCACTTTTATTGTCAAATTGTTTCGCAACAAATTAGTAATGAATTGTTATAATAATAAAAAATATTAGGTAATATAATTTAATTTCGATTTCAAAATATTAAATATATTTTTGAGTGACATTTATTCACATAGTACTTAAGGGATTTAAATAAATTGAAAAAAATATTTTTAGTTTGAAATTTAATTCTTATTTAGAATAATTATTTTAAATATTTAAAAGGAAATATTCTAATTATTTTTTTGTCAGATTACTTTAATATTTATTTGTACAAAACTAGTTATTTAATAAAATAACTGTATTGTATTTAAATCATAATTTATTATATGTGATTATAAAATAAGATAATATTTTAAAATTCGAGTACAATGCAATCCAATTTTACTTCCCTGTTTAATTTGAGTCTTTCCCTTTATTAAATATTAATGATAACCTGAAAACATTTAAGGAAAACGAAATATTAAACTGGTTTATTATATTTCAGAAAAGTAGTAAACAATTAATTTAATTTGCTTACATTGTGCAACACTTTTAATGCAGTAAAAGTAAAAATCATAAAAATAAGTAAATTCAAAATCTGGTGTACTTGCAAAACAACACATACTTAAATCCTTAGTAAAACGAGTTTTGCTGTGATTATTAGAAAATAAAGCATTTCTTTATTGAAGTGGAGTATTATTATTTTTTCTTTTTAAACAAATTTAAATCAGGATTTCAAAAATAGATGGATTTTTCTTAACATCACTACGAATTTTGTAGAAAAAATTTCGAAGATAATATTAGATGTGTTTTATTCATTTGGTTAATATCATGAAGAAATTTACCTTTTCATTTACTTATTTATATTATTTTCAGGGTAAAATGATTGTTTTGGATCTTCAATCGGAATTATATCCCCAATATCAACGCCTGCCTTCTTATTATGGACAACCATTTATCTGGTGCATGCTACACAACTATGGAGGTGTCACAGGATTATATGCTTCCCTCGATCTAGTAAACACTGTAAGATACTAAAATTTATCTCATATGTTGTATATTGGAATTTTAGAAAGCTTACTAACTCTTTAAATTATCAAAAAATAAGGAATTCGACATATATTTTCTTTCTATGATTTAAATCAACTAAATATCTAACAGAATATTAAATACAACTAAATATTTCTACATTCCTATGTTCTAATTCAAAGAAAAGTATTTTTGTAGATTTATCGCATTAGGTATCACATTAATTAATTTCAGTTAAATATCTAATAGAACATTAAATACCACTAACTATATCTATATTCCTATATTCCCATTCTGAGAAAAGTATTTTTGTAGCGTTATCGCATTAATTAATTTCAGTTAAATATCTAATAGTGTATTAAATACAACTAAATATTTCCATATTCCTATAATTCCATTCAGAGAAAAGTATTTTTGTAGATTTATCGCATTAATTAATTTCAGTTAAATATCTAATTAAATATTAAATATAACTAAATATTTCTATATTCCTATATTTCCATTCAGAAAAAAAGTATTTTTGTAGAGTTATCGCATTAATTAATTTCTATTTAAATTTTTAACTAATAGAATATTAAATACAACTTAATATTTCTTTATTCCTATGTTCCCATTCAGAAAAAATATTTTTGTAGAGTTATCGCATTAATTAATTTCAGTTAAATATCTAATAGAATATTAAATACAACTAAATATTTCTATATTCCTATATTTCCATTCAGTGAAAAGTATTTTTGTAGATTTATCGCATTAATTAATTTCAGTTAAATATCTAATAGAATATTAAATACTACTAAATATTTCTATATTCCTATATTTCCATTCAGTGAAAAGTATTTTTGTAGATTTATCGCATTAATTATTTTCAATTAAATATCTAATAGAATATTAAATACAACTAAATATTTCTATATTCCTATATTTCCATACAGAGAAAACTATTTTTGTTTATCTATCTCATAGAGAAAATGAATGCTTAAGAATACTTAATATGTAATTTTAAATATAATTGTAAATTATATTTTATTCAACAATTTTATGCAAGTCATTTGCCTATTTCATTGAGATAAAAACATTTTATAATAATACATAAAAAATTCCTGAAATGTTTCGTTACTTTTTACATTTTTTTACTTCTCAAAATTTATCCCACAAAATAATCCTGGTAACAAATTGGTATTTTCAAGAAATTCAAAAATTAATTTATATTTTTTATCCTCAAATATTGATACATATCTAAAAATTAGAAATTAAATTATCAAAGTAAATTTTAAGTATTTTCAGCTTGACTTATAATGATACAAATTATTTATTTTTTATAAAATATCCTATGTAAATAAAAAATAATTTCGAACCATTTGCTCTACTTTTCAAGAAAATTAAAGTTCAATTTTTTAGTTGCATTCATTAAAATATGCATGGAACATATTAAATATTCTTAAGCATTTATATTTTAATTATGAGATAATTCAACAAAAATGTTTTTATCGGAATGGGAATATAGGAAACTATTAAATATCTTTATAGAAAAATTTAGTTGTATTAAATATTCCACTAGATATTTAATTTAAAATTATATAAATAAAAGAAATGTCGAATTTCTTATTTCCTGATTATTTTCTGATAATTTTGATAAAATATCTGCATGAGAAACATATTTTTCATGTAAAAATTTTATATGTATCAACCTTAAAAACTCGTGATCTTTCTCATTCTTATTCAACTGAAAACCTACTTAAAATTATTTTCGGTTTTTCTTATAGAAATATATTTTTTGTAGAAGATGAAGTAGGTGGTTTCTTATTTCATAAATTGATAGACGACTCAAATTTCTGAATTCGGTTCAGACTTTTGAAAACTATTGATGCATTATGTTTTTTTCTAACTTTTCGAGAATAGCTTTCTAATAAAATTTGAAACTTTTAGAGAGAAATAAATAAACTACGTATGGGAAAATGTTTGTTTCATTTGGTCGAGGAAACTTAATATGCCAGTGAATCTGAATCATTTTATATCTGACAAGAAAAAAAGATTGTCGCCGAAAAATTATTTTTTATTAAACTAGAATTTATAGTAACATTTATATTTCAATGGTTTATATTTTTAAAATATATAAATATAATTTAGATTTTTGATGGTAAATAAAATATTCAAAATAATAATTCTCCAAAACTATTTTAAGTACTTGTTTTCCTACTTGTTTCCAAAACTATTTTAACTACTTGTTACTATTTTTTAATAATGGTATTTTAATGATTCCATTAAAACATCATTATTAAAAAACAAATATTTAGTTTCTCCTTGAAAAATAATAATTATCGAAATGATAATTTTTTTTTTTTTCAATTTTTCTCTGCTTTGGGAACAGTCGTTTTTTAAACTTGAATTTAAAGGCTTTCTTTGAGGATTTTAAACTTTTCTAATTTTGAATTCCTTATCTAATCTTTATTTAATTTTGAATTCCTTATCGTAAAATAATTTTTAAATACCATTTTATTTATTATTTATTTTTTTATTTTCAAGTTAAAAGTTAATTTTCTTAAATTTTTATTATTAATATTATTTATTTTTGTTTTTACATTATTCTAAGTACTAAAGACAATTAATAAATTTTAGTTTTGTTTATTGTTACTATTTAGTTTGTTACAATTTTTAGTTTTGTTATACACATGTATTCAAAGATCGTTTATCATATTTATATTATAATATATAGATTTCATGTAATGCCGTTTTCATATTTTTTTGCACATTGATGATGGGAACGTTAGAATTTAGTTAGTACTTACGTTGATGTAAGTAATGAAGTCGCTTTTATTCAATTTTTGGCTTTTGTGATTATTTACATACATGTTTTCAAAGACGAATTGTCACATTGATATAACAAAAAAATAGTTTCATACAATATCATTTTTAGATTTTTTTTACACGTTGAGACTGAGGTAGTCGGAAATTTGAAATTTGAAATGGAGTCGCAAACTAAAACGTGCATTGCTTTAAGACATTCAATTGAAAACCGGTGAATCATTTAAGTCATTTTTGTCTAATACAAATGAAGAAGGAATTAAGTGAATCCTTTTTAGTTACGAGATTTCCTTAATAAGAAAGTTTCAAACTTTCTGAAATGCATCCAAAACATTCAAAAAATTTACTCAAAATTTGGTCAAAAATTTCTCATTCAAAAAATTAAATACTTTGCATTTCAAAGTCGTTTTAAAAATATTTTTTAAAAAAGAATTACAAATATTTATTGATGCAAATTGTATTACAATGAGATTTATATATGATATTATCATAAAAGTTAAAATTACTGTCGTAAGAATATTGTCAGAAATATGCTATAGAAACTAATAATAATGATTGAGATGACAGTCATACGAAATAATGAAAGAAAAAATACTTTCTACCTGACTGTTATGTCAGTGTTAACGATCGAAGTTAAAACCGCTGGCAGCAGCAATTTTAGTCGTTGCTCTTAGAAGCTAGGATGTTCGATGGTAATTGCGACAACGTGTTTAAGCGTTTGGCATCGTGTGTCAGGTTTCCTGGGAAGAGAAACCTGACACCCATATGACATTCAAATGCGGGACAGTTACAGGAATGTAATGTCATCTCTTCACAATCCGTCGGTTGGCTATGGTATACATAAGTAAGCCTTGAAGCTCACTGATGTGTCAGCAAAAACAAAAACAGAATAGCACCACACTAATTAAAATTATTTTCTTAATATTGTGAAAAAATATTTTAATGAGAAATCTTTAAAACTGATTCAATAAATTAGATGTTATAATTTTTAAAATAATAATAAGGATTTGAATGACAGTTATACCTAATAATGAAGAAAGTTCTTTATGGTTGATTTGTGGCTCAGCTGCAACGCCCGCATGTTTAAATCTTCTTACAACGACCATTTTAGTCTTGCTTTTAGAAATAAGGAAAAACGCGACGGCATTTGTAATGTTTCTAAGCATTTAGCATCGTGAGCCAGGTTTCCTGGTAAGAACTTTCTAGTTTTTCACCCGTATGATATAGACGAGGCAGTTACACTTAAAATGGCATCCAGGAAAGTAATATCATCCCTTCACAATCCGCTGGTGGGCTGCTGTTGGTGTACGTATGTAGGACATGAAGCCCACAGTTGCGTCAGCAAAAAAAGGAGAGAAAAACACTGCAATTTAATCATTCAATCAAACACTCTGTTAATCAAAATTAAACTTTTGATTAAGAAGCAATGAATTTCTTTAATTATTCGTTATTTTGCATTAAAAATTAATATTCAATAATAATTGAGAAACTTGAATGAAAATTGAAAAAGAAATGTACAAAAAAATTTTTATTTGATTTATTAATATATTATTATAAGATTTATTGTTTTAGAAGCTTACCTTTCTCTACATAAAAAAGTTTTTTTTAATCATCATGAAAATGTATTTCACAGTATCACTCATGATTGGAATTTTATTCAGACAAACAAATTAAGGAAAATATTTCGCTATATTTTAACAAAAGATTATTAAAAAGTAGTATAGTCAAAGATAAATTATTTTGTACTTTTTTAGTTTTTCAAAAATTTGAGAGAAATATTATTTCTCCTTTTACTTCAATAAATATAGAGATTCTTCTAAAATGGCGTCAGTTACACTTTCGTCCAATACAGAATTTACTCATTTTTTAATTATTTAGTTTCATGTAAATGTTTAAGACAAATACTTGGAAATATGTAACAACAAGGAATGGAATCGAGATATAATGACCTGATAAATAGAAGAGAAATTGTAGAAGTAACATTGACTGCTCTTGTACGAATTTTTGCTTAGTACAGAATACTACAGTAGTTACACAAATCACAGTAAGCGATGTACTGCAAGATTATAGATCATAATAGAATTTGCGCAACTGACGGAAATATTAATCAGACTGATTTAACAACTGTACATTTTTCAAACATATTGTATTAATGTGCAATAGAGCCACTTAGTTAAATGGGTGATACAATTAGTTGCTGAGCAATGAATTTCGTTTGATTCTTAGCAATACCATTCATTCTATGCTGTCTGGTATTTATTTTCAAGGCAATTGCTATGATCAATAACTATTTTGTCTGCCCATAGAATATATCGATGAATAATCATGGTCTGAAGTCCTATAAACAAGTTGATGCCATAGATTTTCCTTATATGCATACTATATTTATTGAGTGCGTAGAAATATATTAAACGATATTACTGTACTTTGACACGCAATTTTTATAATATTCCAAATATTTTTAATGGATAGATTCATGGCAATTAATTAATATTCAACAAGTACGCTTTATTTAATGCAAATGTTATTATCGATCTCTCTACAATTGGGAATCTTTGAACATGAGTGAGCGAGCTTGTTTTAAAAATTATAATTAAATAAGGACTTTTACAATGAACGACTTTGGTGAATTAAATATGATATTTTAAAAGGATAATATATTCATTATCATGTAATCTAAGTAATAATTAGGTTGAATTTTGTGGATCTTTTATTTACATTGCGCCTTTTAACTACTAGTATTTCTCAAATTAAAATAATTTTTACATAACATATTATCTACGTATAAGGGAAATTTCTCCTCCTTTTCATGTAGGTTTGAGTAGAATAATGTATACAATTCATTTAGATCTGAAAATTATATAAGCATTTTTTTATAACCTGACATCACATTACTCTTCAATACAAACTGTTATCACATATATCCATATGATTAGAAAAGAAACTTTAGTAAATGCCTCACAGAAGACAATGAGGTTAGTAGAAAACAATTATATGCTCTAAGACCAGCATTTTAATTGCGGATACAATATACAGGCTTTTGTTGCAAATCGTCATATTTTTAGAGCGTTATTTGTTTAAAATAAAATGCCTTAGATCATAATTTCAAGTATATTTAATCATTTTCTTTTTTTTATTGTAAAGTTTTTATTTTGTATTGATTTTTGACTAATATTAATCATGAGACATCCATTGAATGCTGATATTTTAATGCAAACTATCCAAATTATATTAGTCATTTTATGTATTGAAATGTAGCATTATTTAATGTTTAATGCTTTAAAAGAAAGACACATTTTAGTATATTTGCATAACTATTGGTTGTATTTTTATAAATATGTTTTTAACTCAAATGCAATCCTTTTTCAAATGTACTTTTTAGTTTCTATTCTAACTATAATTTTACAAATATTTGATTTTATTGCAAGCATACATGGATTTTTCATTAGAAAGAGTGCATGTATTCATTTAAATGCGTATTCCATAGCTTTACTACGCATCTTTAGACTGAAGTCATGTTAGATATTTACTTAGAGGCTGAATAAGACGACAGACGAATAAAAGACAAATAAAGTCTGTTTATTTGATTGAAAAGTTTCCCTAAGAGAATATACCTATAAGGAAATGCCACATGAATTTGAAAATATTTTTATCTGAGACCTCTTGGGTGAATTAATGATGAAAAAATGAACTAGAATGTATTGGCATTCCTTTGCTGAGATAGCTTATAGAAAATAAAATGAAATATTTCATAGAATAAACAAACTAATTTGATTTGGTGAACAATTTTTTTAATTATCAACCATAAATTTAACCAGGATATACTTCTTGAATCAATTATCAATGTAAACTATTATCAAATTAAAAAAAAACTAGGCATATTTGCATGATTCAATTACAACGTAACTTTGTTCAGGTATAATAATAATAAAGAATAAAATTTTTTTTGCAAAATTTCGATAAAAAAGAATAGAAAAAAATGTATTTAATAATTTAACTAGGCACAATTACATAAAATACGGATTACGTATTGCTGAGCTAATCGAATTAACTTTTCTGTTGTCATTTTCTAATTTTTATAATGATAAAGTAATTCTAACCCCCATCGATTGTTAAAGCCTGTGCTTTTTAAACTTAGATGAATTGCTAAAAAATGCTATCCCTGGGCTATATTTATTTGATAAACTTCTACTATATTCCTTCCACTCTTAAATTTAAGCAAATTTATCATCATAAATTTCAAATCCTTATCACTATGGCTTGTTCCTGTAACTCACTTTTTGGGTCTTAATCTAAAAAGAAATTTCCCAGTCAAATAAAAATTCGATTTATTATAGCAATTAAAAATATTTCCACGTTATAAGTTTTTTCTAGATTTTCGGATAAATGACATAAATTTAGGCCATTTCCTTTGAGAAGATTTCAGCAAGGGCAGAAGTTACGCTCTTTCAATACAGTTGTGATAAATTAATCGTATTTCAGGTCGTGTGTGGCTTCTGGTTAAAAAATACATACGCTTACAATCTGTCTGAAATTTTTATAAAATGAACTACTGTATAAATAAATTTAAAATAGCAAAAAAATAAATAAATAACATTAATCAGACTTAACACTATTAACCCACTGCAAAGAAAAAGATTCTTGTTATCGAAAATTCCTTCCCATCAACTGTAAAAACAGCACAAATAAAGTACCTGCCATTCTAAATAATTTTAGTGGAGGCCTTCAAAGTCACTAATAGGAAGTAATTATTATTATAATAAAGTATTTCCTTTGTTTAATTATCTTCCTGACTGAACTTCCCTTCAAACTCAAAATTTTAAGTTAAAGTTACTTTTTCTTTTTTTTTCCTCTTGATATCGCATCAGTTACATTGCCCTTGGTAAGTAAACTGAAGTAAGTAAACCGCCAACTGAAGTAAATAAATATTAAATAAATAATGTTTAAACTCGCTGTCATTTTATCGTTTCATACAATATTAAACGTTCTATTTATAGAAATACTTCTTAATATAATGAAGTATTTCAATTAAGGAATGTCAAAATGGATCTTAAAAACATATCAAATCTAATGCAATTAACTTATCAATTTCGATATGTTTTTTTAAATATCTATCCATTAAAACGAAAGCAATTCAAAGGAGAAGAACGTTTTGATAACCTTTTCAAAAAACAATTTGTTAACTTTTTTATTATTTTATTTATTTATTATATCTGAAACCTCATGTTTTACTAATGGATGCCATCGATGAATTGCGTAGTTGGAAGTGATGCATTCTGGGATTATGGTGTAAGTAATGACTTCTTCACAGATGAGTTGCAGTTATTTGCACCGCATTTGCGAATCGGGGGGAATAAAACTATGAATCTTTTTTTTGGGTATAATATTTGTAATTATTATTGTCAATATATGTTTTTTTGTTATTATAAAACAAGAAACCTTTTCTTGATCTCCACAAGTACGAATTTTAAAAAGTAAAGTAAAAATTATTTAATAATATGTTTGATCGCCTTTTAGTTATTTTATTTTAATAAAAATTCCACAAGACAGGAAAAATTAGAAAAATGATGTATAAAAATGATATCTACCTATAAAGCCATTAATAATTAATAATATATTATGATGAAACAACTTTATACATTCAGAGTATAAATGTTATTACATTTTTCCCAAATGCAGTCAGTTTGTCATACACAGTTTTCATGGTGTCTTGGGGTACTTTTGAATTTCATTTTTTAAGATTGTATTATTATACTGTTGAACCTTACAACATTTAACAAAACAAAATTTTACGTAGAAAAATATTATTAATACTAACATAATGCAAGTTCTTTGTTTTGTTGTTAAGGGATTTTGTGGTAAAAAAAGGAATTTTAATGTTTCGATTATTTTTAAATTTAACTCTTAAAAACTAAATATAAATTTGTATGTCAGACATCTTAAAGTGATTAAATACTCTTTGCTGTGTTATTAAAATTCTTTTAATACCTTTTGATTGTATTATAAAACTTCAAAGAATAGAACTGGATAGATTATTTCCAGTAAATAAGAAAACAATTGGTAAGATACGACTTATTTACTTGACATGAGACTAATTTTTTGTACGAGATTAATAACATGTAATACCTGCAAGGAAAAACTGTGTATCTTATTTAATAAAAGTTTCCCAGCAAATAATAGGACTTTTTAATATCTTACTCACTTTGATCTCTTATTGTTTATGAATCACATTGGTAAAAGTAATAAGCAAACTTCTTTTCTTGTTTTTATATTTATGTATAAATTAGCTAAAAATAATTAATGAATTGAAATTTTGTAAAAAAAATATATTTCAGAACAAAGAAGTTTAATAATTCTAATGTCATTTATTTCTACAAAAACTAAAGAAATTATTGTTCATGAAATTATTAGTTATTGTCTATTTATTTATTAAACCTATGTTCTCTTCAATCGATATAAAAATAAACTCTAGTAGTCCAGATTATCTAAACAACAAAAAGTTCAAAGGTGCTGTGTAATACTGTATATTGCAAGTTTCTAAATGTATAGACTCTTTACAATGATTTAAGCTTATAAATTAAAGTATATATTTTCAATAATTTAATTTTCAAGTATCAGGTAAAAGAAAGTTTTTAAATTTCGCTGCTTTCTATAGTATTTAAATGTAAAACAAAATATTTTTTTGAAACATGGTTATTAAATTAATGTAAAATTTTTTATGAATGGCAATGAAAGTAATCTCGAAATTTTAGATGGATATAATGTATAAATTTTGATTAAATTCATAAACTTATTATAATGTGTTTATGTTACTAACACTAACACTAACACTATCTAAACAATAATTTAACTATAATAAACGTATAATTTTTCAGGCTTGAAATAACTACTTTTCTAGGTTGCATAATCATTTATTTAACTACAAAAGTATAGCTTCAGAAAAGTTAAAAACTATATCATCACAATAATAAAAAAGGTTAAATATTTTATGAAACAATTCTGAACATAAATAAAATATCTTCTTGGGTTTAAATTGTATGTCCTTTTTACTAAAAACTGAAAAATTAATCAAACTTTTGATATGCATTAAAAATCCCTTGAATGTCAATAACTGCAACATCAAATGAAGGAAGAATAAAAAAAATTAAATTCTATCAAATGTAAGCGAGCATTATACGTTTAAGAAAATAATTCATGAATCCATACCCTTATATGAATCAATATTATTCTAATGGAAATTACTCTTTTAATTTAGAAATTCCAAATTTTGAATTAGAATGATCTGTCAACTAAATAATTAAAACCTTTTTCCTTATATTAATATTAATGACAATAATATTTTTTTCCACAATTTAATATTTTGGTAGCAAAGCGTTGTTGTTAAAGCAACTTGTTGTCTGGTAAAGTAATAGATATTTCTTATGTTAATCTTGATTTTTCCTTCTTTCCTATCTTTGTTTTTGACAAAATATAATTGAAAATATATTTTGTTTTACAGCAAACTTTTGAAGGAAGAAATTATGAAGGAAGCACAATGATTGGAACTGGTTTGACGCCTGAAGGTATTGAAACAAATGACATTGTGTATGAACTGATGAATGAAATGGCATGGCGTCCAACACCAACTGATTTGCATGAATGGTAAGAATTGCGCATTATATGAATGGCATTTTGTTCTATTACTTTTTCAGTCACAAACTAGATATAAATTTCTATTTTTGAAATTATTCTGCACAGCTTTTATCTTAATACAATAAGGATTTCTTTAAAACCAAATAATTTATTTAGATTGAAGAACAAGGAAATTTCTTATAACAGTACTGAAACAAAATCCCTAAAAATAATTTAATATAACTTTTTATTTTCAAATATATAGAAAAGCTTATATATTAAAAATTATTTTAATTAAATATTTCAAATAAATAAGCTCTCGCTGGTGAGAAAGAGAATATATTGCATTTACAAAAAAAAATTTTAAGCTCTTATAATAAATTAATATGATGAGGATAATAGTTGCATTTTATTAAATTTAAAAGAATGGCATATCGAATCAACAATTAGATCTTGAAGATAATTTATGGAACTATAATTTAATTTAATAATTATTTTATTTATTTAATAAACAATGATGTATAATTTTTTTCCTGTCGTATTGATTTAATTTATTTTAGAAACCAGCTTATTTCATTATAATTATTTATATTTATTAGGTTTAAAACTATTCTATTTCTGTTTAGATAAATATATTTTTGAATGTAGCTGTGAAATCTAGATGAAATAACTCGAAATAATTTTTTCCTCTTTTCCCTTTTTAATCAGCATTTAATTAAATTTTATGCATTTTATTCTTATCGTCAGTAATTATTTTAACTTAATAGTTTTTTCCGTAGAATAACTTAACAAAATGCACAAAATTCTGATGTTAGTAAATCAAGTGCGTTCTACTCGCAGAACTATTTCAAAGTAAATTCTTAACGTCTTATTACTTATTAACAGTATAAAACTAATATATATGCAAATTATTAACTTTTAGACATTAATTTGTAAAATTTATTTAGACAAAGTAATGAAAAAATATGATGTTTCGTAATAAACTAAAAATTTATCTTGGTGTTACAAATTATTTGTAATATAAATAAGTAGAAAAGGAGATATTTTTTTAATTTTATGTGATTGTTTACTTAAAATTTATTCAAGAATTTAAATTATGTTCATGAATTTAAATTATTAATTTTCAGAATGGAAACTGATATGTATAAAAATTTTTATCATCCTCTTTCTTTAAAATGTTACTACATTTTTATCTTTCACCTTAATAAACATCAACCTAATGAATTTAATTTTGTGAATCCATTGTAAAAGATAAAACAACAATTCAATTTAAAAGTTGCATCACATTTATTTTCTCAAAATTTTTTAGTTTACAATTTTTATCAATGAAAACATTAATATTTCAAGTATGTCAGGTTTAAACATATTATTTCTATTTACGTAAAGAGAAAAATAATATTAAAAGTTTCGCACCAGAATTTTTAAGCAGAATATGAAATCCTACAAACCACAATATTAATTAATCATGTACAAATAATATTTAAGACTTATAAAATTTAAATGTTCCTATTTGTCCTCTAAAACGGATATATAACAGATAATTATTCATGTCTGAGAAATATTTTACACTGCACTTTTAAAAGCAGTATTTTGCTTTCCAATATTTCATGTCTTATAAATTTGATTGTGTCATAAAAGTGCTTTCCCATCAATTATTCATCTTTAAAAGTGAACAATTGTAATGAGTATGTGCGTTACAATTGCTAATGGAGATTGAAAAATAGAGGCAATTTATAACAGATTTTTTTTTTATCTAAAAGGATTAGCTATACTTTCTTGAAGATTGCCCTTTATGCTCTTAAAGGATTATTTATATTCTTTTAAAGAATAATCCATATTCTCTTAAAAGATTATTTATTCCTTTTTTTTTCAAAGACAGTCACATACATGATAAATGGCCTGGCAAACACCTTAATTGTTTCTTTTTTAAAAACAAATTCCAAGTAAATTATGTAAGATATCAATCCAGGTTTTATACATAAAATGTTAATTGCTTATTTTTGAAGATTAAAATTAAATTCTGACATTATTCTATTTTTAAGTTAATTTCTGTTTGTGTTATTTTTATTTCCATAGAAACGTTCTTCTAATGCTGTAGCATTATTCTTAATTAATACGTAATTCTTTCTTCTCAAAAGTAAATCAACCAGTTAAGTTAAATGTCTTCAAAAAACACATTTCTCTTGTAAGACTATTTATCCTTCTTTAATCTAAGAATCTTAATATTAATCTAATCTTAATCTTAATCATAATTTAATCTTAATCTTAATTCATCTAATCTTAACTATTAATCCTTCATATCTAAGAATTCAATGAACAGTACTTTTTGTAGAATGCTTGAGTCTCGATAACTTCCCTTAAATCATAGTATTCCCGTAAATTTTGTTTCTCGATAACTTTCTGTATATCATAGTATTTTTAAATAATTATATGGCAAGATTTTCTTTATCAAATACTTTTGTGAGGAGACTATTGTGCGTATCATTTCCCCAGCACTTTCTCCAGACTTGAAATCGTTTGAGCATGCTTGGGATGCTTTTATAACAACACAAATTGTTTTGAAGTCGCTAAAATAATTATTTTATTAGCATTATAATTTGGGGCAATGCAAATAACTTTCCCTATTTGTAAATTCATGAAAAAATTTTATTACATTTTTAAAGTACATAATCTCATTCATTGAGATTTACAACAAAGGTACCATAAAAATAGCTTTTTTCATATTTTATTAGTAATGTTTTTACCAAGTATTCTTTTTTCTAAATTATTATACGAGAAAAATTTCGTTATCTGAAATCAGTTAATACAGTAGTCATAGGCTCTATGTAAAAATGTTAACTAGTTTTTTAAAATAATTTTTACTACAAATAATTTAATTTTCAAAATTAACTACTGTGAACCCGAAGGATATTTTATTACATGATTGTTTCAGAAATGGGAAAAATTTTCACTTTAAAACAATTATATTTCATTCAATTTTTACTTTGTATTCGATCAATATTTTATCCATGCATGTATTATTATCTATATAGTCAGCAGCATCTGGAATATATATTTAATTAAATCTTTGATGTTAAACTACAAGAATAATAATTTCTGTCCTTTCTTAGAATTATCTTTAAAATAACAGCTTCACTCATATATGTAATTTCAATAAAAGATTAAACGCTTCATTATTTAAATAAAATTGCCTAAAAGAGTTTAAAGAATGAAAATGAGTCACCTGTTTTTGAACATATTTTTAAAGCATTAATAATTTTAGATAACATTTAAATCTTTGAACATTTATTTGAATAATTATGAATGAACAAATAATATTAATACTTTATTTACAAAAGAGTTAATGTATTAGTTAGAAAAAAATTAAATTAATTTTATAAAATTAAACTGCTATAAACTCAATCAAAACTTTTATTATATTTTTAATCATCCATTTATAAAGGTAAAAGATATACATTTAAATTTAAGATATAAATATTTAATGGATTTGAGTAATTACGAGAAATATCTAATAAATTAATTGAAAACTAATTAGGCATAGCATTTAGATAGTCTACATGCATTTATTTATGTAAACTCATTAATAATTAATTTCAAGAGAATTAATTCCGCAAGGTAAATTCTTCATCTATCTAAAATCATATTCAGCATTCCAACGATATTTGAGGAAATTATATGTATAGTAAAACCACAAACTCAATTTATCATCAAATATAATATATCCTTATTTAGGTCAAATCAAAATTTTGAAAACACTTATTTTTTTTTTATTAAACTCTTATAAAATTGTCATAAATGAAAATTATACCTTTAAGTTCATTTAATCTTATAAATGATGTTTTATATTTCTACATTTAAATTTGTTCATTGGCTCCCTATACTCAGTCAATTAGAGTTTTATTATTATATGACAGTTTTATTATTATATTACAATCCTTTTAGCTCAGATTGGGATAGTGTCTTGAATCAGCTGTTAGATTAAATGATTTCAGTTTTTCTCCAACATGAAATGCAAAAGCATGTACAGGTGCTTCTTTAAATTCCCCTGGAAGGCATTAAATCTTTTCTGGGTGTGGTATAGATCTCCTCTTACCATGTTTCCTCCTTTGCATAATCTAATTAAAGCTTTTCGTACCGGTGATGAATCTTCTCAGGCCAATTGCCAAGAATTTATAGTCAAAGTAGGAGAATCTTCTTACTTCACCGCACTATTCTGATTGTTTTTTCATTTTATTTTATTATTTCCTTTCTCTTTTGAGCAAAACTAAGAACATGTTATATAATTAAAAGTTATTGCAACATTTTAAAATAAATCTTTACATTTCATCTATCAAAAAATATTGTATTTGTAGTAATTTCTTTGTTTATTGTAACAATTCGTTAGAGTACAAATTTTTACAGCAGAAAGGAAAGTAGCTTGTTAAATTTCTTTCTAAGTTAATGGTGCTCAGATCTGCTGCCTTAAACAAATAATTTATTTTTAAAATATTCCACACAAAAAATGCAAATAATTTAATGTTAAAAATTATTTGCATTTAGTTTTATTCAATGTAATAAGGTGTTTAACAAAGAATATAATATACAAGTTTTATATTATAAGAGATATTTTTACCTACAACTATATGCAATTTTTATCATTTTTAAAACAGATTTTTAAAATGGATTTTTTTTCCTTTTGGTTTTATGAAATTAATATTAATTTCCTTTTAATAAAAAAATGTTAAAATTCTAATCCAAGATAAAGTATGAATTTATAAATTTAAAAAAATGTTTTTTTTTATTTTTTAACTTTTGTTTTATATTTTAAGAGAGGAATTTAAAATTAAATATTAAATAATTTCTATATTAATACTATACTAATATTACACTCAAATAATTTTAAAATATAATGTCATTTGAATAGTAATCCTATTTTTCTAAAGTTTATTTAGATGTTGATTACATAACATAAGCTTTTAAACTCATGTTTAAAAAAATTACATTTTTTAAAAGCGTAAAATTTGTTTATCATTGTCAAAAGTCATTATTTATAAAACTTTCAAAATTAATTGTAGGAAAAAGGGAATTGATAACAGTTCTGCAAATTCTTCATTTTCAGATATCTTTAGACAAGAAAATCAATTTTTATTCTAAATCAAATATATCATTAAAATACTCAGAAAACTTAATTATTAGAAAAGAAGTATTCAAAATATTAATTAAAATAATCAAATTAAGAAATAACTTATTTAGCTAAAATCTTTAAGATTTCAAATGAAATATTTCTTGATTGACTTTACGTAAGCTCGTCTTTTTTTATTTACTAAATAAAACGATAACAACGATAGGCAACAAAACATAAAAGAATAAACATTTTTATTTTAGCTTATTTTAAACAATTTTATTAACATGAAGCATTTAATATCATGGAAGAAATTATTTGAATGTGGTGTCTTTCAGCTAAATATCAATATTAAAGAACTCAAAATTTAAATAGTTAACATTTAATATACAAATACTTAAATTATCATAAATTGCTCACAAAGTCATATATCATAAGGAAATATTTAATTGGACTTTAATTGCTATGAAAAACAACATGAAAGTTTGATTAACCATTTAAAAGTACTGGGTCATTTTTGGAACTTTTAGTTAAACTTCATAATAAATCTCTAATTTCATGGATAGAATAAAATAACGATGTAAAATAAAGTAATGCATATTTTCATGGTAGATATTTTTCGCCAACAGCTTATCTAGTACATGTATAATCTTCTAAAAGATTTATCCTATGTATCTGAAAGGAAACATTTCCTTTCCTGTCCCAACTGTCTACATAAAATGTGTCACTTGTCTCCGCTATTTCTTTAAGAGCATCACGGAAACTTTTGGAATAATGAAGTGATCATGTTAACCTGATATTGCATCATCATTTATGCATTCATCATCATCAACAATCGTCACTTTTATCTATACAGATAATCCAAAAGTCTATCTTAAATGCACTTTAACTATTTATATTTATTTGTATCTCTTCAAGTTTTCATGTATAATTGTTTAACAATTTTATGTGAATGTGAATTTTTGTAGCGTATGGTTAATTAAATATACAAAATTATACAATATTAAATATACAATTTCGTTAATACATCAAAACATTTTTCAATAAATTATATTCCTTTGTTATGTAACTTATTAAAATATGTGTGAACCTAATATTCATTCTCCAAAAATATTCAAAATGTATACAATTTTTTTTCGACACAAGAAAATAACATTTTTCTTAAGTTCTTCCTAATCAAAATTAAGGTATTAACTATTTTCAAAGTATAAAAACTAATTTCCATTAAAAAAGGAGTAAAAAATACTTCACAAGTCTTGAATGGCTTATGTAAATGAATATTTTCTCTTTTTACATTTCATAATTAACGAATAATTTAACATATATCGTAATATTCCTATTAACATTTTCAATGATTTTCTATACTGATAAAAATTATTAAATTTCATTTGGAGTTTGGAGGAAAAAATTTCTCTCAATTTGCTCAAAATGTAATTACATTAAATATTAAAATATTACTTATTAATACTATTAGTATACTAAAATGTAATAATTCGCTAAATATTCCTCAAGAAAAAAATATCATGCAACTAAAATTCTTCATTGAAAAAGTTTGATAACTAAATTCTCTGATGTCACTCTGATGTAAATGCTTTAAGGAAGTTTTATAAAAAAATATACATTTCTGTATATTAATACACAATAGAACAACATATTTTTCCTTATAAAATTCTGATATTTTTTGAAGAAAGCAATTCAAATTATTTTTTACAATGTACTTTTAAAAGGCATTGGATTTCCTAATAAAATTAAAAAAGTGTTTTTTTAAGTTTAATGCAAGCTACTTTGCATACATAAGGAATAAATTATGTTTATCTTCAAAGTTATCTAAACAAAATAAAATAATGATGTTATGGATATAAATTAACTTAATACTTACTTTATTTTTTATTACATTAGGTTGGAAGATTTTGCCCGCCGTAGGTATGGAGTCGATTCTGCCAGATTACAACTTGCCTTGCTGTACTTAAGAGTAAATCTAATTTTTTTAAGAATATTACATTTTTACAATAATTTTGTAATATTTAATTTTTAATGATATTTTCTCATAAATTATCATTGATTTGTCTCAGTAGATTAAGATTATCATTTTAATGTAAAAAATATGCTCACAATTTTTTACGAAAAGTTTGATTGCTATTCCCTAACTATAATATTCAATTCTCGTACGGTTTATTTAAAAGTAAATATATCATGTTAAGACATTTAGATAAATTAAAACTTTAACTTTTAAAGAACAACAAACAACGTTAGTTGCAAGATAAAAAAAAAACAAAATGATTCAGCTATAAAATACATGATGAAATTACGTAATTAAATATGTTGTAATAAATGGTATCAGATATAATTGAATCAGATAATAAATGGTTATTTTTCTAATTTATTTAAGCTTTTAAGACATGTTTTAATCTCGAAGTATTACCAGATTTAATTAGAGTCGTCGTTAAGTATTAATTTACTATTTATTAAACTCTCAGAATTCTTCTTCAAATTAAAAAACAAAAGGAATTTTTGAAAAATGAAAAATTGTGATTAAAGTGTGATTCATTTTTATACATATTCCTAAGCCAAAGCTTCGTTTTTTGTAGACTTTAATACTGTTTATAAAATTATAAATAGCACGATTTCCAAAAAAGGCCTTAATCTTACATTTATAGAATCATTTTAATTGAATTTCATTTATATAATTATTTTACTTAATCTTCATTATTTTCAGAAATAATTTTTTAGCTTGTTACTAATCTTTATAATCTTGTTTTTTTAATATTCTTTCATAATATTTATAAATATATATGAAATTACTAGGAAGAGTTATAAAGACATAAGTATATTTAAAATCATTTTATAATTTGCCATGTTAAGAAATATTCTGCTTGTGATATAAGCTGATTTATAAGGAGTAAAATTTTAATATATGTTTCTTAATATTTTTATATTTAAATTATTGAATTATCTTATTGTTAATATGAAATATTTTCAATTGTAGAAAAGTGTGTATAATGCAACCGATCCATACAGAAATCATGGGAAATATATTCTTATACGTAGACCATCTTTGAAATTGAAACCTTACGTAAGTAATTTTAAAGAACTGGCAAATTAAAATTTTACAAATTCTTTATTTTTATTATCTTTTCTTTAGCAGCATTTGCATTTATCTTTATTTTAGTACATTAAAATATGAATATTTAAAAGCGTCTTTGTTAAATACAAATTTAAAAAATTTTAATATCATGTATTGTATTTTTTGTATCTAATATATGTTAATATACTATTACTTTTGTATTAATACATGTCAAAAACTAAAAGTAATTAGACAATAGATAAGTAGATAAAAAGTAACACTGTTTTCTATAACTCTTTTACTGACTGAATAAATATTATTTAAATAAGAACATTTTTTAGTAATTATTGGTATTCAGTTTTATTTGTATTTATCTAATTCATAAATTATTTGCCCAGAATTTTCCTTTAAATATTTGAATATTCTATTTGATTAATCTGGTTGTATAAAAAACTGCTCTAAAACTGTTATATTTTAAAGACCACAGAAAACAAAACTATTCCTATTATTTATGAAAAACTGGTTTTCATAATTAATAATTTATAACGTAGTTATGCTTGTGAAAAGAATGAATACTTCAAATTGCCATATTTTCGAATATCACTGAAAATTTCAAAATATTTCAATTAAATAAAACCTAATGGAATGTTTATGTATTTAATGTCTAGACATTATATAGAATGTGTATTAATGTTTTCTTCAAAAATTTAATTATGTTCAATCAACATCAAAGGAAATTAAATTGATCTATTTTTTTTAATAATTCTATTAACATATTGTGAATTTCAGTTAGTATTTCAAAAAATTTACTTAATGATTAAATTGATTAAATGTCATAAATGATTTTTAGTTTAACAAATATTCCATGAATTATTCAATTTTAGAATATTTAACTTTATTATTTTATTTTAGCGTCTAGTTAATGTCATTAACTAGAAAAAAAATTCAGGATGCCTATTTTTAGAATGTACATACATTCCCTAAATAGGTACTATTCTTACAAAGTAAGATTTGTCGTCTACTTCAAATTATTCTTAAATTATTTAGCTGCAAAAATAGAAAAAAAGTAGTTTAAGATTAAAAAGGCTTATTTAAATGGACAGAATGTGTTCTAAATATTTTTTAAGCCATTGATTTTTTAATTTAAAATAAATATGTAATCTATATTTTATGAAAGAACAGTTTATATCTATTTTATATAAAAAATTTTAAATGGTATTAAAATGTTGATGTTTCTCCGATACACAATACTCGGTTATATATATATGCTAAAAATCTATTTCACAATCATTAAAATTCGTAGTGGACTTGCCCTTTGATCGATAAAACAGTACGTAATGACTAATTATTTCTGAAAAGTATATGGAATCAGCAAAAAAGTAACTTTTATGCCTACCTAGACATTTTTTAATTTAATGGGCTCATTACTAGAAAGCACAACTATCTATTTTATATAGGGTATATAAAATAATTATGGGCTAGACAATTGTTAAAAAACACTGAAACATAGTAAACTTGAAATGGGCTATAATTTATTTTTTGGCTTAGATAAATTAACAGATGATTTATTTCTAGTAACTAATTGGGGTTTTAAAAATATCCCATTACATTATAATTTAAGAAAGTTTACTTAACTTCTTCAGAAATAATTTTTTTATGATGATAAAAAATGACTTAAATTAAGTCATTCTTTTATTACGATTTATTCATTTTATATTTATGAGCAAAAAATGGGGTAAACTATAAAAATGCATAAAAAAAACATAATTTCCTCATTTATAACTTATAAATTACTTTTAACGCTGACCGTTAAAAATAATTTATAAGTGAAATGATTTCATACATTCCGGGCATAAATTAATTCATTATTATTGAGGGCGTTAATTATTAAAATTTAATATATTTAATATATCTGGTATTATTTTTATCAAATATTAACGATTTGTACAAATAATCCAACAACACTTGACAGCTGAATTACTATTTTATACTATTTTCACATTCCTAATTGTACACAGTAAATACCGTTATCAATTAAGCAGAATCATAATATTTATATTTTTCTTGTTGAGAGATTCTGTAGTGAATAATTTATTATCAAATATTTGTTCTTTCTATTACCGATAGTAATTATAATTATAAAAAACTAAATGTCCACATGCAAAGCCATGGGAGGCAAGAGGTTAAATCAATTATATGTGAATAGTCTTGACTTCATATAAGAACGAATTTCTATTTAAATTCGAATTTTTGTGCTTTTACAATTTATTATTAAAAAATAAAAATTATTTAAAATCATTTTATTAGCTACCTAACTTGTTTGTAATGTTATTAAATTTACTAAGATATGTACATATATATATATATATATATATATATATATATATATATATATATATATATATATATATATATACATATATTTAAATTGAGTCAACATTATAATTATTGATTTTGCTGATGGTTGATATTAAATTAGAATTCTAAAAGTTGACATTAATCAATAAATAATTAAAATTATAAGCAAATAAAGGCTAATAATTGGGCTTCATAAAGTACAATTATAAAGATCAATGTTTAAAAATAATCAGCAATTTAAAATTTAGAAATATTTTCTGTATCTTAGTTACATTTATCTAAAGAAATGTTCTGGCTGGAAAATGTTTATTATTTATTAGTACTAGTTATTTGCAGAATCAGTCACCTTAATGAAACCCCCAACTACTTTTGACATCAATTTTAAATAAACAATAATAGAAGGCAAACACCATCAGCAGATTTGATGGGTATATAAAGTGTGTTGTAGGCATTCGAAAAAAATTTTAATTGTTGGTGACATGCAGAAGCAAAGAGATTTATCAGATGTATAAAAAAGAATGATTATTGGTTTTCGGGCGGCAACATTTCGTAAATTATGGAATATGTGGACTGTCCACCTGTTGTTGTGATCCATACATAGCAAAAGGACATTATAGAAAATCTGCGAATGTTAATTGCGATGCTTCATAAGCCATACATGAAGTAAGATAATAGAGTTTGCGGTTTCTGGTGAATCGACGTGCTGCAATATATCAATATTTTTTTTTTTTCAATTCTAGGCAAAAGAAACAAATTTAAGTACTAATACATGAAATTTTCACTAATTTTTTAATTGCGTTTTTGATTAAAACAATACCTACGAAAATTGTTTGTAAATGATACAATAGTATGGCGTTGGAATATAACAACGCCTGATACCAGTACAACAATACGATAAGACTGCGTGGTCGTGGGATGAATGGTTTGAGTTGACTTGCTTCGGCGCCGTTGTGTCTTGCTTTGGTTGTCAGTTCTCGAGTGAGAGCGACACTCTGGCTGTCTGGCTCAGTTGATTTTAAATTGCCGAGCTGGACGTTAAGCTTTTTTTTCAACTGTTTTTAGATTTTGGCGTCAAGAGTAGTTGTTTTAAAAACTGTATTTTCACTATGTCCGTGAATAAAACTTCGATATCAAAAAGAATTTTCTGGAACATCGAAAGAGATTACGTGTCTGGGAAGAACAATTTTTGCTTGCGCATCAAAATTTTTCCAAACCTGTTTATTTGATATGTGGAATTTGTGTAGCAGTGCAGAAAAAAATACAAAGAACTGAAACGCAAATACAAAAAAAATATTTCAAATGCAAGTGCTCCAAATTATACTGAATTTTGTAAATTTGTTTGTGAACTAATTTTTTTATTATGAACATAATAAAATCAAAATATCATTCAACATTAACTAATCGGCACCTAAAACACTTAATTTTATTAGCATCTTCAAGAACTAATTCTAAAATACTTGTAAAAAAATTCAAAAGCCACACTAATTAACTGACACTGTCTGTTCAGTAATTATTTAGAATTAAGTGTTTCAAATTATTTACTTTTATTTTATACATAACCTAAATGATTGAACCTTTAAAAATGTTGATTAACAATAAAACTTAATTCTGTACTTTTGTTTTATTTATTATATATTTTTTTAAATCTCCACTATTCTGATTTACATGAAAAAAAATGAGCTATTTGCGTAGAAATCTCATGATCATCCTATAAACAACATTTTTCACCCTTTTATATTTTTTAGTATGTTGGAAAAGTTGGAAGGGAAACACATAATATTTTTTTCAGATAGTGGCATTCTTCCCAAAAATGTTTGCCACCCCTGCTCTAGGAGTTTTACAGTCTTTAAATTTATATGAAATACTAACACATTAAGGTTTCATTTTAACATTTTCATAAATTTACATATCTAAATTAAATGGAAATCACAAGTCAAGAAAATATGAATTCTTATCAAAAAATATTTTAATTAAAAAAGGTGTCTGTTTTGAACTGAAATATTTTCTTGTTCAAGTTTTTTTTTTCAAAAGAAAGAATAATAATAAGTTTTTAATAATGCCTTAAAATTATATTTCAACCTAACAAGAAATAAACCAAAACCAATTTTCTAAATGAAATTGGTTTGCCAATTTTCTAATTTTCTACTCGATGAAAATAAAATCAATTATATTAAGTAAAATGAAAATAAATAATAACATTTCATAATCTTACTTTACATAATTTAAAAAACATAGCTTTCAAAGTTAGTAGTTTAACTATTGAACATTTAGCAAAATAAAGTTCATCGAAAACTAAAGTTAATGTTTTTTCATGCTTTTTAAGCTTTAATTTATTGACTTAATTATATTTAATGCAATTGTAGTAATTTCCTTCAAGAAAAGAGACCGAATAAAAATATTAAACTATCGTTCATATTTTAAAATTAAAAGTTTTATTTCTTTTTTAAAGAAAAATTGAGGAGACAACAATTACTCATAAAAACAATAAATAACATATGATTTTCCTCAATTATTAGATATTTCAAGTAACCGTTAATATAAGCTGATCTATAATTTTAAAAAGTACCATGTCTTGCCTACTGTCCGCAGTGTCATATAATAAATCCACAGGCATAATATTCAGCCCGAAAAAAAAATCTTGTATAATCCGCAAGCATAATTTTCGCCAAAAAAAAAAAAAGTCACATAATCAAACGATTGTTCCGATGATCGATCGCGATTTTTTTTTTTTTTACAACTACCATATGCCAATCAAGTTCCATATACCATTTTTTTTTTATTCCCTCGGTATAAAACATGTTCAAGTTTATAAAGCATTTTGGTGTTTTATTTAAGTATATAAAACATTTTGTAAATATAAGAGTGAAAACCGGGAAGAAGATACACATTTTTAAAAACCATACATTTTCAAAATGATACATTAAGAGATACATTTTTTAAAACACAAATAATGAAGTGAATAAAAACAAGAAATGAAAACAAGCAAGACTGCATTTTTCCGACGATTTGTTATCTTAATATCCGTTTGTTGAGAGATGAAATTCGTGACAAGTATCACAGCTCCTTATTAATTTTGCTTTCTGTAAAGCGTTTGTAATTATCCATAATTGTTATGTTAATTATCCATTCCATGCTTCTTTCGTCAATTGGCATACATCTGTGTAAGATTATTTTCTACTTTTGTAAAAGTACGGCTTCCTTCAATTCTCCACCACTGTTATGTTTTTTTCTAGATGTTTTGGAGATTGTTTATTTTTCTTTCACATGAGGTTCTGTTAAATTGTTTCTGCAAAAAGTAGTTTTAGGTAGCTGGTTGTATATAATTTAATTTGTATGAAATGTCAGAAAAGAAATATCCGCAGATTGGGCTCTATACTCTGCACCATGAATTTCTAAGGTTTTTAACGTATATATATATATACCAAACTATGGTAATAATTTTAAAGAAAAATTATAATTGTTGTATTATTTTCGTTAAAAATCGAAATAAAAGCGATTTCTTAATTCTTTCAGATATGGTACGATCCAAATGATGTCTTCATTGCGTGGACTTTATATATAGGTGCTACAAATGATTCCGTTTTATCACAATCAGCACTTTTCAGGTCAGTGTGTTTTATTAGTATCCTTTTTAATCTGAAGCGAATATGCATTTTATCAATTAAAAAGTTTTATGATTTATTTATTTAATTATAAATAATGAAAACTTTTCTCAGATACATTCGAAAGTAAATATGTCATTGTTTAGGCATGACCTTGTGGATTTAACTCGGCAAATTTTGCAACTCTCCATGGACGTTATGTACCCTGATGTAGTTAAAGCATTTCGTAGCCGCAACATGACTGCCCTGAAGTAAGTTGGTTTTTTGCAACCAAATAAATGCTTGAATTTTTACCCATTCTTGTATCACATTTTTGATTATATCTTACAAAACATAATTCATTTGTACAGTTGAAATCAAGGCACAATGAAGTTAAATTGGATAATTTTGATACAAGGAGTTATTTTTTCCACTTTTTATTCAAATATGTTCTCTTATAAGTTTTCTATTTTCTACTTTTTAGTTTTCATATCAGACAAAAAAAACACAGCTGCATGGGAATTATATGCTGATATTTATCTAGACGTTGTATCATTATTTATTCACAAAATTATCAAACAAGTCAATTATTTATTTACAAAAGGCAAAGGTTGTGTTTTTAAGAATGCCTAGAGAGAAATATCTTTGTACCTCTATTTACAGAATTTAAGAATTGAAATTTAATCCAAAAAGACTATTGCATAAAAAGAAATTAAAAGGAAATAATTAAGTGGGAGTTACTTACTCAGAAAAAAATTTAAAAGTTAAACTTTTAAAATGAATAAGAATTAAAGGCTAGTAAAAAATATAAAAAAAATTAGTTTAATAATTATTTATTTACAAGATTATCAAACAAATAAATCGTTTATTTACAAGATTTTGAAACAAATAAATTATTTATTTACAAAATTATCAAGAGATCTATACCCTTTAGATTTGTGTAAATATTAAAATGAATAATTAACAAATCTAACATTTGAAATTGAAAATGACGTTATTGTATTTAATTGAATTTTTGAAAGTAGTAATATAAATCTTATGAAAAAAAAATATTCACTAACATTTAAAAATTAAAGTATAATCAAAATCAGCATCTTCAATTGGAATTTTATGTATGTGAAAAGAGATGCAGAAAAGGAAATAGAAAATTCTGATTAAAAACGAAATCATATAAAAGACATTTCAGTTTAAGAGTGTATCAACACTGAAGTTTCATTATTAATATCTCATATCAATGTACGAAAAGAAAATTGAAAAATTAATTTTCTTTACGTAAATAATCATATCAATTCATAATCTTACTTCTTTAAATCAATACAGATGAGTATTTATCCTCTCTTTCTAAACTTCAAATAACAAGAGCTACAATTAATTCTTTATTTCTAAATAGCTTTTTGCTAAATAGCTTAAATGGATTTTTATGATCTAACTCATTTGAAAAATGAAAATATAAATTTCTTGAAAAAGTCAATATATGAAAAAGTATTGACTTTTAATAAACTTTCATAATGCACCAGAGAAAATATTTAATATTTGCAATTTTAACACACACTGTAGACTGAACACACACACAAACGTGTGGTTGATCTACATATTCTATAACAGCAATAGCAGCGCTGCTCTCATTATTTTCTTTCTAATGCAGCTGGCAAACACTTAGACAGCTTGGTCTTGGATCCTTTAAGGCAAGCGCTGCACAGACGTTACTCACTTCGTATTACCCAGGGGGCGCGTGTAACTTGAATATAAGCCACGGACGCGGAGTAACAATGCCCCCGCAACACTCTATGATCCTATTAGGACCGGGACCTACGGTTTAAAGTGGATTCCGAACCACTACAAACATCCATGGCACCGCCGGGACTCGAACCCGAAACCTGTGGTACCGAGCGCCAGAGCGCTAGCCACTCGGCCATTCAAGCCCCCTGCTCTCATTATCTGTCCTACTTTTAATCAAATACTTCTGCAAAAATATACTTTATATCGAGTGTTGCCAATGATTTAAATTCCATTAATTTTGTGTGGCTTTAAAGTTAACAGCACACTACATTCCTAATCATTTTTCATTAGAATTGATAACATGCTTCCGAATATTTGATCTCGAATTTGAGAAATAAATATTATTTTAAATCTTAGATGACAATGATGAGTAATGTTCTGAGATTCCTGTCTCCAAATTTGAAACGGGAGTTTATCGGATAAAGTTAATCAACCTTAAAAAAATCAGACATTTTATAATTATAAAATTAAATTTCTTTCTGAAATATAAATTTACTCTCCAAAAATCAAATCTCTATTATTATTTAGCAAAAATTTGAAATTAACTTTATGTCTTGAAGCTTATTTTATAAATAAATATTAAATTTCGCCTTATATTGTAATCCTATTCATTTCCATGAATTGATACATGGGAGAAGAAATATTTTTAGGACATTAATAATAGAGACAGTTTTTAAATCCACATATTTCAATAGAAATGATGATTAAAATTCCAGAAATTTTTGAAAAATTATCAGTCATTCTACATGGAAAACTGATAATAGTTAAAAATTAGAAGTATTAAAACCAAATAATAAAAGGGAAAGTAAGTAAATAAAATAAAAGCATTTTCTTGCATATTTGAAATACTTCTGCTAGTTTAAATCTACACAAATACCTGTGAATTCTTTGTATTCTTATCTGCATAATAATGTTAGGTGGCATGCCTTTTTTATAATAGAACCACTTAATTTTTCTTAATTATGAATACATAATATAAAATTAAATTATTATTTATATTTCATGATATTATCACTGTAATTTTTTAATAAACATAATATTCATGCTATTCATTCAATCAAATGTAAAATCATTTATGAAAGTACTTTTGGTGAATATTAACCATTTAGGCTATTGGAAATTTATTAGCAATATAAATTAAAAGTATATGATAATTAACCCATCATAATTATAATTGTAAAATTGAGATCTTACTTTTTCTTATTTTTTACATAATGGGGAACAATCTCATTGTTTGAGTTTGTGGTGTGACAAATTTTCTCAATCTTTTTTCCCGTTTTTTCAACAGAATTTACCCATCAATATATTTTATCAAACAAACAACTCATTTGAGTAAAACATTTCACTGTTGTTACGTTTTACCAAAGTGAGTTACGTAAATTATTCTCAAAGGTTTATCTGGAAAGTAAATGAACTTCATCATTAATGGAAAGAGAGTTTAAAGACCTTCTTTATCACTAACAGAATCAAGTGTAAGCCTCCCTAATTAGTGAAGATAATTCTGTCTAAACACGCGAATTCTGGTTTAAACTTAGATTTTGTTTAACTAACGGTAATAGTTAGATAACGAATTTCCCATGATTCCTTTTCTTTCCCATTAGCCAGGCCTCCAAATCCATATTGGAATTATATGACGATATGGATGAATTGTTAGCTTCGGATGAACATTTTCTTCTTGGTCGCTGGTTGAAAGATGCATTGAGTTTGGCTCATACACCATTAGTAAGTAGCATTTTATTGCAATATTATTAGACAATGTCTCATTACATAAACATTTTTGTCTTTCTTGTAATACTTTTAATATGTACGCTTAGCATCGGAATATAAAGTTAAAATGCAACAATTAGAGTGATTAGCATAATATCACGATGCAGCATTAATTATAGAATAAAAAAGTTGCTTTACTCACTAACTTTTCTATTTTTTGTTATTTTTTATTGTTATCGTTAAAGAAGAATTATTTTACCTGAATCAAAATTTTGAAGGTAGTTATTAGTTTATTAGTCATAATTAGTTATTAGTAACACGCGTTAGTTTATTAGTCCTAATTTTTATTGTTCTTGTTTTCATTAAGATAGAAACTCTTATTCTTCCTATCCACAGAAATAAAATCTTGTGAACCATCGTTTAAGAAATTTATTAGAAGGAAGTTTGAATAGTAAAAATAAAAATGATTTCTTATTACCGTTATTAAATTTTCAAATAAAATTGTTTGACGGGAACATTACTTTACTCATAAAGGCTCTTGGAATTATTTATTTTGATGCAACTAATAATATTAACGTTAATAATATATATCACTAATATTATTATTTATTTTAACGCAACTAACAAAACATAATATTAAATTTGGTATGTTATATTTTAATATGGATCATTATAAGTGCCTTACTTTTTAAGCATTAATAACATATATGGTTATAAAATTACTATTATTTACAACAAGAAAAAATTACATTGATTATTTACTATTATAAAAGAATACAAAAATCTTAATATGTTATTGGATCATTTTAAAACTTGCTGTCGCGAAAATCCTTCAGATGTTTCCATTGCTCTTGACCAATTTTGGTTCTAATGTTTTCTAATCGTTTGTCGCGATCTTCAGTTATTTCAACTACCTTTAAATTACGACTTCTTAAACGGTTTGCTTCAAGATAAATGTAAAGTTGAACTGGTGTTTTAACCGCTCTATTGGCTTTCATTTGTTTCGACTTCCCGGCTTCTCTTCCAATATAAACTTTTTTTTCGATGACATGAAAACTGTTCATAGTAGCTTTATTCGTTTTTAGGCGTAACTTAAAATGTAAGCAAAGTGTTGCCAACTCTCAAAAATTAAAACCTTTTTCTTTTTCAAACACATGGATAATACTACTATACTGATTATATTTTGACGTAAATAATAAATAACCAATCACAGGATAAACTAAATATTTAAAGAAAGTGACTTGCTTTCGACCAATCACAGTCCATCTAACAAAGTAAAATCTTCATGCTGGGGGCCTGAGACATAGATTATGCATTACTTACGCACGTTTATTATATCCATTAGCAACTGAATATTGCTATAGATACCCATAGTTTGCACACATCAAAATTTTGTTAAATATAATTTAAAACAATTTTAAATAGAAGCGGAGTAGTTTTAGTTAACAGATTTTTGGAAATTATTAATATTTACACATATGAATAACGTTTTCAGATATAATGCGAAAAGCATATTGCACTTTATTAAACTGAAATAAAAACATTCTGTAAAATTTCTGACTTTCAAAACGTTCGCTAATTTTTTGTTTTGTTTTTGTATGAAGCTGTTTACAGCATTAGTCACTTATTTCGGAGCTTTAAATATTGACTTATTGAGATTAGTTATTAAATAAGTTAGTTTGGAACAGCTAATTTAAGCTAATTTTAATTTTATTTTAAATGCATCGGTGTAAATTAGCTTAGTAATAGTTAATATGAAATTTAATTTATTATTTAAAATAAGGTATTAAATTCATATCATTTTAATTTAATTGAATTTGAATTATTTTTGGAATGACTATTTATGTGTAAACCTTTTTAAAGGTGAGTACATGACAGAAAGTGCAGAAAGTATAACATGCATATGATTATTCAGATGAATCGTCATGCGACTTTAGAAATTATATTTACAATATTAACTCAATGAGCACTTTAACACATCCTGAAATTGATAAATTCTTTATATTCTTGGAAAATGAATATGAATCATGCTTAATGAAATATCTGAAACTTTATTAATATACTTGGCTATTCAAATAACCAACATTATATTGAAAGGGTTTCTTGCCAACTCTCAATCAATGCAATCTCCTAGAAAAAGTTTTTACTTTGAAAATAGGACAAATGTTTTAAGATGATCTAATTACACATTTGTTAAATCTATAATAGTAATTATATGTATAATTATGTTCCACCAGAATCGTCTCCAGCTTATTAATCCTTATCCATCGACTATAACACTCACGAAGATTGTAATTTAGCTGTTATTAGATCACAAGAGTTGCTTTTATAACTCTTATCCTCTTCGAATTTTTATATCACAAATTTTCTATAGTTTTTTTTTTTTTTGTAATTTATTCATTTTACGACAACAAGAAATTCAGAAACCAGAAAAAATTAGAAAAAATAATAAAAGGTTTATTTACGTGACTAATGAGTGTAAATAAGAAAGACTATTGCTACAGGTTTGTCTGACAAAATGTCTGTTATTGTATATTGTACAAGTGAGAGGTTTTTTGGATTTTTTTATGGTAGTAAAAATATACAGTCTAATTTTTTCTATGATTACAAATCAATGTTATAACATGAAATTTTAACAGCGTTAACATGTAAATATATTTACATTATTCTATATTTGCATTTTTCTCTCTAAAAATAATTTTAATCAAAATAAATAAAAAAACATACACATAGATATCAGTAATTCTGCAAATTCTCAATTTCAAATTCTGAAACTTCCTCATTCAGTCTTTGTAATTCTTTCGATTACACTTTCAATAATTAAATGTTATGTTTTTATCAACAAATTTCAAAACATAAAAATTGTTCTTCTCAACGGTTATTGAAAAAAATTTTCATTGTGAATTGAAATATATAGTTATCGAAATATATTAATATCTTGCTTTTCAATTTATGTTTATTAATAATTTTAAATGCTATTTTATTATATTCAATATATTTAACAGATATACTTGGTTTGCATTCATTTGATATCGGTCAACTATCTGTTGCATTTTTACAATATTCCAACTTATTGAGAATTTCAAAAAAAAATATTACAATTTAAAAAATGATTTATATTTTATGAAATCTCTACCATTTCTTTAATTTTTCTTTCTTGAACTTATGAATAGCTTTCACTGATGCCATCTTAGAAAGGGAAAAAATGTTTTCAGAAATTAAATCACTGAATTTTTACTATCAAAATTTAAATTCCCAATAAGATTAATTGTAAATATTTCCAAAAATCAGGATTTTCATAAGTAATTTGATGTTAAAACTAATATAAGGTAAACATCGTTAGCAAATCCATTTATGATTGAACAATAATGAAAAGTGTAGGGCAAAGAAGGAATTAGACAACCTTTTTACCGCACAGAATCTTTAAGTTTCTAAATGATACTGATTTTGGGGAGTAATAATATTTTAATGGAAATTTGATATAATAAATAATTTGAAATCGATTAATCAATCGAAGTGTCAAATTATGTAAAATTTGTAACACATTTTGCTTTCTTAATGAGTATTTTATAATTAGTTTTTTTTCAGTTTTGAAGTATTTATAATTAAAAATAAATTGCAGTTTGAAGGTTAAAGTGCAATCTTATAAGTATTATGTCAATGCATTTATGTTTTAGTAGTATATTAAGTGCTTAACCATTCAGCAAGCATAACCAATTCATTTTGTGATGTCAGCATACACGTGATACTGATTTAACCTGATGGTTCGAATTAAATATTTGATAAAAACCATTACTGTCGAGAAAAATTTCAAGTTGCATCTAAAGAATAAATTATGTTACTCTAAAAACACATGTGATTGGTTCACTTTAACAATTAATATTGATGTTGGGTTGAATTAGAGCCTTTTACTATGACAGTCTCTGTGAGACATTTGTGATAAAGTCTAGCAATTTTTGCTGCTCCCTTTAGTTTTTCTCATAGTTTTAATGTAACATAATTACAAAATGTGTATTTAAGGGAATAAATAATTTGACCTCCATCCCCCATCTTAGATGGAAATACTCACCTGGTTTTTAAATTTCTAAAGTACATTTTCTGATTATTGGGTCACCAGGGAAAATACAAAAAATGTCATCCTCAATTTTGGAGAAATACTTACCTTTTTTAACAAAAGAAAATGGGAAATCGAAATTCCTCATATGCCTGAATATATAGGTTAAACACATACCGCAATTTCCTGCCCATAACCTGCGTATTATACTTAATACCTCAGAATTCCTTAAAGCGATTTATAAAGACCAGAGTTCTATTTCTATCTCCTACTTTTCAAAACTTTAGAAACCTAATGATGAAAGATTTTCTTCTTCCCTGATATTTAATGGTGTGATCTATTATAATGCCATCAAATAATACAATTTTGAAATATATGAATAAAAATATAATATTTCGGCACCGCATAATACTGCTATAATTCCAGATACATAACTTAAAAGATAAGAAATATTTTTAAATGTTATATGTCGTAAATTTAACCAATAAAATAAATTATTTTACCATCCTAAAGCTCTTCTGGCTTAATATTATGCATTGTAATTGCTAGACTACATGAGGTTATAAAGAAAATGTTTTTTTTTATCTTTGTTGCTTCCCTTCAGTCATTCCTGATATCAAATTTTCTAATTAGAATATGTATTACTGGGTTTTCTGATTTGCGCACAGTGATAGACCTCAATAATGATTTATCATATTTCTTGGAACTTTTGGTTGCAATGCGTTCTAAGGTAATATGCAATTGTTAAACAAATGTTTTACATGTAGTTATTTGAATTCCAATGTAATATTTTCATTTATAAATTTGAATAGCTGAGACAAATGGCATAATATATTACTACTCAGTATATATATATATATATATATATATATATATATATATATATATATATAATATATATATATATATATAATATATATATATATATATATAATATATATATATATATATACATACTCTCAACTGATGTAAAACTTTTGACCACCGCTGTAAAAATTACTTTGAGAAGAAAAACCTAATGATATGTCTGAAAGTTACTGTCAGTCACCATATAAGTATATATATAAGAAATAGCTGGATATGCTTATTAACTGATCAAGTCATAGTTCAGTTAATATAGCTAAATACGGATGGGCCATTGATAAACTCCTGAAACAGTATCCTCCCACTTGGACTTGAACTCAAATATCCTGATTAAATATAAGGATTTTAACCATTAGACTATGTAAAGACATTGCTTATATGTTACACAATCCTTCTCACAAACCATATTTTAGTAACTTTTCTTTCTTTTCTATTTTTCAGTATATCGATCTACTAAACTGCAATTCAGTAACATAAACTTGAAATAAATTACTTATCATAAAATAATTTAATAATTTTTTCACTTCGAATACTTGTTTTTTATAATATAGTTTCTGTAGAATTTTAAAAAGATTTTAATAAATATTTTAAATAGCGAAAACATAATATTGTCTGGCAGTTGAGTATTAGATCGACTATTGCTATTATTTAGGATATTCTAAAAAACTGCCTATTATCTTCTAAACATGAATATTAATATACACTGAAGTGACAAAAGTCATGGGATAGCAATATGCAAATTTTCAGATGGCAGTAGCATCGCGTAGAACAGGTATAAATGCGCAGTGCTTTCGCAGAGCTTTCATTTCTGTTCAAGTTATTCATGTGAAGAGGTTTTGACGTAATGATGACCGCACGACGGGAATTAACAGACTTTGAACGCGGAATGTTAGTTGGAGCTAGACGCATGGGTCATGCCATTTCGGAAATCGTTAGGGAATTCAACATTCCCAGATCCACTGTGTCAAGAGTGTGCCGAGAGTATGAAATTTCAGGCATAACATCCCATCGCTCGCAGCGACTCTCGTGGGCACGTGAGCATATCGGTTGGTCCCTAGATGAATGGAAAACCGTGGCCTGGTCAGATGAGTCACGATTTCAGTTGGTAAGAGCTGATGGTAGGGTTCGAGTGTGGCGCAGACCCCACGAAGCCATGGACCCAAACTGTCAGCAAGGCATTGTTCAAGCTGGTGGTGGCTCCGTAATGGTGTGGGCTGTTTTTTCATGGCATGGACTTGGTCCTCTGGTGCGACTGGACCGAACATTGACTAGAAAGGCTTATGTTCAGCTACTTGGAGATCACTTGCAGCCATTCATGGACTTCATGTACCCAAACAACGATGGGATTTTTATGGATGACAATGCGCCATGTCACCGGGCCACAACTGTTCGCGATTGGTTTAAAGAACATTCTGGACAATTCCAACGAATGATCTGGCCACCTAGATCGCCCGACATGAATCCCATCGAGCATTTATGGGACATCATCGAGAGGTCTGTTCGTGCCCAAAATCCTGCACCATCAACGCTTTCACAATTATGGACGTCTATCGAGACAGCATGGCTCAATATTCCTGCAGAAGACTTCCAACGACTTGTTGAGTCCATGCCACGTCGAGTTGCTGCACTTCGCCGGGCGAAAGGAGGGCCGACACGATATTAAGAGGTATCCCATGACTTTTGTCACTTCAGTGTAATTCTAAAAGACTCTTCTATAATAATAATATAATTCTAAATATGAATATTAATTGCCAGAAAAGTGTGTATCATTTGGAATATATATTGTGGTTGTAAACTGGGCTACACACTGAGAGTTAAATTACAAGCTGCTTTGAATTACAGACAGGTAAATTCCGATTTATGAAAAACAATCAACAATAAATTAAATTTTGTATATAATATAACTTTCCTGTATCCAAATATTTAAGGATCGATGATTTATTAAAATTTAAATACAAATAGTACAAATCAATACAAGTTTTAATACAAATCTCATTTCATGAATTCGTTGGATTCAAACTTTCAACTGGGAATGACAAAAGCAATTAGAGAAATAATCCGATGTACAATGATTATTTCGAATGGATCTCAACCCCTCATGAACATTTTGACAATGTTATGCACATTTTTCTTCAGATACAATTGTTTCCGTCTAGTTTTCTATTAATGAAGTCTCAAATCGATTTTTCCTTTCAAAATGCCTTAGACTGAAATTGCATAACTTCCGCAAACGAGATATTTTTTTTATCGCAATAGAATTTGAATTTCAATTCAACAGTATTGATTATAATAAATTTTTCACGTAAAAGGACTAATGTTTATTTTCACCACAGTTATTTTAAAGAGGAAAAAAAGAGAAACGAGTTTACGATGATACTTTCAAGATTTTTTATGTTTCTCACTCCTTAACCTAGCTATTTATCTGACAGTCAAAAATGAGTTAAGGTTCCCACAATCATATTTTTCTTGATATAAAATCTTGTATGTTATTTTATACATAAAAATTTTAGCAAATGAACTTACAATTTAAAAACTTTATTATGTATTTGAGAAATCTTCAAGGAAACAGAAAGTTTTTCTTTATTTCTAGAATACCTTTTACATTTTACATACACCTTTTTTACTTTTAAATACATATCTTTAAATGTTTTTATAATAATATGTTTTAGTCTTAAAAGAGTTTATTTTGCATTCCAGAAACAACATATCAGAAGATACAATTTTATTATTAAATGCACTTTACCATTTATATTAAAAATCTTTCTATAATAGCTGCACCCTTATATAACACTCAATGTCCACATATTTGCCTGTTCATCTAACTATGATTTTATTTAAATTACGTGTTCATTTAATTTACCGATTATATGCACTTCTATGAAGTATTACCATATTTCTTTGAACATGTACCGTAGTGACTGGCGTATGGTGACGAGCCAGTCGCTCGGCAACAATGGACCAGACGTTTTCTATTGGCGAGAGTAATAAAATAATCAAATATTTTGTTTATTTTATTCAACTTTCAGTTTTTCTTCTGGTCATATCATAATATTTCTCAAAATATTAGTTTGAAAAGACGTCAATGTCAGTTTTCTTATATCATTGTGAAGTATGAATGACATATTTCATCTGAAGAACTTATTTATTGGCAAATATCTTTCAAAATGGAAAACAGCATTTCAATCTACTTTTATTATTTATCATTTTAAGAATATTTCTCAGCTATTTGAACAGTTATTAGAACTAAAACTTCACAGAGCAGAAATAAAAATAAAACTGTAGACTAGATTTGTTTTCTCGAAAAACAAAAATTATGTCATTTCGAAACATGAAGAATTTCCAGCAAAAAATTGCTTGCTGATCTTTTCTCAAATAAAATTGCTACAGCAGTTTTTCGAATTGCATGTTGTCAAAATTATTTTTACTCTTTTCAAAATATTCTAACTAAAAAAATATTGAAATCTGTGATGTCTTGAAATTAATTTTTGTGCTTATATTTCATTGCTATTTCATTTTGTTAAGTTTAAAAAATCTTTCAGCACGGATTCTTATGAAACAATTTGTTACATAAGAATCATAAGCGCACAAGAAGAAGATGTTTCTTTCTTAAAAAGAACAAAGAAGAAACATCTTCTTCTTGTGTGCTTCGAATTTTTATTTCGAACAATAGAAAGTTTTCGAGGAATTCGAAGAACACAAGAAGTATTTGCATGGGTAACATATTTTCCTTTTCATGGAACGTGAAAATTAAATTGTTCTTTAATTTCTAATTGTAACTTCTTATAATTACTTAAATACACAAAACAGAAGTACACATGAAGTCGCTAATGTGTTCTCTTAAAATATCAGTACAAAAGAGCAACTTATTAATTATTAAATTAAATATCTTTTGAAAGATAGCACACATCTTTTGAAAGATTTTACATTATTTTTAAAAATGTACTGAATGTAACTACTAATTAAAGGTGACAAAGTACTAAATCCCCTTAAAAATTTCAAAAACTACAGTGATTAATTAATCTTAGCAATTTATAATGTATTTTATGTTTAAAAACTGTGACATCTAAAAGGTATAACTAAAATTTGTCAATTTGTAAGAGAATTTTGTGCTAGCAAACTTTAAAGTTCTTTTATATAGATTTTAATTTAAATAGTTTTAAATAGTTTTAAATGACATTTTGTTTTTGCATCCCTTACTTATTAAAAGTAAACATTAAAAGCAGAATTATCTCTCTCTATTTATATTGCGATGGTCCTTATATGACAATACAAATTTTTTTATAAATTTTCAGTGGGGAAATCTATTGTTTTGATCTACTTTATAAAAGAAAATCACTGTAGTTTTTGAAATTTTTAAGGGGATATAGTACTTTGTCACCTTTAATTAGTAGTTACATTCAGTAAATTTTTAAAAATAATGTAGAATCTTTCAAAAGATGTGTGCTATCTTTCAAAAGATATCTTGTGGGAAACAAAGGGTAACTTTGTTCTTTTTTTATTTTTATGTACTTTTTAACATGTATTAATAGAATTACAAAATTAATCTCTCTAATCTCTTAAAGATTAAACTTCATTATAAAACATAACAAAATTTCCTTAGAAAATGAGAAAAACTTCATAAAGTAAGATGAGTCATAAGAAAGTGGGGCAAAATTATCAATTTTCGATTCGCAAAGTACTTAAGCCAAATTTTAAAGGTCGCTACCATACCTGAAAGGTTTTTAATTTCTGGAAAAATTATGATTTAACTAACTACATTTAAAGTTATTTTCTTTATAGCAACATTATTGTATAGAATGTTCTTTGTCCTTCGTCATTTGGAGTTCTTTGTTCTTCGTCATTCATCACTTTCAAACGAGATACTTTTAATTTCATAAACATCTGAAGGAATTTATTGTTTAAATAGCAATCTTTTATTTTATCTTAACGTTATGTCATTTTTTAAATAGACGTTGTTACCCTCTTCAAAAAACTTTTATTTATATTTGTCATTTTACTAGATTGTTCGTTTTGACTTTGAGAAAATAAACATTTTTATTTTCTTAGATTTTGATCATATTAAAGGTATTAATGCGAGAAATATCAAACAGATCTTGTAAAGCACTTCTAAACTCTTCTGTCTGTTTTATGCCTTCTGCGTGTTTCGTTTTATTTTTCTTGTTCTTTTTAAGCCTTCTCCATTCGTTAAAACGTCTTTCAATTATGATTACAACGTACACTTTTAAGCTAGTGGAAATCTTAGATTTTTCTCAAACAAGAAGCAAATCACTTATCATCAGTGCAATGATCTGAATCTCGAATATTTAGATTTATTTCATTTTTGTTATGAAAAATACATTCTAATAAATTCTCTTCTAGATGACAACTTTGTTTGTTACAATGATACAGACATTTGTCCGATGTACCAAATATCTATCAATTTATTGTTAAAATGAACAATTTTACTTGATATCATCATTAAAAAGCATTATAACATCAAATATTAGTCATTTTTAATATTATTATAACACTTTTGATTAAGCCTACTATAAATTAAGAGTCAGACACAACAACAACAACAAAATAACTTGATGAGTATACTATACACTGTTCAGTGGTTGACTACAAAGTAACCTGCCTATGTTTTAACATGCCGGGAATTTAACATGAGGACCTAGACAACAATCTTCTCTCAGTAAGAAAGCTAGGTTACTGTTTGTTGTACTTGTTGTGGAGAGTGGAAAAAAAATGAAAGCAAGGGAAAATATAGCTTTTTGCACTCAGTAGTTGCTATCGACTATTATTTGTTTTCCAATTTTATGTGAAGTTTGTACTAATTTGGAAAACTTCCTGAATTTTCAAAATTTTAAAGCGTCGTAGTGATGCTTAAAACTTAGTTTTAGAATCTGAAATTTTTCTGGTCTAGCTTTCTTTTTTTTTCTTTATCTAGGTCATAAAACAACATGGAAAAAATCAAAATTTCAAAAACTTATCTCCAAGAACAAACTTAGTATATAGGGGGAGGGAGGGATGGTCGGACGGAGAGAGAGACACATGCAACTTTAAAAAATAAGTAAATGGCAAATAATAAATGTTATCTGCGAAAAGAGAAAACGTTGTATTCACAATGGCGTGAAGAATAGGTTTATAGCTGTAGGTTTAGAAATGTAGATAATAATATCTACATTTAGTAAAAGAAGCACAACTAAAAATATACTTAATTCAATATAGAATAAAAGCTATAAATTATAATTTTCTTCCCTTCAACTCGCTTTATTTACTTAATTATAAAGTATGTATAACATATATGTGTTTGCATAAATAATTTTAACTTTGATTTTTATTGTATGATGCTGTGAAATTTTCAATTACGGAATATAAAGTAAATAAAAAAATGATTTCTATTTTTATAAGAAAAGCTTGCATTAATTGAATAGAGAATCATTCACAGAAATTATATTACATATATGAAATAATATACTAAATTACTATATATAAAATTACTTTCATAAATTAATTACAAAATGTTTTCTTGGTTTGCATAAAGGTTTTTTTTCACACAAATCCATTTTAGATCCAGTTATTGTGATAAGAATATCCTCATTAACATATGAATAATCCGGATTTGAATTGCTCAAAATTACAATATTTTATTTTTCAACATTGTTTCAAAATTTAAATACAGTATTTTGGCATTGCTCTTGCATTATTTAGTATATTCATATACAATTGTTTATGAAATAAATAAATATTAACACAAAGATTTATTATCTAAACTTCAGTTATTTGAGAAATTATATATTAAAAATATCGTAACATTTACAAATCTTCAAAGCTTTTCAGTTCATACAGCAAATTAAATAGATATTTTCTATACGCAGTCAGATAAAATACGTTAAAAACATTACTATATATGTAGTGATAATAATAATATGTAAATGTATGCAAAAAATTCTATAAAGCAATGTAAGCAAAAAATATTATAAAGTGAGTAAAGTAATTGCAGTTCCTGTTCACATAATCACATTAATTCTTGATGTTCTTATCCTTTGATTCAAATTTAAAGGTCTCTGATGATTTTGTCAATATCATTATAAGATACTAGAAGTTATGAGTTGATTCCTTGAATAATAAATGTACTTATAGTCTGACGTTATAATTTGAAATTGAAAATGTAATAAAAATTATCTGAACAGCTTTTACAACAATAATCAGTTTGTTTTTTAAACTATTCAATTCTTTTTTTTTAAAGAATCCTCTGTTGAAGTATTTTGGTCTATTTAAATTAAGCTTATGCCTCATTTTGATTTAGATGTCTCGCAAATAAAATTTTGAGTACAATTGTTGCCACGTGTATTTTTAAGTTTGAAAAATTTCCAATTCCTACCATTAAAACTATGCATGAAATATATTTATTGATTAATGATATAATTAAAATAATATGATTTTTTAAAGTAACATTATTTTTCATTTCGTAACATTAATTAATATAATCATGTATAAATATTGTATTTATATGCATTGCATTCATATAAATATATTATATGTATCTATATTTTATTCATATATATTTTGCATTTGTATATATTTTCTTCTTCTCCAATGGCGCAAACAGCCTCATGGTGGACCAAGGCCATCTGCCTATTGGATGAAATGATGATGAGATGTTTTCTTTTTACGGGGTAGAGTTGTCCGCCCTACGCTGCCTAACGCTGTTCTGTCATATTAGACTAGTACCTATGGTTTAAAGTGGATTCCGAAACACTACAAATATCCATTACACCTCTGATACTCGAACCCGAAACTTATGACACGAGCTCCAGAGTGCTACTTATTCGGCCCTATATCGATCAATATACAATGTCCGTCCTATACAACCTAGTAATCTAAATGCCACAGTAGAAAGAAAGTACAACTTGTTGTTTCGTGATTAAATATGTATGATATTAAATCGAGCAAACTATAAGTTGTTCTAAAATTTTCCAGAGCAACATTCAGTGATTGTTTACCAGATGTCCTCAAACCTTTGAAGCGAGGGTTAGAGTACACTGAAATACTTCTTTTATTTTTTTTCTTTACTACTTCCCTTTTGATGTGTTTCCTGGTGAATAAAGTTCTCCTTGACAATGTTCTCTCTAGAAAATTAAATACCCTCGGTATTGTGTACGATGACAGAAAGAAAAGATCCTTCTCTCTGATTGTCAGAGAAGATAGAACGCAACAGCCATAAATCATTGGTTCAATCAGAATCGCGAATCGTTTTATTCCTTGATCCCTTTTCTTTCAGTTTAATAAATATTTATTTATCGAGTATAGTTTAAAGTTAACTTCTTAAAAACAGAAGTTTTTTCTAGAACCCATTTCTTTTTCATTTACAACGAATGCGTTTCATATAATGAAATTTGCTCTGTTTATTGAAAAGGTTTTTCTTTTGATCAAAATATATGTTTATCTTTTTTATTAGTTTATAAGAACTATATATTCAGCAAGCGACAAATTTTCATTTAATAAAAAACTAACTAACTCCTGGCATTACAGCCCATGGGGGGCCAAGGTCGTCTGTCTACTGGCAGATTCCGAGACAATAGATATTTTCTTTTGACTGGGTAAATTGTCAGTCCACGCTCAACGCTCTACAGTCATATTTGACTGGGACCTGCGGTTTAAAGAGTATTCCGAATCACTACAAACATCCATGGCCACCGTCGGAACTCGAACCCGAAACCTTGGCACCGATAATAGGAAATTATAAATTTAAAATGTTAATGTTAAAAATTTTTAAATGTTAAATAAGTTTAAAATGTTATAAGTTTCAATGTTAAATTTAAATTTTTAATGTTAACAGAATTTAATGTTTCGATAAAACCAGAAAAACGTAATCTTTTTCCAGCAAAGCACATTTTTATTAGTATTAATACTCTATTATAATATCGATCTTTAATCTCATCTAGATTATTTATGCTCTTTTATTCATTTCTAAACACAAAAGATTTGTCAAAGATTGACAAAATGTAAAAATAAAGTATTTTAATCACAAAATTATAACAATCATTAAATTTACTTGTATTCTTATTCATATTACAAATTATATCTAAATGATTCTTACTGAAAATTTAGAATTATAATCTGTAGTGTTTTCAATATAATCATATCTACAATCTTCGTTAACCTTTTTATAAATCATTCCCTCAAACAAAATCCTAGCAATGCACTTTTACAACATTGTAGTATCTAAACTAATTTTACTTTAATATTATTTAAAGTCGTTCAAAAGATTAATTCACAACTTTTTATATATACTAAATACTACAATTTTAAATATACTAAAAATTATACTGATATATTAAGTAATCATAATACATAATACACATTCTTAAAATAGCAATTGTCTTCCTGAAATTAATATTGTTATATAAATGCAACGCTACGAATTAATGGGTTAAATATATTTACTTTTAAATTCTTAGATTAGTTGTTAAGATACTAACAATGAGATCGAATAACTTTGTCTAAAATAATTTATTTAGTTTTTATGTTATTCTAAATAAATAAGACAGAGATTGTAATGTAGATATAAATTTAATTTTAGAATGTTTGCTTTCACTAAAAGGATAGCAGGTTTAATGATTTAAATTAAATTTAGGACCTTCCAAATTAAATTATGCGCTTTTTTTTCCTATTTAGGACCTTACAAATTAAGTTATGCATATTTTTTTCCCTAGTGAGGAATTGTTTTAGTTTTATTGGAATTTTTTTAATGATAGCGACTGCTTTTTGTTCTTTAAAAAGAAAAGTCAGTTAAGCTTGGTGGATTTCTAAGATACTTAATTAAAAATCAATTCTGTCCAATTATTTATCGAAGTTTCAAAATATATGTTCCTTATTAATTAATATATATTTGTTAAAAAGGAATATATATAATATGTTTAAGGCAAACTTCTTAAGAATAGCATTTTTTTTCTTTTTGGTGCACATTCCTTTTTAACATAATTCTAGTATAATGGCAATATACTAGAAGTTTTATTTTTTTATCTGAATATATTCTGTTAATATCTTACCTTGTCATTGATACCTTTTTTGCACAATTTAAATAAACTTCAAATATGCCTTTTTGGATTTTCAGGAGAAACTTCAATATGAATACAACGCAAGAAATCAAATTACCCTTTGGGGACCAACTGGTGAGGTATGAAATATAAATTTTTTATATATTTTTCTGCTATTGAATTCGCTTATAAAACTGAAATATAAAGTTTTTAAATAGCATGTTCCATGCAAATAAGATATTTACTTTATTTTAAGAGGCTTACCATATAAAATAAAATCCCGCTTCCAAAATATGTTTCTACATTTCTAAAGTATAACAAAAACAAGTAATATAAAAAAAAAATTTTTAAAGTCAATTCCTACTTTTTTTTCACTATATTGCAGAAAATTCCTTTACAAATAAAGTTGAAATTTTCCTCTTACATATAGCGTCATCTATTATTAGATACATGCAACTTAAGTCTAAAAAAAACTAAAATTAATTAATTAAATTTAATTAATGAATTAATATTTGAAAAAAACTGTATTAACATCAAGTATGTGTGTACAAATGTATTTGAACTTGAGTGGATGAATAAAAAGTATTTTATTAACAATTGAAAATTTGAACAAGATATATATAGGGACAGTGTGAACTAATAGTAGGAATTTAATTATAGCACTGCAACAAAATAATTACTTTATGTCACATAATTTAATTTTCGTATAATAATGTTTTTTCTTCTCAACACTCATTATCTCTAACTCATTATCACTATTTTCCTTTATTTATATTTTTATTGAATTATGCAAAAATGTATGTTATTATTTGTTACGTATTAATGTAACAAAAAACAAAATTTTTATGAAGTATACATTTTTATACGTATTATTTATATAATATATTGTTTGTATATATTTTTATGAAGAATGCATTTTTATGAATCCCGATTTAATTATGAAATGTGAATATAAATTATGTAATACATATAAAGTTTTAACATATGCATCCAGTGTAACTTAGTCTGTGTTCTTCAGACCATGTTGGAAAGGTGTGGGGCAATTCTTTTTTCAGTTTTTTAAAGTAAAAACTCTTTTTCAGTTTAATTATTTTAATTTACAAAAAACTGTTAAAAATTTTTTTTGTTTGCCAACTTTGAATAAAGCTGTTTTTTATTAAATATCTAATTAAATAACTACAACAATCATTTTTATATAATTGGTTGAGACATATTTGATTTTTAAAAGAATTTCCTATCTTTAAATATTTTAATAGTATCTATTAGTTGAATTATTTATTTATTAATTAAAATATCTAACTTTTATATTTTTATGTATTATTATTATTGTATAGTATTTTTATAATTATTATACATTTTTCTATTAATTATTTTATCGTTTGATTAAATATTAATAAATTATTGACTTTGAATTTCATTAGCATTGTAAAGTGTGAAGCAAAATGTTTTTCTCTTTTTTTATCTTAAAAAAATATAATATATCTTAAAAATATAATTAATAAATATATATATTTATTTATATTGAAATATATATAAATATGTATTTTTTAATTTGCTTCCCTGTTAATATTATTTTTTAACCACTAAAATGCTTACATATAAAATCTAAATTAAAAAACATTTTTTGAAACGCTTCTTCAAAGAGTAGATTCTTAGTTTTCTTAAAAATTTGTAATCTTCTTACAAAATGTGAACTTAAAAATCTTTGCTTTTTTGAAAAAAGTTGAGTTAATTTACGTAATTAATTTTCCAGATGTAGAAAAAATATTTTGTGCCTTTCCAAAAAAGTCAGCATAAACATTGTTTATCAGCCATAATTAATTTTAGCATAACATATTTCAGTAAATTTTCATAGTTCAGCTTATTGTTTCACAGAGTAAAACTGAAGCATGAGAAAGTGGTAGAACCAGAATGTATAAAGAAAAAGAACTCCAATGCGTAATATTAGTTTATTTTTCTCCTTTAGTACGAAACATTTTTCGTGCATTAAGCGTAAAGTATACATGCGTGTTTTTTTCTCATCTATCCAACGTTTTTATGCCCGTAACAGGGATGTATAGGCAGAGGTACGGTGACTACATGTTATCTTAATTTTTCCTGGTGGTTGGGTTCACCATGTTATTATAATTTTAAATTAACTTAGACAAACTTTACAACCTAATGCAAAATTATTTTCGTTCAAAAGGTTAAATTGTGCATAGTTTTATTAATTAACACTTTTACCATTTCTTATTCTCATCTATCCAACGTCTTTTATGCCCATAACAGGGATGTATAGGCTAAGGTTCGGAGACTACATGTTATCTTAATTTTTGTTGCTGGTCGGGTTCACCATATTATTATAATTTTAAATTAATTTAACATCTTTACAACTTAATGTATTTTTTTTTCAAAATATGAAATTGCACTTAGTTTTATTAATTAACACTTTTGCGATTTATATCTAAAATACACTTTAATAAGCATAGCTTCAATTCTTCGATCAGCAAAATGATGAGAACCCTAAAATTAAACTAAATAAAGGCAATTTAACATTGTACATAGTTTTATTAATTAACACTTTTGCCATTTTTTTCTAAAATACACTTTAATCAATGTAACTTCAATTCTTCAACCAGCAAAATGATGAAAACCATAAAATTAAATTAAATAAAGATAATTTATTAAACCTCAAATAATGGTAATATCGGTAAAAGCAACGGAATCGTCTTGGCTACTCCAAAAATCAAGTTAAATATTAAACAATTGTTGAATCGATATAGTTGCAAGTATGAAATTAAATACTTTGTTTACTTTTTATTGTCTTTATCATTTATTATTATTTCTTCTTCATTTCTAGTAATGGTTGTTGCAATGGGATGCAACAATCAATGATAAAATATAACCTTTCGTAATATAAAATATAACCATAATCATTGTCATTTCGTGGAAATTTAAATACATGAACTTTATTTTTATTCTGATAATTGCCTCTGCACATTGGCATTTAAAAGGCATTTTCCAACAAATCTAAACAGAATTAAATTTTTTTTTTTTTTTTTTTTTTTTTTGTCTCTTTCTGGTTTTGCAAATAATTATTGCTATAAAATAACTTACCATTTTATACTTAATTCTATTGTAGTTATTGTTAAGAAATAAAAATCTTCTACAGGAAATAAAGCAAAAGTAGTATTTGCCTGTGATCACAAATTAGTCATATCCAACTATTATCATATTTTCAATATCAATTACTAAGTAAGATAAAGATTAGAAAAAATAAGATATTCATATGTTTTTAATTAAGAGCGTTATAAATATATTCCTTAAATATTATTATTATGGTAAATAGAGAATTTTGGAAAATTGTAAACATTAAATTAGCAATTTTCATATTAATTTAATATCAAACAGGAAAGAAAATAATATATGTAACCATTTGAATTATTATAACAATGAACAATGCAGCAAACAATGCAAGTATGCAACAATGCAGTAAATATTCATACGCTAGTATTTGGTGATATATATCCATTTTGAAAAGAAACTACGGGAAATTTAGGTAATATGCAGCATATACTTTGTATTTATTTAAATTAAAATATATTATTTATTAAATCCATCTCTTTGTTTTGTTTCGTGTGTATGTATTCATTCTCTATTTCAAATAAGCATTCGAATTAGTTTACTTTATTTATGGTAATGGATTGTTGCAGTATATATTTATTACAGATATTGGTTATTGCGGTATTTTTAGTATCCTTTTTAGTGATTTGGAAGTCAGTTAACTGTTTTCTGTCTAGGTACTGGTAGGATATATTTATTTTATAATAACAACAACACAGATGTGAGGCTTCGTACTCTAGGTGGCATTACTTATGGTTGCAGTCAAAATTTTAATTTTGCATTTTAGTTCATTTCTTTCTATCTTTTGATATTTTATTGCACGTGTTTAAAATTTTTTTACCGGTTTTTCTGCAAATGGGAATTTTTTTTTTTTTTTTTTTTTTTTTTTTGTAATTTTTTTTCCTTTACTGCCAATCGAATCTGGAGTAGTTACTATTGCTTCTGTGAATGTGGCTATCTCGATAATTGAGAGGTGACCATATTCTACAAATGTATCATTATGTTCTAGAAATCCTAGAAATAAAATTATGGATGGAGCCGAAAGAAGCTTTAGTCAGTTTCCTTCGCTGTCAATTGTTTTATAGAAATGAATTTTTTTCAATGTTAATTAAAAAATATGACTTGTTAACATATCAACAAAGTGTATGTTTATAACATTACATTTTCTATTCAAAAGTTATGCGGGAGGAAAATTTTCTATTTTAAGCAGAAATACTAAAATTTTGATTAGTGATCCAGTAGGGTATAATAATGTAAAATGAAATAGAGTATGAAATATCGAGGTTCTGTTTGCATAATTACATGATTTATTTTCTTAATCGAACTCTATATTAACATAATCCATTTTTATGTAATTGTTAATCCTCAGATGGGCAGTCATTTTTTAAATAAAAGTGAGATATTTTTATAAGTTAAAAAAATAAATATAATTTACTTTTCAGCTAGTAGATTATGCAAACAAGCAATGGGCTGGACTCATGTCTCAGTAAGTTATTTTTTATGATATTTTAACACTTAATACATTTCATATTGTAATTATTCTAAATATTATTGTGGTTTTCAACGGTGTAGAACTTTTACCACGTGAAGAATTGTGGCATTTCATTTCCCTGGACAGAGGAATGCATATTCTTTGGCAAGTATATAATAACAACCTATCACTCAAATTTGACAGCAGATAAGCAGTGTTGTTTGTAGTTATATTACATGCAATTAGTGTCTTGTACTAATAAGAGCAACATGTCATTCAAATCTGATAGCAGATATTCAGTGTCATGGATAATGAGACCTCATGAAATTAGCGATTGTCTGTACTACCTTCACAGATCGAAACAATTACAGATGGAATATGGACAACACTAGACTACGGGGTGAGAAAATGTCTACATCAATAAGAAGTAAGGGAAGCTGATCCCCCTCCCCCTCTTGACAGATTATCGTAAAGGGGGATTATTGAAGAAGAAAGGAGGGAGTTCTGCGACGAATCGATAAGTGTTATTTTTCACTTTTTCTCTAAAGTGACTGAACAAGCCGGAGTTTTCGCCTGTTTACAAAATAGGCCCGTTGTGGTTTCGTGTATCACGTCGTGTGATAATTAAGGTCTGGCGCAGTCCAGGTGTTTAAAATTCCTTGTAGACTCGAGAACTCTCCGTCCTTAGAGTAAACTGCACTTGTGAATCAAATTTAAAACGTTAATTATCATTTTTTATAAATAAAAAATTGCATTAACCCAGAATTCTGTATATATTATAATGCTTAAAAAGTGTTCCCATGAACCTGAAAGTGGCTATCTTCTTGAAGCCGTAATAGGCCTTGTATAGACCGAGGCGTGGCAACTGTTATTTTGATTCTTACTTTTATTTCATTGATAAGATTACTGCTAATTTTTTCATTATATATAAAATTCAGTCATAAAAATTTTATTTCTATTATTTAAAATTTTATGAATTTTAATCTAAAGTTTCAATTACTCATTTGAATTTTCAATGCAATACATTTCAGGTATTATAAAAGAAGATGGGAATTCTTCTTCGAAACTTTAAAAAACTGTATCAAGAATAGCCGCCCGTACAAACAAGCAGATTTTAATGAAGCAGTGTTTCGTGAAATAGAGTACAATTTTGATCTAGGCCAAGAAACTTATTCACCCTATCCAATAGGTGAGTGTATAATTTTTCTTGTTGGAAATAAAATAATAGATATTGTGATAACTTTCTGGAAATTAAAGAAAATAATTAAATTACAGTTATTTCGATCCGTTTTAAATAATTACATTAAGTATTCAATGAAACCATTCAACTTTATGAATGCAATGTTGTTTTACTGTTTTTGCAGACTCTTAGATACAAAGTTAACATCCAAATTCAGATTAGTGTCTAAGGTTTATCGTATACTTTCTCCATTAGATATTCTACAGATTTAAAACAACTATTTTATTTTCTGGTAAAACCAAAATAATCTTGAATTAATTTTTTAGAAAATTAGGAAAATTATGTATAGCTTAATTTTCTTTAGCTTTCAATTTAAAAAAAAAAAAAAAACTTCACAGACAATTTAACTATAATATATTTACACAGTATTAAACATTTTTTCTAAAGTCGACAATGCTGAAAAAAACTTTCATGCACATAAAACACTTTTAAAGAAACAATCTTTTGATTATAATACTTATCATCGTCATGCCAAAATCTTTGTACGAAATTAAAAAGTTCTGGTTATTAATTTTTATAATAAAATTTATATGCTTACAATTTTAAATTAATTCTCCATAAATTTTTTCAAAAGTTATAATTTTTTTTTTTAATTTTTTTTAAATTTTACAATATCTTTATATATTTTGTAAATAATTTTAATACTTTTTTTAATTTAAATTTTTTGTATGATTTTTTTTTAATAATTTCTTATGAATTATAAATTTAAAAATAATTTTAAATTTATAATTTACAGAAAATTGTAAATTTATTTTTTACTTTAAAAATACTTTTAAATTTATGAATAAATATATTCATTTCTGTTTTTATTTAATTTCATTTTTTTTTTCAGGTGACCCAATTGAAATTTCTAAAAGACTTTATGGGAAATACAGTGACACAGATTTTTCATTAATTCAGAGTCGTTCCTGATCAGCTTGTCAAACTTTTTATGTTCATTTATATTCAATTTGCTATTATTTTTTATCCATCATTTATTATTATCTACATCGTCACAATTATTTTATCAATCTAAAATGATCTTATAAGAAATATATTGTTGTTTCATGAATATCATTATGAAAATTTTACAAAACTAAAATACCGCGCACAAATTAACTTAAATTGGAAGATATATTAAGAAATGACGTTTTAATGGCAAAACTTATGTTGTTTCTTTTTTTTATCTAAAAAAAATATCTTATCGTAAAAAATTGCAACTTTTTTCAACAACATTTCGCGGAAGTAAATGAAAAAACATCTTTTGCTTTCTTTTTAAGGTAAACAGTGTAATTATCGGGCAATTTAATCAGCAAAACACTGCGTCATTCTTTCATTAACCGAACTCTTTTAACTATACTATGTGGCAGAAAAAACATAATCAACTTAATCGGTCCTCTTTGTAACTGTTATTTGATATATGGCCACTTTTCTAATTATACGATGCAGGTTTGAGGATATCATCACGAAGAAATGATTAACACATTTTTTATTTATTTATTTTTTTTATATTATTATTATTTTTTTATTTTTTTTTTTTACATTTTAATGGATGTTGAGGTTTGAAAATTAAACTATAAAATTATTTATCTTAAAAATGAGAAAAAAAATACTTTTTTTTTTTTATTTACGCAAAAAAATTTGTTCACAGATATTTACTTCAATTAAAATAGAGAGATATTTAAAGTAAATATATTTCATTATAAAACATTTTTTGGGGTGTTTTTGGAATTGTGCAATTTTTTTAATAATCCTCAAACAGAATTTATTTATTGTAACTGAAAATGAAAACCAAATCTTTTAGAAAAGGATTTTTAAATACAAAAAAAAATCTCACTTTATAAAACGAATTTATTTAAACGTATTTTCATTATTTCCTCTTGAACAATGCTAAAAGGGCTGAAATAAAAATATTGTTGCATTCTGATTTCAAACAATTGGTTCACTTGTGAGTCCATATTATTCTGGATATCCAAGTCTTAAAGGCAGAAACCAAAGTATAAATCCCTGGTTGCATGGGAGAAGCACAATTACCTCCTGCAGATACGATGCCAACCAAGTACCACCGTTTTCTTTTCTGCAGTACTAAAGGTCCTCCACTGTCACCCTGTAAAAATGCAACGTTATGTGCGTTTATAAGAATAAAAAACTTAAAGAGAAAATAGTTAGTGTAATATCGAAAATACTTTTGTTGTTTACAATTGCTGAGCTCTTTTTATCATAATATTTGCTTAATGCTTTTCCAATACTTTTAAATAAGACCATTAAAAATTTGAGATCTAGACTACATGTCTAAATGTTAAACTTTAAGAATTTTTGTGGAAGTATGTAAAACACAAAAAGGTAAATCAACTTCCATAAGACTAAATAAATGAACAAATCGACTTTACAACTACTGACGTATTCTAAAATATTCATAGAAAATATTGATGTCTTATTTTCTTAGACAAAAGTATTAGAAGCATGTCTTCTGCCTTTCATGCTTTCTTGTAATAAATATTAATTTTATAGTCTTTCAGTTTCAGTTTCTTATATTTCTTCGTTATTATTCATTTCTTACACACTTAATTTATATATATATATATATATGAAGTGTTTAATGCACTTTAAAAAACTTTAAGACTTTATTTATTTATTTTTATCCCTCATCTATTAAAGTTCAATGTAAAATGAAGTACTTTAAATTTAATAAATGCAAAGAAAATTTAAGTAATATTAAACTTAATTGCACGAATCGTGTAAAAAATGCATTTTATTTAAGTAATTATTTGATATTTTAAAATAAATAACACATTTGGATTCAAATTGAATAAAAATCTGTAAAAGAATTCTATTAAAATAATTTTAAAAGGAATTATTTTTAGGAAAAAAATTTAAATATGTTCTGAAATTTCTTCGCTTAACAACTATAAAAAAACGTATTTTTTTATCTGTATATTGTTGTTCACAGGAAGTAAACATTTCTATGAATAGAGATGTAGTTAGAAGAAATAAGATGAACTACAAAAATTACTAAATGTATTTGTGAAATAAATTACCTTTCAGCTTATCTTTACTTTTTTATACAGTCATAAAACACTTTTAAATAATTTGGGGGATATTTATACACTAAGCTAAAAGATTTTAATTATTTATTTTCTATTTTGAAGAATGGATTTTATCAATACCATCTCATTTACATTGCATTAATTTTCATTACTTCTATTATCTTAGAACTCACCAATTATCTTAAATATAAGATATTCAAAAATATATTTTGGATTATTTTTTAGGTGTTTGTGTCTCCTTAGAATGATTTCTAAATGTAAACTATATTTATACATTTCATTTTCTTTTTTTATCTATTAACTTGAGAAAATTGTTTTGATATCATCTGTTTTTAACAACATATATTTTCATATTTCTGAAATATTTGCTGTCAGAGAAATGTCAAAAAAACTTTTGCTAATACAACGAAATTAAACTTTTTGCACATACATACATACAAAAGATTCCAGATTTATAAGTAAAAAAATTATTTTCCATGTGATTTTAAAAATAGTTAAACATGAAAATATTGAATCCTTCTAAAAGATAAATTAAATTTGAAATTATTAAAAAATATGGAGAATTACTATAAAAAAATTATCAAGATACTTTGTAAATTAGTAAGCGCGTATGTTCAAATTCGTTGCTAAAATTTTGATGCTATTGCATAATTGTAAAATTATTCATAGTAATAAATATCTTCTTTTAATAGTAAATGTGATTTCAATTACATATAAAATCTTATTTTTACCAATAAAAAAAACAGATATAAACAAATGTTATGGGAATTGTATCTCTTTATATAACGCAAAACATTTAGGGAAAGTTTAAGAAGTGTATTTGAATTAGGTAATCATATAGCATTTCTTTCGCAAACAGAATAGGAACTGGACTTTTCCATATTTTGGGATTTACATAATTAATTCTTTTAATCCTAATCAAAACGAATCTATGACATTACTAGAAATGTAAATATTTGTAAATGTTTTAAAACTTAAAATCATAATTATTTACTGTTTTACAAAAAAAAATTATATAATAAAAAAAAAATTTGGCCTGAAATTCCTTCCATTTCCATAAATAAGCAATTCTTTTGACGTATAAATTAATTAGACCGGTATTAATTTTCTAATAATTATGTAAATTATTGATTTATAATCAACTAAAATATCAACAAATTATAAATTAATAATCAGGTAAAATTTCAGCAAATTATAGATAATCAAATGAAATATCAGTAAATTATAGTTTTATAACAAAAGCAGATTTGCATAACCTTAAAAAAAAACATTTTTTTTTTTAACATAGAAAGCCATATTTTTCTTAGGCAGCCATAACACTTTTCTGTTACTTAGAAATTTTTTTTTAAATTCATGTCTCACACTTTACCGCTATTTTTGTATTGTTAATCACTTTTTCAGTTTATAACTACAACACTTATACATCATGCACGAGTTAAGTCAATGAAGATTCAACGAAAGAAAAGAAAAGAAATATCTGAGTATTTATGTAATTATAAAAGTAAAATGTAACAGACGAAATTTTAAAATGTAACTGTACATAAGGGGCTATCAAAAAGTTTCAATTTGACGGCGTGGCTATTGTGCATATCCAAATTAGCCAGACACCAATGATATATTTTGAATAATTTACAAATACAAACAAATTAACTGAAAAAATTAAAATATAGTTTTATTTCCACATAGTTTAGCTATTTAATACATTTTCTGTATAAATTAGAAATTTCATGTATGAAGAATAGATATCTTTATTAAGTATGAAAAATAAGTTTAACGTATGTGTGAAAAATAAGTTTAACGTATGTGTGAAAAATACGTTTTTTATATGAAGGGGTTTTTAGAAGACATTATTCTCTAGAATAGACATGTAACAGATTCAGCATAAACCTGGGTCAGGAAGGAAGAAAGGTTAAGTCTATTACATCAAGAATGCAATTATCATACTTAATTACCTTACAAGAATCATGTCCTCCCTCTGCATATCCTGCGCATACCATGCTGGTTGAAATATTAATAGAATTATAAGCCTTTCGGCAAGATCCGTGAGACACTATAGGAATAGCAGCTTGTTTAAGAACATCTGCACTTCCAGTTCCTGAAACAAACATTGATCAACAGTTCTTCTCAAATGCATATTTAATTCTATTCTTGATGATTCCTATCACAATTTTAAGTAAATAAAATATAGAAAATAAACAAATTATTACATTTACAGATAATTACTTTATAACGTACCTACTGTGTCAGCTGTGGAAATAATTTAATCAAAAGAAGTAAAAATAAAATGATACTTCCTTGCATTTTACTGTATTAATTGTTCTACTTACTATTCCAAGTATTATTCTATTTTATTAACTTTATTACTTACTTATCTTCTGTCAAAAAGTAGATAACTTTTGTCATTTTATTATCTACAGATGCAAACCTGGATTATTCTTTGCTATTGAGACTGTCGGTCCTGTCGGTGTTAAGGGATTTCAGTGCTTAAATATTTAAATACAGTAATCACAAAGTGAATTAAATATTAATTGAAATATATTTAAATAATTCAAACAAATCTTGTATCTTGTATTCTTTATGTACAATCTAATTCGATATTATATAAAAGAAGGTTTATTAGTTGTATTTGAAAGTTATTTTTTAGTAGTAGTACTGTTCTGTTCATCACAATTCTGAAGAAATTTCTTTTATGATTAAAAATAAAATATTTTATACTTTAATCACAAGACTACTAGACTTACCTAGACATACCTAAAGTTAAAATAAGGAATAACTTGAATAGAATGGATAAAGTATTATTAATAAAATCCAGATTTATTTATTTTCATTCATAAAAAAAATATTATAAGTCGAATAGAAATTTAACAGAAGCATAATACATAACTAATGAATTAAACAATTCTTAAATAATGGTTTTTAAAGTAAAATAAATAATATTTCAAAATTCAATAATCACAGTACATCTTTAATAAATAACAAAACTAATTAAAATACAGCACAAATTATTTCAATAAGATTAACTCAAATATCAAATATATCACCTTTATGAAAATATGTTCTTTAAGAAAGTTAATTTGAGCATCAAGAACTTCAGGCTAATTTTCTACAACTTAGTGCAGACATAATCACAAAATTAGGTGAGTATGACAACCGATCCATGCAAACGATGATTTTGTTTTTAAGGTATTAAAAAAGAAAAATTAATTAAATTCTTTTATTTCTCGTGTTTTCAGACTGCACCAGTATAGAAAGTGTTTTTAATTGAGTTAATACATCTTCGTGTTGGCTGACGTCAATTAATTTTTAGTCATTAGATTTTCATCCTTGTTTTGCAATATTTTCTTGATGTGTCGTGATTATATGATGATTGAATATGGTTAAATTTTGATAATCAGAAAGAAATAAAAATTCATTTGTGGCTAAAGTAAATGCATGGTATTCGCTTTTATATTCTATCCACGACTAAATGATAATGACAACGGCTAAATTATGACACGTAAACTGGTATGCACAAAATTGATCATAAATCTTATTAATAAATTATAGCGAATTCTTAATTATGTCTTTATCTTGTTTTCTTGTTCTTTCTCTTTCTTTATCTTGCTTTTAATCTTATGTCTTTAATGAATTACAAAGCAGATAGAAATCCGCAAATTCATCACATTCTATAATAAATTGGTAAATAATTAGTAGTTGTGTTTATAGAGATTTTAAATGAATAGTTATTTGAGAAATTAGAATTACGTATATTCAATTGCTAAGATGTTGCTAAACATGATTTTCTATTTGATTAAATTCTTAACAAACTATTCGTAAATTGCAATTACTTGTTAAATATAATTTCGTATTGTGATAAATATATATAAGATCTCATGTCCTTTACGGTATTATTAATATATTATTATAAATATACATAACTGTATAATTCAAAGAGAAGTTAATAACACATTATTGACAATATAATATTATAACTTAAGATTTTTTAATAATTCATGATGTGTATATTAAATATATTATAAAAACCAATACTAGGGAGATATCATTAAGGATAGGTCACAAATGGCTATAAGAAATAAAATTATAAGGGGATGAATGCCAAGCGGGGATAAAATGGCTACACTATTCGGAAATTATATAGATCATTTAATGTGCTTTTAAATACAAAAAGTTTGAAAATTCGCTAAAGAAAAAAGCGTTTATTTGATGTTGTGTAAGGAAAAATGAAAAAAAAATTATAAACGGCGGCAGTGACATTTGAGAAAGTTGTTAATATGAAGTACGATTCAACTTTCCACACATCGTGATATGTTTTCCACAACATGATTTAGCAAATGTTGAGGCAATTTGTCCCACCCCTCTGTCAGTATTTGTTTCTTGAAAGTGTTTTTGGAGCATACTGTCGGGCGCCTTCCCAACTCATCCCAAATGTTCTTAATGGGGTTTATTGAGCTGGTAATACAAGGCGTTGAATATAATAACTGTTTATACAATCCTGAATAATGACTGTTCGATAACATGTTGCGTTGTCGTCCAAAAAAAAAATTTACCACTGGAAGCACCACGGAAAAGGTGAACATGAGGCAACAGAACTTTCTCAGTGCTTCGTTGGGGGGGGGTCATAGTCCCTGTTGTAACACATGTAGATTCATGAGGCCATTGCTCATGATGACGGCCAATCTCATGATGCTGCATATAGGATATCGGTTCCTTTCTGAGTATTTCTAGTTGATCAGCAGTACTACTCTCAGGTTGTAGCAGTCAACCGGTAGTAATTCGGTTGTTTCCGTCAACAACTATATCTAATATTTGAACCTACTCTCCTCCATTTATGTTCGATTCAATTGCGATATCACATCATTGTAAACTGGCCTTACAATTAAGTCTGGTCAATGAAAAAACACAATAGATCTTCGAACTTGTAATCTTCCTTCTCCCAAACGTTTGTTTACTGGTTGTTGTTGTTTTTTTTGGGGGAGGTCCACTTACTTCGGTCAACAATAAACACATTTATCACCTGCCTTGTGTTGTGCGCCGATCCCTTATTGCAGCAAAATCTGCAGGCATCGTACTTATAAAAGGACTTTTCCAGTGACGTTTGTTACATTTTTCAGTTGCTTCAAATGCTTTCCACAGCCATGAAACAACGCTGAAACATTGTCGCGCTCCCTAGCAACGTCTATTATATTTTTCACCCTTCTTTGATCTTTCCAATAAGGCGTTCACGCGTAAAATCATCTAAGTGATATAGGGAAGAAACGGATAGGATACACGGAAAATTCAACGTTCGTCAATTAAAGCTTACCCTTTGAACAACACTTTCTGCAGCAGTGCAATCCTTGAAATATCTCATCAGCATTATCATGTGAGGAAAAGTCTTTGAAATGAAATATTTTGCGTACCACACTACTTCTTCCCGTATCCTATATTTTGCTGAATTTCACTTTATGGCTACTATGGATGACAGCGTAATCTAACTTTAGCAATTTTCCCCTTTATATATATATATATATATATATATGGTCGTGTTCTTTATATACACGAATATAATTTATATATATACTTTAATTCTATCTGTAACAACACGAATTTTAAAAAACAACAAAGAAAATAACTAAATAGTACTCTTTTAAAAATTGGTACCCCAGAAACAATTTCTTCGTCAGTAATTTTTTAATCTGTAATTTCACAGCTGATTATTCTTAAAAAAATTGCTATAGTTTGCAATTTCCGTAAATTCTGTTAACTGTGGGTATTTTTAATCTCTCACGTTTTTTCCAAAAAATAATAAATCACACCATCAATCTCTATACCATCATCCCCTTCCCAAACTACTAATTAACAGAAACACTTTCAACAGGCAATAAATCCTCCCACACAGATATTACAAGTATACAAATTTTTTATTGTAGTCGGTCAATCAATTACTTACTTGGTGATCTTATTATTATAAATAATCACGACGTTCTTTCACGTGACACTATTTTTGCTATATAAAACAAGCTACAATGCAAAATCATTTTTCTTCAGTCATATCTTGCCGATCCTTAACAGAAAGTTATTCTGTCGACTTTATATAATCGGAATACATCACTAGATGTGTCTTTCACTTGGATCCAGTCGATTATCGAACAGAAATAACAGGATTTAGAAATTTCTGTTGGTAGTATTCAATGATAAAACTATTCTCATATTGTTGCAATTAATTTCTTTTCAATTTTTGTAAGCACTTCTTTTTTGGCTATACATTTATTCGGATCTTACGTATTTCTTGAACAACATGTTTCATACCCTATACATTTTGTACAAATTGTTGAGTTTTCTTTTAGCCATTTTACGTAGTGAACGCCCAAATCGTAGCCCAGCGGTAACGTATGCAGCTAATATACAGGTGGGTACAATTTAAAATCAGCTGGTGACATCTGTTGCAGCCATTGCTTTCAGAAAGATGAGAGCCAATCTTGGGATAACATGTATAAGAGTCTCGTATTGACAGTCAGACTTCTGGTGGAAGTTTTCAGATACGATATACAAATTTGGAGCAGTTACCTATAAAAATCCTCTGAATAGAAACTGTCCTTACTTCATGACTCATCAGTAGCTTGATCATGGTTTACAGCCGTGAAATACGAGGCCTGCCAGTGTACAACGAAAAAATGTGTCTAACAAATAAAATTTTATTATTCCTTCATTCAAGTGTTGTTTTATTTTCTTAAATCTTATAACAATTATAACTCATATATCTATCAACAAAATTTTTCTTCATCCTTAGTTTTATTTATAATCGAAATATCCTCTATTATTTTGAACTGTATATTATTATAAGCTAGTAAAGTCTCATCATCAGTGACGAAAGTAATCATTTTAATTTAGTAAAAAATCTGCATTTCATGTTTTGTGAAAACATTAAATGTGATGCTGTAAAAACACATTATTTATGAAACTAGGAAAAAAACTTAATTTTTAATGAATGTCGTAATAAAAAATTCGTATATATTTGATTAATGAATTCCATTTTATGAAAACTTGTGGGTTTAATTTCATTAGTTAATTTCTGAATGTTAAGAAAATGTTAAAAATAGGTTCTGAGCGACTATAAATTTTTACCTTAAATCTGACGACTGACATAGTGACAAAGATAGATGAGATTTCTGCTACTAACAAAAATATGGTCATAATCATTTATAATTAATTAACTATGCTTTTCACGTGTCATGCAAACAGGCTGATATGAAAATAAAGATATTGTTGAAATTGATATAGGTACCATTAGTGAAGTATTGGAGTTGGAAGCAAAATGGAAAAATAATTATGATGAAGATTTTTTCTCTATATATTCTATTGATCTGGAGAAATCTTATGAATGTCTTACGTAACCCGATTGATACAAGTAATAAATTTCCTAAGAAAAATTTTAAAGTACATAAAAAATCTTTTGTAGCACACAACTTGCTTTATAATTTTGTGTAAAAAGAAAAAAACAGAATTGTCTAATTCTTGACTAATGAACATAACTGAATAAGTGTTTCCAATGCTTGATATACTAAATTCATTGAACTTCTTAAAACGTGAAAATTTGCTGGTAAGCGAGGATTTGTTGAAATTTCGACAAGTAGGCAGAATAAGAATGAAAGTCTTATTCTTCTTATTTCAGTCAATTTCCAAATTAAGTGTTTTAGTAGCAACAAAACTAATACAGAGACATTATGTTAAGAAATCAAACAATGACATTAAAAAAAGTTAATAATAATAATGATATGTTATAATATAATATAATTGTTATGGGAATAAATAAAGTTTAGTAGTATATTTAAATATTCATCGTTTCTAAGATAATCTACCTGAGAGACTAATATAATAATAAAGATAGGCTTTATTTAAATCTTTGCGAAAATAATCTGTCCAGCAGTAGTCGACATTACTGTCCTTCATGAAAAGGTAAGGATTTATCAGACTACAACAAGTAAAAAATCATGAGAACTACATAGCTAAATGAAATCATTTTGGAAACTACAAATTTCGCCATCTGTTCACGATATACATATTTAGAGCACATCAAAGTTAGCTGCAAATAGGAAAAATATCCTAGTCGAAGACAAGGCATTGTCCAGCCAGGAATAATGAGGCTTGAAACGAACCAACGCTTTGTTGAATTGTTCGCGCAGACAGACATGATATAATGGCTATCATTATCCATCAATCTAATAGTTGTAATGGAGTGAGTGTGTCGTAACCCATAGTTCATGGTGAACAGTTGTTATGGAGCAGAGGACCCCTAGTTCCATTCCAATTCTAATTGTAAATGAGATTTGTCGCGTAATGAATAAAAAATAAAGGAATTTAGATTTATATTAGTATGTACTACAAAATAAATAAAATAAAATTCAGAAATCATTAGATTAATTATGGTAATTTTTCATCTAGAATAAAGATAAGATTAAACAGTCGATTATTAGTAGGCATTTCAAATTACTAAAACTATACTTCTTACAGGATAAAAAACTAAACAAAGTATTTTTCTTTATTACATTTCTGTAGTTTTATAACTATCCGATCAATTTGTTTCTTTTTTTTTTTTTATTCTCGCTATATTTTCTGCAATAAATCGCTTAATGGTTATATTTTTGAAATATTAAAGTTTAGAAACTTTTTCTCAAACATTTACCGTTTTATATTTTTGGAAAGACCTGACATCAATGTTAAGATATCCCGATCTTATACAAAAGTTATTTCGAAGAAATAAGCCTAAATGTATAACTGTTGAAATTGTAATATTATTCCATGCTGAATAGTTTTATTCAGAAGTTTGTTTTGATTTCTAATGCAGCTGGCAAACACTTAGACAGCTTGGTCTTGGATGCCTTAAGGCAAGCGCTGCACAGACGTTACTCACTTTGCATTACCCAGGGGGCGCGTGTAACTTGAAGATAAGTCACGGACGCGGAGTAACAATGCCCTCGCAACGCTCTACGATCCTATTAGACCGGGACCTACGGTTTAAAGTAGATTCCGGACCACTACAAACATCCATTCCAGTTTTGAGAAATTTAATTAAGAAAAAAATGCAGAAATAAAGATTTTAGATTTTAAATAACTTTCTTTAGTTTTGAGAAATTTTATTAAGAAAAAAAATGCAAAATTTAAGATTTCAGATAACTGTCGGCGGGACTCGATCCCCAAACCTGTGGTACCGAGCGACACAGCACTAGCCACTCGGCCATTCAGGTCCCTTATTCAGAAGTAAAACTAAAATAAATATTCAAACGACAAGCCAAAACAAAATGATGTTGTATATTTATATAATTTTCTTATGAAATAAATATAAAATTATTACATTTTTATTTTATACTAGAAAAATTCTTTTTGAAATTTTTTAATATAACTAAATAATGCCAACTTCTTTCAGATTCAATGCATAATCTCTTATCTTTCGCTTCCGTTCCTAAAAAACCTATTATTAGCAAATCAAATATATATAGTAATTTTATCTTGAAATGTTATTTTAGTACATCCAATATATTTTTAAGTTCATTTTTAAAGTAATTTTAAATATTTGATATAATTTCAAATCTATTCAACTTTCAAATAGTTTTTTCTTCAAATTGATTAGGTGAAAAACATTATTTTGTTGCTCTACAATAACAATAATTCCATAAATAATTTATAATTTGGTTTATTTTTTAATTAGTTTAATGTTATCACTAAAGTTAAAATTGTTCTACATTTTTAAAGTAATAATATTGCTTTTTAATAACTAGAAATGTACTTGGCACACTGCTATTTATTTTTATTAGAAGTTTTGTGCTAGCATACATTTACATACTTTAGTATTCAAGCTATTCATAAAATAAAATATTTCGTGTATCATAATCTTAAACATAAAAATAAGTTTTAAATGTGATAAATTGTATAACAAACGAGAAACACATTGAATAAGAAATAAAATTATTGAACTTATATGAAATTTCAAAGATGTCCTGATTAAATACACTACAAAATAATGTTTATAATGAACAAACAGATATAACCTTGCGTTTCCCAGATACAAAAAAAATTAAACATCTTTAGTTTTGAGAAATTTAATTAAGAAAAAAATGCAGAAATAACGATTTGAGATTTTAAATAACTTTCTTTAGTTTTGAGAAATTTTATTAAGAAAAAAAATGTAAAATTAAAGATTTCAGATTTTAAATAACTGTCTTTAAATAATATAAATTGGCAAAATAAAACATTCCTATAGAAGAAAGATCTTTCTCTTTTACATCTTTAAGCTGTTAGCATTCAATTTTAAAAATATAATAGTGTTACTTTAAAAATATATTGAAACTAATATTGTAAATTTTTTACTTCATTTTGTTACAATAACTGATTTAATGACTCCAGTCAGTTTTGTAAGGGAGAGTTCAAATCAAAAATTTTTTTTTGTTCAAAGTTTTTAATCAAAATGTTTTCGTAATTTTTGGTACAAAATAATAAATTCAAGGAAAAAATTACCTTTTAAGTGTTTAGTTTTGAAATTATTCTGGAACATACACAATATATATATATATATAAATATATTATATAATATAAATATATTTATATATATTATATATATATAATATTTATAATATGTTATATATGTAATATTATAATATAATATATATAAATACATTTATATATATAGTTAATATCTTTACTTTGATTACTTTAAAGTAAAAGTTATTACTATTTAGTCTTTATTTTTGTAAAACTAATATTGTGTTATAATTATTTTCAAGTTTTTATTTACTGAAAATGCATCGAACAAATTATTTTACATAGAAAATGCAGTTATATTAAACGATATCTTTATTTGTATTAAGAATATGATTATCTCAAAATTAGAATATTTCACTCACCTGATTAATATTTAGAAATGATAAATCAACTTTGATGATATCCTATGTTATTTTTTTTATACTTTTGCTCTTAGTTATTTCAATTCTTCACTTATTTTTAAATAAATAGTTTAAAATCAAGTTGTTTACTTTCATGTTTATAGATGAAACGTAGGAAGATTTTAAATCTCTTCATCTCATATTTCCACCTTCAAAACAGAATGAAAATATATCTTTATAAGGATTAATCCATTTTTATTTTTATTGTTCGGATTTTTCAAATGCCAATTTTCAGCTCTTTATTCAATTGTTGTACTTCTAAATTTTAATTAACCAATCCAATTTATCGAAAATTTTCATAATCTTTATATACCCGAAAAGTATTAATGAATTATGCATCATCAATTTACTTAAAACAAACCAGATTAGCCTTGACTTTAAAATTAGAAAGTTATAACTCTATTCTATTTGTCATTGCTCTTCATTCTATTTGTCATTGCTTTCACTTTCGTTATTTATTTCCGGATAAAATACCTGTAAATAGACTTTTTTCCGAAATTGTATTGTTTTCAGCAAGCAATAACTTTTTAAAAAGTCACATTTTAATTACACTATCTTGCCTTCAGGATATTTAATTCTTGGGAAGTTAAGCATCTGCATTAAAATGTTAAAACTTTATCAAAACTTGATTTTCTGTTGAAAAAGAATTTATTTGGTGAGTAATTAGACAGTCTTAACTTTTAAATGCTATTAGAATTTAATTAAAATTTATAGAGCTATCCGGTATCTCTTTAATAGTAAGAAAAATTAAGAAGTTAACAGCTTATTTTCAGCAACTACATATTTTTTTTAATATAAAGGTGTTTGAGTTTCTATGTAATTCTAATAAAACAATTTTCTATTTAATTTTCATGAATACTTTTCCATGCACTAAATCCTCTGGAAATTTTTACTTCTTTTTATTCCTGTTAATTTCACTTCTTTTTTTCTGTTTACAGAGATCAACATGATTTTGCTTTTAAATTTAAATGCTCGGAAGAGAATTTATTGAGTTAATTATCCATATATTTACAGTTTAAATAAAATTAGTGGCTTTGCAATTTCCTTCATTATTTCTAATACAGTTATTACTGAATTTTTTTTTAATTCTTTTAGATGATGAGTAAGTGATTATATAAGTTCTTATGGAATTACAAAATTCGTGATTAAGCGACATAAAATTCCCGCGTACTTTGATTTTTTTAAATTAAGAACTCTGATTTTTGTCCTTAGCCACTCATATCTTGAAATTCCAACACTTATTATCAAGAGTGCATCAGAAGATGGATTATAACTAAGCCCATAATACGCAGATTAATATCTTCCTTAAGGATATTTCAAGTATGATTGATCTTCATTTGCGTATAGTACTGGAGGAAACTTCGAAAACTCCAGCCACGTAGTCCTATGCCAAGTACTATACATATACGTTGTCGAAATTACTCGAACTCAGAGAGCTATACAGAGAAATGTGATTTGCAGAAATGAATTGTGTGGGCCACGTAATCAAATGACGTGTGCGATAAAAAAGGAAAATATCCGCTGCACAAGCAAAAGTTACTAGTTCAGGGATGCACATTGATGATCTTGAGAGACTCAGTTGGTCAAGCAATTTCTCTAGAATGACGCGAACTCCACTTTAGTGACGACTTTCTATAAATGTAAGTACGTATGCCAAGAACCAATGAATCTAAGGAAAATTGTAAAAAAATTAAATAATCAGAGAGTTCAGAATTTTATCATGAAATATTTCGAAGTCGTTTTCATGGCAGTAATAGAAGTAGCCAGTAAAGTACCATAATCAGAGAGTATACCAGATGTTTCTCTTACTGTTGGTATATCCTATTAAACTGTTTGGCAAATGATGTGAAGAATTCTGAATGATTATTTTCAAAAAGTTCGAGTTTTATAATAGGGATGGTTAAGTTTGAAAAACATGAGCTGAAGCTCCTAAAGTCTAAGATAGTGGGTGTTGATTGACAGTAAAATATTGTGAGCATATGAAGTCTATTTTTTCCTTGTTGATAATATGTATAATATGTTGTATTATAATGTGTTATATAATATGAATACGTACAACATTTGGCAACAAAAATACGTCCTAAGGTATGGCGATGTGTTTTCATTTAAAGTTTGGCATCGACACTTTTTTTAACAGGTGGCTTTAATAGAATTTGGACTTGTTCCACAATTGGAAAACAGTGTCGGAATAAATTGATAAATCCAACATGCAGGAACGTAGCAGCCTTTATGGTACGATTTTTATACATAGCTGCGTATCTCCGTATATTTATCGTATTATTCAACAGTAGTTATGCCAAACTTTCACAAACACACGGATAATCAGCCATTGTTTTTCAACAGTTTAACTTTTCTATTCACTTGATATCTTCCCATGCGACTTTTTGTTTTAGCAATTGTCATAAATCTACCAAGAACAAACCACAGCTTTGTTACATCTGAAAGACTGCATCATTCTATTTGTTGCTGAAACATGTTGAACACAGTGTTCTGCAGTTGAAAAGGTTTGTGAAGAACCACAGGAAAGATAATAAGTATCTGTAACACGTTTTGACGTGCTGAAACGACATCTATCAGCGAATTCTTTTTCTAATTTTTGAATAAATCTCAGTGTAGAAAGTGCCTGTTGCCCTATTTGTCATTATAACGCAAATGGCGTGATAAACAGTCCTCTGAGTTTATGATTATTATTTCAACAGCCCTGTATATAATATTAAATTTCTTGCCAATGAAACTAAACCATTAACCATCTTGAAACTGTTGCTAAATTGGTAATATTATTGATTAGTAACATAATATAATGTCTAACTGACATATTTTCAAGAAACCAAAATATGTAAGGAAAAAAAAAAGAATCAATCACCAGAAGGAATCAAATTCTGGCCCATTCATTCGTTAGGTAGAGGAAAAAACTCGGGAGGATAGCTAACATTACATAAGACATTACGTAATAAGATTTTATCTTATCAAAATATTTTCCGTAATGGGTTAAATCTGAATATGGGCCATAATAACATGCAAAACTAAAAAAATATTTTGAAACTTTTGGTTCAATCTATTTATTATGCAGTATTAAATTGCAAAATATTAAAACATTCCTCTCTAAAAATATTATTTTGCTCCTTTTTGTATTACATTGCTACCTAATATCTGATGCAATTTCACGTAATATCTGATGCAACTAATATATAATAATTAAAATATTCTATTTATATTAAAATATTTTATTAAATATTGATTTTATCTAAGCAAAGAACTGCGATCTTTCGAAATATTAATTAGCGTTAAGCTAATAATTTTAAATTATTTTACTTTAGCTATGGTTTCAAAAATCAAAATACATTAGATTAATGATATAATTTTTCTCTTTGAATATTATTGTAGTAAACAAGTATTAATTTCAAGCCGTAGTTTATTTAATAAGAAATTAATTAGTTGTCATTTTTTTGTTAAACTCTTTTCAATTAGGATTATTTTACATATTATTTAAAAAATGTTCTAAGCAAAAAAATATTACTCAATATTTTCCTACTCTGAAATTAAAATTTAAAATAATTATCCTATTACTGAAGAATTTTAATGCCCAGAAGTAGAATATTAAAATTTATAATGTTTAATTATAATAAATAAATTTAATTTAAGAATATTGAAATTGATTTCTTGCTTTCCTCTCTCCAAAAGAGACTGTGCCTCTTTCAATATTTCATATTAATTTTTTTTGTATTAAAACCTACTTACTCTTCATTTATTGTTTTGAAAAGTTAATAAGATATAATGTTTCATTCAGTAATGAAATTATTTCCAAGTTTCAGTTTCTGCATTTTTTTCACCACAGTAGCTATATCTAGATTCTCATTAGTTTAATGAGTTATAGTAAAAAGGCGTTTACATCTAGATTTTTAATAAATATTAATTTTGAAGGAGTTTATTCTATTTATTGTATAATTAATTTTTTTCTATACAAATAATGAAATTACAAACTGTCCACTAGATGCAAATATTTGTTTTGTATACCAGTAGTATTGAATATTATGTTTGCAGAGATCAACAGAAGGAATTAGTCTATATACATTGAGAGTGAAAATAAAATAGAGGAATATTTTTCTTTCTAAATATCAGTTGGGTTTTACCATTAATAAAGTCGGCATTCTAAGAGTATATATTTAAAATCATATACTAAATCTAGTTAATAGCAATATTTTTCTGAAAGAAGTTAAATACTAAGTTTTTCCCGCAGTTTAATTTTTTTTCCAAATAATAACATTTTCTAATAAGTTAAAAATAAGTTGTTATTTTTTCATATATACTGAAAACCAAATATTTGTAAGATCAATACTTAAATACTTAAAGATCAATTCCTAACTTATGTGAAAATCTGCAGCGTTCGATATTTATTTTAGATAAATTACAACAGTGCGAAGGATTTCAATCTACGGTGATTTTTAGAATACTCAAAAAAGAGTATTTGTAATACTAATGCTTATTTAAATATTATAGTCCATTTTTAAACCCCAAAAATAATAAACTTTTTCAAGTTGCTTTTTATTCTGTGAAACATATTCTAACGTTACTCAAAATGTATTTCTGTTAAATTGACATCTAGAAAAGTACCAAAGCTTTGATTTTCTATTCAACCTTGATACTTTAAAGTATTTTTGTGAACTTTGCATGAATTTCGGTAGGACGCTTGCTTAACTTTTCAGCAACAATTTGACTTTTCCAACCTAGGGTATTTTACTGAAATTCACTAGGAGAAATTATAATGTTTTCTATAGAAATAATATACAAGTATAACTAACAATTTCAACATTTTGTGTATATTATGTAAGCACTCGTATTTAAATTCAAGTAAGCCCTTGGTACCGTCAAAAGAATTGCAATACAACGGGGGGCATAGAATATCCTCGAAGTATTTCCTTGACATAAGGAAAGTCCAAGTATTAAATGAAATACAATTCCAGACCTCATTCTTCGGAAGTAGCACTGCGTGACTAGTGACAGTCATGTTAGCATGCAATCGCTGCTCTGAGATCTTTACAAATATATTACTTATATATTGGAATCGATTTCGTTTTAAATTTTATATGAACCGCTAATGTTCCTAAGATTCATTATTTCTTTTTCAATCTGATTTGAGAGAGTTATCGTAGAGTAGAAAAAATAAAGAATCTTTTGACGTAATAAGCAGCTGTCAGGACAGCAAAAAAAATTTATGTTAAAATAGTTTTTTTAAGAGATCCTATTGGAAATAAAAATAGTCTATTAGAAAATATGGGCACTATTTTACAAAAGAAAAGGATTTTTTTCTTCAAAATATAAAAATTAATGGGATTATTACAAAATAGGAGAAACTTTTGGTTAAAAAAGTAAAAATTCGTTAATGGAATTAATGGATTTGTTAGTTAAGAACGGACTTTCTTCATTGTGAAAGGTCGTCCATGGAACTTCTTTGAAATGGTTCCGACCATAGCGAATGGAATAAAACAATAAATCAAAGAAAAGAAATTCCCATTTGTGGTTTGTCTTTTTGGCAACACAAATATAAGATCGTCTGGAGAATTTATTGAACGAATGCGTAACTCTTTTATATGAAAAAATTATGATATTTGCACTGATACATTTAAAAACTTTGCGATAATTACTACCACAGAACAGATTAAAGATTAAGTATTTATGTGATGCCTCGTACAGTGTACAAGTTGTCAATACATGGAGCGGAAATAACTTCATCAACAATGCTATGCATTGGGCAACTATCTGTACAGAATCCCAAAGCATTGCTTAAGGAGTTTTTAAAAATATCATGAACATTATTCTAGCGAGAAATGTGATGAAAATAACTTTCACCCTCTTCTGATCCATTCCTGATACTAGCCTGGGGCAACTTTCCCAAAGTAATTTCATTTGATCCCAAAAGAATCTTTCGGAATCTTTGAGTGCAGGAAGTGAATCGAATTCGGAAACCGATTCAGAGTGAATCGCAGTTTAGTTACGATTGAGCTTTTTGTTTTCAGATTATACATTACTTTTTAAATTTTATTTTAAGTTTTGTTTTCAGTTTAAATTAGTGATTGTCTAAGCATAAACAAAGAAAAATTATTATATTTCAAGTTATTTGTATTGTTTATGAAACTTCTAATAATTATGGGATTAATATTTTCTTTTATTTATATATAGTAAAAATATATATTTTTAAAAAATAGTTTAGTTTGCAAAATAAATTTTTGTATCAAAATTAATATAAAACTAACATCGGAAATATAATTTCAATAACATTAATATAACATTATCTTAAGAGTAATATGCATTCTCTTTAATATTATATTTTATCACTTAAAATAATAATGTTTTTATTAATAAAGCATTATTATTTTAAATGATAAAATATAATATTAAATAGATAAAATAATAATGTTTTTATTAATAAAGCATTATTATTTTAAATGATAAAATATAATATTAAATAGATAAAATAATAATGTTTTTATTAAATATATTGATAAAAATATACAATTAAGAAAAATAAACCACATACAATTATGCCATCTTAGAACTTTACCGAAAAACATATTATAGTAATAAATTAACAAACGAACTGTTGTTCTGAAAGGTTTGAAACTATTAAATTTGAATTTCTCATCCCCCAAAACCCCTTTGAAGCAATTTTCAAGATGATTGCATCGAAAACTGATTTTTTGCTCGAAATCGGGGTGTTATGCGTCTTCTCTTAAATGGTTACATTTGTTCAATGTTCACGAATCGTTACGCCCAGACATTGTAAGTAGACGGAATCAAATTCAAATGGAAATTATGGTCAAGAATTGGAATTACCTCTGTACTACATACCGTCCACTTAGCTAAGATGCTCTGGAGCTCTAGCTATTCATTTATTTGTTCTCAAAATTAATTCATTTTCATATTGATGGCCTAGGAATATGCATTCAAGCAGTTTCTATTTTTTTAATTTGTAAGAATATGTAGAATTTTTATAAATTTTTAGGAATATGTAGAATTTTTATAAATTTGTAGGAATATGTAGAATCTTTATAAATTTGTAGGAATATGTAGAATCTTTATAAATTTGTAGGAATATGTAGAATTTTTATAAATTTGTAGGAATATGTAGAACTTTTATAAATTTGTAGGAAAGCAATTTTTTTTATAAATATCTCTTGAAAAACGAAGTTTTACAAATTTATAAATTTTATTACACAAATTTTAAAGAAAATTTTATTTATTTATTTAATGTAAGTCACTAAGACGTACATTTCCAACTTTATAATTGTCCTTTACATTTGCTCTATTCCCATTTGCAGGCATCAATAAAAAACTATTTTTAAAAACCTTTTTATCATTCATGTGTTTTTCGTGCGAATATTTATTTATTTATTTGTATATTAATGGCTATCTTTTCAGGCATAGAAAAACAAATTTAATGGTAAATATTTATTTTAGAACAAAGAAAGCAATGCAAAATAATTCTCACGATAAATTCTAAAGTTATTTGTTTGTTGTAAAGTTATAAAGTTCTTCTATTTTGTTTTTTATTAAGATAAATACTTTCATTCTAGTACCATGAAAAAAATATTCATCGTGCTAAATAAAAGAATAAGTTTTAGTATATGTTTATAACATAAGTATATGTTTTCGTCAAATCATAATTCCGTGTAGCTTGCTGTTTTTTAAAAATTCATTTCTGTTTATTTGTCTAACGTCTGGAATATAATCGGCGCTTTTTTTATATCCTTTCATTTGTTTGCAAACATAACATTTTATTTTAGTAAAACTTTTAGGAATGGTATTTTAAAATTTTGATACATAAAAGTGATGATTAGTGATTCAAGAAGAGTAATCAGAACTCAAATATTGCAATATTTACATATATACATTAATACACATTAATGAATAGCAACTTTTTATATTTTATAAACATTTAAATATTCCGAAAGATATATATATATTATCATTATTATTATTATTATTATTACCATATATATTTTTAGTCATACAAACTTTTATTCCATGCGATGAGATATAATATTTTCATTAATATGGCGTATTAATGAAATATGTATGCGTCGAAAAAGTGTTTTCTTAGTATCACATTAAAGGTGGGTGTCATTTTGCTTGCCTTTAATATAATTACATAGAGAGGCTTTTAATAAAACGCCTCACTAATTTCGCACTAATGATAATATATAAATATTGATTGCATATACACTCCCATGAAATATTTTCTGATTAATTAAATGCTTCTTTATAAAGAAGCTCTTTATTGAATGATTAGAGGCTCTTAGAGAAAAGATATATTTTTACATTAATTTGCATTGTGAACCTCTTTGTAACCCGAGAATTCTCGCAAAATTTAATTATTATATCTTTTAAGTTTGCATTGATCATCCTAAATTACTTACCATGCTTTAATTTTTAGATAGCTTTTAATTCGATAAGCTGGATATATGAATATAAACATTGAAAAATGATTTTAAAGAAAAAATTATTAAGTCTTAAAGGTAGCTTAGATGACAATATATTCTTAGGTTGCGATTTATCTGCAGGGCCATTTTCAGTAATTTGCAGTAAGAATTATTCAATTCAATATGAAAATGAGATTTACCTAAAGTATCTCCCCATCCTGTGACATGACATATGGTTCCTTGAGGCAGTTTTATTTGCCATGGAGGCAAACAAATGGGTCGAATATGGGACGTCATATATACTGGAGCATTTAATCTGATGAGAGCTATGTCGTTCTCCTTATTGCTGGCTAAAAGCTAATGAATAAATAAAATTAATTAATTTATATCTGCTTATTTTTTTCAGGAAGGATGTGATATTAATTTTTTTTTCCTTCCAAAATAACCAAGACAAAATTAGTTAATTAATCAGTGCTGTTATTTTTATTCTACCTTGTTCAGAAATAATGTAAAGGTAATATAATTAAAGAATTGTGACATTTAATTTTTCTAGGGTTGTTGCATTTTTTAATTCTTTGGAGCAATGACAAAATATAACTTTTTTTCGGGCTACTCTTTTTTTATCATGTACTGCGCAATCAAGATCATAGTCATTCATCCAAAAAAGATTTTTCGTACCTTGTAACTAACAAAAATATGTAACGACGTTTCGACATGTTTTATTTATATATGTGATAAGTAAAAAAGGATAAATATTTACTTAAAATATAATTAATTAAAACTTATCCAAGGAAATAGAATATGGATCATTATTCCTTCAGTTGCAACAATATGAGACAAAAATCAAAATCGGATTCTCTCCGTTTTGTTCTAAAATATTTTTAAATATTAAAAACATTTGTTGCACATGATATACTAAATTATATTAATATAATTTTAATAATGCAGTAAAAGTAGTATGCTAGGTTTCAACCTTTATATTCATTTGATCCTTAATAAAACAATAAATGAAGTAAATAACTAATAGTTTGATTTTCAAACCATGAGCTTTATGACATCCTTGATTGCCTGCAATAAACTGAAAGTTAACTATATTTACCTAATTATTTATTAGCAAAATATATTTACCATAATACAGTTATATATGCTTTAGTTCCAGAAAATATAATGATGGAATTAAACAAATGGAACTTGAACTAAAATATTTAAAATACCACTATCCCAATACCTTGTGAAGCAAAATTAAAATAGGAATTGAAACCTTTTGTAAAGCTTTTCAAATATCAGTAAAATTGCATTAAAGGTAATTAAATAACGGTACGGATAATAGTCATGATACAGTTTATATAGTTTTACAGAATTCAATGAATTAACTATCTGGGGAATTTTTGGTTTTACAGTAAAATCATTGTCTCGCAAACTCTTTTCATAGATGTATTACTTCATATTTTAACAACATAAAATTGTAAAAATTAATTTAAATCAACTTATACCAAAAACACACATTTGATATAATAAATTAGAAAAGTCTATTACTTTCATATAATTATTACTAATAAACACATTAAAATGTTCTTCAAATTTCTAATTTTTACAAATTGCTTAAACATCTATCATTAACCTAAAATATGCAAAATTGTGATTTAACATATTTTAAGTTTAAAAAAAAGAATTTAAGACTAAATATAAGGCATTAACTAATGATGTTACATGTACAACTTTGTAATTCTAAAAAAATTTTGGAATTGTTTCGTGCTAATTTGCCAGCTTTTCCTGCAATTTACATTAACCTTTTTCTAAATTGCAAAATAACTACAAAAAATGCACCATAAAAATAATTAACAAAAAATATCTTCCACTTTTTCGTGGAACAGAATTTTTTATGAAATTCTTCGTTCAGCTTCAAAAGACCCATCAAATTTCATCTATATTGCCTTTCAGGAACCCATAGCATGAAAGAAAATGCCCAGGGAAATTCTATGCATTCTTCTAGGAAAAAATCGATTTACTGGAGTTTGAATCCTTAATACAGCACAAGTTCATTTTTAATTAAAGAATCTAAGTAAGTAAATAAATTATTTTGCTCAGTTTTTTTTAAATTGTGGAAGTGGAAAGAAAACTTATTTCTAAAATTGATTGATATGGTACTCAGATGTTAATTTTAAAACGAACAAAATTTAAAATAATTTTACGACGCCTTTCATTGATATGATAGATTAGTTTGAAAATTAAATGTGCTTACCGGAAAAAATGAAGAGTTTCGGTTGCTGATCTAAATAAATCAACCTCATTTTTTTCAAATGGTAATGTTAACATAAATTAAGGAGAAACAGGACCTTGCAACTTCAAAATTTAAAAGGAAATACGGAATGCTAAATCATCATAAATGCATGAATTAAGGCACAAACAACTGAAAGCAAGAAAAGGCGACAAGTTAATAATATTTCAACAACAATATTTCGGTAAATCCAAAATTCTCTTGAGACTAGGAAAAATCGATACTTTCATTGAGTTGGTTTAGAATTACTAGTCATTATCATTTTTAGCACTTGGGTGTAATCTTAATTTGAATTTTAAATCCAAATTGGAAATGGTGCTGGATTAGAAAATTTTGAAAAGTTGATACATTTTGTACGATTACAATATTTTTTCTTAATTTAAATTATCTTGAAATTTAAATATGTAAAAGGGATTCTGTTGTTATTTCTTAAAAATGAATTTTCTTTCTCGTCACTCTTTACTTGAGGAGACATCAGATATTATGTTTATCTGTATTTAAAGCAGAAAGCAAAAACTGGAATTTTCGATATTTCTGGTAACCATCCTAAATTTTTGAATCAAAAATATACTTCGTTGGAAATGCATAAATAGAATATCACTACATATTAAGTGCGTTGTAGATGTTTAAATCTTCCGAATAGTCAAAAAATTAAGATAACTTACTTAACATACAGAACAAAATTTCTAATTGGTATTGAGAACTATTTTTCAATTTTATTACCAATCAATAATAAAATCCCTTGCAACCAGAGCAAAAACGCCAGCCAATAAATCATTTTGAAATGATCATAATGACAACAGTATTCAAACTTGGTACTCCTTTTTCTGAGACATCAATGATTCTAGGTCCACTTAATCGATCAAATGAATGGTAAAACCTACTTAATATGAATGCCATTGAGATCAATGAATCAATCTCTCTGTCTTATGCACCAGAAGTCTAAATCCTCAAACTAAGCGACTGTTTTACAGTCATCCACTATAAATGATTTTATTCTCATTTTATACATAGGGATCAACGAAATAAGATCAGTATTATGGCCCAACTGTGCCTAAAATTATTTATCTCTATTTATAAAGAAAGTTAAATAAATTGGATAGGCACTGATATGTACACCTGTGTCACGACTTAAGATATTTTTTCATACTTTTATCTTGTACTAGGTACAAAACTATAAGTGACACTTAAATTTAGGTGCTAGTTAACATTCAAAGTAGCCTTAAAACATTACCATGCTTTCTTGATAAATGAAGTCGTTAGTAAGTAAATAAATATATTATTTTGAGTGAAGTCTTGAATACATATATAAATAGATTATTTTGAGTGAAGTCATGAGTACATATATAAATAGATTATTTCGAGTGAATTATATCTTATCTAGGTTGCTCTGTTACCCTTAAGCGTTCGACTATACATTCCTTGGATAGGAAACTATAAATAACACATACAGTTCGCTTAAGAGTAATGTGATCTGGAACCAGGAAGTTTGTACTCATGTTATCCTGGAATAATGTAGACCATTTACTCTTAAGCAAACTTCCTGGAAGAAATTCCTCTTTCCATATGAAAAAAATATGATAATACAGTAAATTACTATCTTTTTGTAATATTGTCAATAAATTAGCTAATATTGGACGCTGAATGATAATTTCAAGTGTTCATCGTAATGGAATAAGTAAAGTTAGGAGTTTAATACACATATTATTCAATACATGCCACATAATTATAACACTTATATTATAACATTTAACTGTTATATTATAAGTTTTAGGTAATTATAACACTCATACGCATAAATATAGCAAAGCTGTATTAAAACGATAAATGAGAAAAAAAATGTATTATTCTTGTATGCTTGTTTTAACCTACAAGGATAATACATCTCTTAATATAATTCCTAATATTCTCCAGCATATTTTAAATTTTACTTCTACTTTTAGACTTTTATTCTAGAGTTATTTTCAGAAATCGTGGGTCATTTTTCATGAATTTTTGCTGTCGGAAAGATCCATTAACTATTCATACACCCCAACGACCAAAGATGTTTCACGTGTCACTGTAACGACAGCACAAGACAGAAAAATAGAACCCGGATAAAAGATAAAGTATTGCTAGACGGAGACGATATTAATAATACTCTATTCTACGGTTTGAATTTATAAACTAATGAGTTCTACAAAATGTATGCTTTAATTTTTGGAACTGTTTAAAAACTTATAGTCTAAACAAAAAAAGGCGGATGATTGCTTTTGTTAAATTGTTTCTAAACTTATAACTTCAGGCACTTTAATAAATTATACGGAGACTTTCTAAGTTATAAATAGGCATATCAACAAAACATTTCCACCCACACTTATTTGTAAAATTTAATTCAAAGAAAACTAGTATTTACCTAAATTCTTTTGAAAAATCTACGAACATTCTTATGCTTAAAAGTATGACTTCAAATTTCTTTTCATTGCAAGACTTACTATATTTCATTAATTTTCTGTTTACTTACAAATAAGCCATCTTAAGAGATGGTCCAAATGATGAACTACTATTACTTTAAACATTCATGCTAGCACCAAATGTCCGTAAAATGAAATTGCTTCTCAGATTCTTCTATACTAGTAAATTCTTTAATTAAAGCGAATTCAAATCATTTGAGTCACGCTGTTTGTTTCTGAATTGAATGGCTCTGATAAAAAGAATTGGCATTTAATTTCAACATTAATTCTCGTTTCAAAATTAATGAATTAGAGAAACACGTGCTTTTTGTAAAATAAAATTTTAAATACAGTTTAAGTTAAACTAGTTATCATTAATTAAAATGAAATAATAACTCTAAAATTAATTGTTTTTTTTTTTTTTTTTTTTTTTTGGTGCATAAGAAGTAAACTTATGTTGCTTCCAGCTTGGTCCTTGAAACTGACAAATCCCTTGACAGCTTATATTCACCTCATTTGAGTATCAAAGCTATTTATTCCTTATGGAAGTAAGGAGGGTGTAACGTCTCGGCCTATATTAGACCTATAACGGCTTCATGAAGAATACCACTGTCAGGCTGATGGGAAACACTTTGATTTTTATTTATAAGCACTATATACATATATATATATATATATATATATACATAGCGCTTATAAATATATATATATATATATATATAGACATATATATATATATATATATATATATATAGTATATATAATATATATATATATATATATAGTACTGTATTATTATACAAATATATGATAAATTAAAAATAAAATTTGATCACAAGTGCACGATTAAATCACAAGTACAGTTCACTCCAAGGTCGAAAGTATTTCAGAGTTCTCGAGTCTACGTCGAATCTAATTGATTGGTCTGTGGCAGGCCTTAATTATCACACGGCGTGATAAAAACCACAAGGGGTCTACTTTAAAAAACAGACGGAGACTCAGGCCTATTCTTCACCAAAAAAACCCGTCTTAAAACAATCCGTCAAGAGCTTCCCTCACTTTTCATTGGAGTAGACATTTCTCAGCTCGTGATCTATCACCAATCACGATGGAACAACTCATGGTATAGTTTATATTCAATCTTTAGTTGATTCGGCATGTGAAGGTCGCACAGACATTCGCTAATTTCCTCAGTCTCATTATACATGGCACCGAATATCTGCTGTCATACTGGAGTGGCAGGTTGTTTCATTAGTACAAAACACTAATTACATGTAATATAACTACCCACAATACTGCTTATCTGCTGCCAAATTTGAGTGGTGAGTTGTTACATACATTCCTCTCTCCTGGCAATGAAATGCCAAAACTCTTCTGGTGAGAAACAAATGTTACAAGTGTAATAGGAAATTTGTCCCCATCCGGGTGAAATTTTAGACTAAACCTGATGAATCGTGAATAAAAAATCGTTTATAGTTCTTACAATATATTTCTCTCCCTCAACTGGCAAAACACAATTGATTTGAAGTATACACAAATTTTGTAAAAATTTTTAAAGTTTTGTTTCAATATAAAAAGATCTTTTAAATTTAAAACTGGATGTGGAAAATCATTTTTTGTGTAATTTTCTGAAATTTAATCTCAGAAAGGGAACATAAATTTGCTCTTAATCTATATTTCGATGTCAAGGGACAGAATTCTCGTTATATTACACCAGGCAGTCAGATTCAATGCCAATCTATCTGTCACAATTCCTATCAAGTCTTCTCGATTTTTAAAGCAATTACAGTCAAGATCGCATTACCTAGAATCTAACTCTAATCGATTTGCCCGTTAGCTACTATTGGAGTGTAAACCAAACTTTTAAATTGCTTAGAATGTTATTAGTTGTTATTCAGTTTCAAAATGTATTAAATTATGCTATAAATAGTAACTTTTAACGCAGTCCTTTAAATTATGCTATAACAGCTTTAACGCAGTAAACGCTTAACGCCGTAACAGCTTTTAAAGCAGTCCTTATGAATCTATAAGATTCATTATAAGTTCATCTATAAGATTCATAAGGACTGCGTTAAAAGTTTTCTTAATAAACTACTTGTAAAAGAAATATTAAGCTTTGAATAATCTATATTGAACTAAATACTAAAGTTTTCAGAAATTCATACCATTACCATAATATTCCGCACACGTAATTCAAATCATATTTCAAAAACTCAGGTAGACTTTTTGATTAAAATATCTTACATTAGAATTCTAAAGAAAGTTCGCAGTTTAAAACAATTCTAAGTTATTTGGTTGAACTCTTGCGTATAAATCGATCATCGTTCTTAGAATATATTTCTCTCTTTCAGCTTGCAAAACATGATTGCTTTGAAGTATTTTGTTTTGCATAAATTTGCAATTTTGTTTCTACATAAAAAGAATTTTTGAATCTAAAACTGAATGTGGAAAACTTTTTATGTGAGAATTTCTGAAATTTAATTTGAGAAAACGTGTATAAATTTGCTCTTAAAGATTACAACCATTTTTAAAATTAGTCCCATCCACTGATGAAAGAAATAAAGATGTTAAAAATTATAGCATATTTGAATTATTTATTAAAAATATTTTATCTGCGGCTCTTAAAGTGATATTATGACTTTACAGTTTAAGTTTTAAAATCATTATATTCTGAGGTTGTAAAATCTGATATATAAATAAAATAATTTGTAAATGAAATAGAGAATAATAATATAAAATAGTACATTTCTTTAAAATTTTATGAGAAGAAAATTACACACAAAAGTTTTAGAAGATTCTATCTATTTTGCAAAACATACATTTGCCAGAAGACTAAAATGCATTATATCTTATTTATGACATTGAAATTTATTATTAAATCCTTTACGTATACGTATTTCTTAACTCAGCAATACTTCAAGGAGGACTAGTGGTCAGTGTTTTAAAAATACATCCATTTTAGTATACTACAAGTAATTTATGATTTTTTTCTTTTACATCCTACAGATTAAAAAAATCCTTTCCTTTAAAATTTTAAATCGGAATAACTTTATTCAAGGCAAACTGCTGAGTGAAAAATAAAATCTAAACATCTTAGAAAAATTTATACTTTAATAAAATGTTAATAAATACAAGACAAATTCTCAATTTAATTCATTTAAAACTAATATAAAAACAAGTATTTCTGACAGTCAGAAAATGAAATTATTGAAAGATGCAATATACTATTCTTGATCTCAAACTTCAGCTTAAAAGAGTGACTCTAATAACAGAACTTTAAGGAAACAGTTTAGAATAATAGAATACGGATTTAACATGGCATGAAATCCAAGTTAAAGTTAACCTAAGACTTATATAAACACCTCTAAGCGAGTAAACTTATTCACATGCAGATATATGTTCTGCCTTTGAAATAAGCTTATGTCTTCCCAGTATTTTGACCAGTACATTTATTCCATCGAGACAGTTGTAAGCAGTCTGATTTTCGAGTTCTATACCCCTTTTAACTCCACCTAATACATGTCTCATAGAAATTGATCTACGGAAAGCAAAGTATTTCACCTTTCTGACTGCCATAACTTCACAGTTGAAGAATTTTAATTTTGCTAAACCATATTGTTTACGTTACAAATTAAATTATTTCTAATACTTTATATTATATTGTAGTATTTACTTTGAAGTAGAATTTAATAAAGAATATTCTTTTTTAAAGTCGTTAATAGGCTTGGGAATAATTTTTATTTTAATTTGTCTTGTGTAATTGTCTCTTATTCTATAACATCTTATTATACATATTGTTGAAAATGTTACATTTATATCTTGAATATTTCAGATACTGCAACCGAACACTTAAAGCCTGTGTCTGTACTTCTCTGCCTACGAACTTTTCCCCTTACTTCCTTGCTGTCAGTTGCCCAGTGTAGGCGTGGATTATGTATCTGTATCTATAATATTATCTATGCATTTCTATATATATCTCGTAACATATTATTTGTAAAATAAAGAGTAAAAAAAGAAGCATTGTGGAAATATTAAGAATTGACTGACTACATCCCAACCTTTTAGACACCATCTGAGCAGTTCGCTAGACTAGAAAGGTAAGAAAACTTTATAAGAAATTTTCTAGTTTAAGTGAATTATTTAGTGATATCATATATATCCCTGCTGGTATTGTAGTCAGTTAATAGGGAGTTTTTGCATACCGTAAGTTTGTTACCGTAGGACGTCCGTTAGCATTTTTCTCCCTAGCGCGCATGCTCATAGGAAACTGAGCACGCGCTGGAGGGAGAAAAATGCTAACGGACGTCCTACGGTAACAAACTTACGGTATGCAAAAACTCCCTATTATTATTTAAATAAAATACTTAAAATTTTGAGAAGATGAATGTTCTAAATAGTAAAGAAGAGAAATTAAGTTTATTAAAAATGAAACACGGTATTGCTAGAACATCAGCTATTCAAATTTTAACCAAATTTGGATCAGATCTAACAAACTGTGAGAAAATAGATGTCGATAAATTAGAAGAATTAGTCGAAATGTTAACTATTAAATATGATTCTCTGAAGGAAATAGTTAATAAATTAGAACCTATTTACAAGGAAGAAGATATTGAAACTGAGATTAAAACTACAGATTATGATGAAAAAGAGATTTGGAAATTTCGTTCGTTCAAATAAAAAAATGCATGTTAAAAAAAAATGTGAAAAAAATACGGGACACATTCCGAGCAAATTTATAAATATGAGTCGAAGCAATTGGATAATGTACGAATAAAATTGTCGAAATTAAGTATTTTTAAATGTTTATGGTGATGTAATAAAATATAAATAGTTTTAACATTTTGGAATAGCTTTGAATCTGCCATCCATAATAATAACTTATTAGGATAAAGTAGATAAATTTAGTTTCCTCAAAATACATTTAAGTGATATAGCTGTATATACTGTAGAAGATTTTCATTTTGCTACATATGATTCTACGATTAATTTGTTAAAAGTAAGATTTGCAAGAAAGGATTTATTCATACATAAACATTCAAATAATATTTTAAATATAAAACTATTAAGAAATTCAAATGATATTTATGCTTTTAGAAAATTTTGTAATAAAATTTTAATAGAATTAAAATCTAGATTCCAAAACTGAAAATTATTCCACTGTTATATGTCCAACAAATATCGTGTTGCCTTCCCCAATATATTCTTATAGAATTTAGAATTTGTTAAAATGGAAAATGAAAAGTCTTCTAATGATATGGAAGAATTATGGAAGTTTTTATCCTTGTCAAGAAAGCGCAAAGCAATGAGGATTAACAATTTTTTTCAACACTTCGACTTTCGGTCCCACCTCCCTCAACAGCTGAGTTCCCTTTCGCCTCTCTGAAAGCCAAACAACCGCGGTCCAACAAGCAATAAATGAGGCAGGGAAAGCATTTCTTCAGCTGCAGGATTTGGTTTCAAGAAATATTAAAGAAAAAAATAAAAATACATCAAATTGCACTTTTTGTGAATCACCGGAGGATTCTAGCTCTAATTGTGAATGTGCGATTAATTTATACATAGTCGAAAGAAAAATTATTTTGAGGAAAACAAAGCTTACTTTAAATGTTTCGAAGTTAAAAAACATATTTCTCGATTCTGTAAGAGCATTGTAATTTGTTCCCACTGTTCAGGAAATCATTCTTCGTTAATGTACTTTGCAAAATATAATCAGAAATAAAATAATAAAAGTGATGGATCTTCTGAAAATACTGTTCTTATAAATCAAACATCTTTAAATGAAGTTTATTAGCCAACACTAATAGTTGTGTTGTTGTTGTCGTATCCTCTGAAGAATACAGTGGAATCAAATATCGTGGTGCTCCGGAATAATATTGGCTGTGTTGACTGCCGGCTAGGAGTATAAATACTCTTTCTAGGGATGGTTCCAGACAATGCATGGCGGCTGCAACAGCTGAGCAATCAAAGGCATGATGAAGAGTAAGCTTGACATTAGGACAGTTACTATATTTTTGGTATTTTTTAACGCCATCTGTAGAGATTTTCATATTTTTGTGGTGCTTCATCCTTAATCTTGTGGCAGCAGTAGCTTTTTTCTGTCGACTTTTAGTTCTGTAATTTGGTATATAGTTTTTATCTTAGAAGGAGTTATAAGTTTAGATTTTGCCAAGGCATTTACATTTGCAAGGGAAGTAGGAATGGAAGAATGTGTTGAGATCCAGACTGATCCAGACTTCTGGTATTCTTCGCCAAAGAATCTGCAATTTCATTAAATTCTAAATCCACACAAGCAGGAGTGCATTGTAAGATACACATTTTGCGCAAGCGGTGGATTTGTTCTAAAAGAGATATTATCTTCAAGATCATACTTGAGAAACCTTTATTAAGAGCCTGTAAGACAGACCTTAGGTTAGTGAAGATAGTAATTCCATTGATTTATTGTGATGGAGGTAAAACTAATAGTTCGAATTAAAAATAAAAACTTGAATATTATATTCGTATTCTAGGTGGTGTGTGGTTGGGTTGAGATACTTCAGGCACAGGTTTTAGCACTCACACTTTTACTTACACATGCACAAAAACCACACACATACAATTTTACAAATACAACATTTAAAAGAAAATTTAGAATAAAAGAAAGGTAATAAGAGCTTCGTGGAAGGACTCTACTTTTCAGCCGGATCCTCGGCCTGAGGCACATGGTTCTTCGTATATATATATATAATATAAGTATTCTTCGGATGAGAGTATGCAAGCCAACTGACCATTTCTTCTGGACGCCACAGTGGGCGCTCTTGCCAGCATGTCAGAGGAAGGATGGTTACAGTATTATAATTGATTCCTGATCGCAAAGAAGTTATATATAAAAATTTGTAGCTGAAAATATGAGTTTTAATATCATAGGAGAAGAAATAATGACTCATGGACTATTTCGAGAAACCGAACCAACTGAACTTTATATATTGTTATTTGATACAATTCAATAATTTGAGTAAAGTAAATAATATTTAAGTTGAAGTAATGGATCTAATCAATATTTGCGCATGAATTCCAAAAATTAATAATTCGAACTGTATAAGTGTTTTGAAAGATAAAACAATATTTTTAGTGACATTTATTTTAAAAGCAAAGCTTGTTTGCACGAATAAAATACTAATGTGTTTCATGTTCTATTGGTAGCAGATGTGCAAGAAAATTGTTTTCATAAAAATAGAATATCTTCCTTATGTAGTTGTTCAGACAGTTCTGTGATGAATAGTAATGGGAAAATTTCTGATATTAAGTTACAGATCTTTTCTTGTTCTATCGTTACACAAATAATGCTAAAATTACGGACTTATGGAAGATTCGTTGGGAATATTAGATCATTTAAAAAATAGGGTTAAAAATTTGAACGCAAGCAACACTTTGAAGAGTATGAAACAGTATTCAAAGAATGGGGGAAATGTGTTTTTGAAGAAATAGCACCTGATCCAAATTGTTACGAAGTCTCAAGTTTACACAATTTGACAAATACAACATTTAAAAGAAAATTTAGAACAAAAGTAAGGTAATTAGAGCTTCGTGGAAAGACTCTACTTTTCTCATCTAGCAGTCATAAAGGAAAACTTTGTTACCAAAATAAAACCAGTTTTTTATGATTCAGCTCATGTTTATAATTCTGCTTCCATGACTGATTGTATTGAAAAGACACCCATCTCATCGAACTGATTCCAGCTGTTCTGAACCTATTTAAGTTGCGTAACATTGGTGTCAATGCTAATATCTGTAGAGCATTTTTACAAATATATTTACATAAACGGGACAGAGATTATTTATACTTCTTATGGTGGAAAGAATGTCATCCAGAAAATCAAGAAGAAGCAGAAGAGAAGAATCCTTTATAGAAGAATCCTGAGATCCCAAGCGAATAAACTTAAGAATATTTATATAATTCTTGAAACTCAAAGTGGGAGATGGTTTAATAGGTTACATTTATATCTTGAATTTTTCAGAAACTGTAGCCGAACACTTAAAGACTGTTACTGTATTTCTCCCCATACGAACTTCCCCCTTACTTCCTTGTTGTCAGTTAGAGAGGGTTATGTATTTGTACTATAATATTATCTCCTTTTTCTATCTATGAATATATATCTCGTTATTTGTGAAAATAAAGAGTTAAAAAATTATTAAGGAAATATTATGAATTGGCTGACTACAACCCGACCTTTTGGACACCTTCTGAGCTGTTCGCTAGACTTAAAAGGTAAGAAATATTTATAAGAAATTTTACAGTTTAATTGAATTGTTTAGTGAGGTAATACATATATTATTAGCAATGTATCCGCTCTTTACGTGGCATGTAAATCAAATTTTCAAATGAATTTCTACTTTTGTTTTCTTTCTGATATCTCATTCTGGCTTGGTTAAAATTAAGTTTTATTTTCAATGTACAGAAAACTTTAATGTAATTAATTTAAATGCGACTTTAATATACAGATCAATAAATCAATAGATGCAATGAATCTTTTGAAATGTATTCATTGCAACTCTCTTCAGACCCTTTTCTTATTACTTTTTTGTTGCCATTGTACATGTGCCTCGTATCTCGCTCAGAAGACTATATTGCCTTACAAAAAGACTTTAACAGATAAGTTTTGCGTATTTGTATGCCTTGCGGGCGATAAGTCCCACCAAGCAGTCTGACAATCGAGGTGATACGTTTACACAAGCTATCACAATAGTATCGATTCTCCTTTTTTCGGAAACAGTGATTCCAACGGATCTCGCCATAGGATTCAAAACAAGCTGTGATCTTTGCAGCTGGGTTACTAGTCGCGTACCTCTTCAGACCTTGTAAAACATTTTTTGCATCAAAATCTTTTTTTTTATATTCTTAAAATTCTATTTATTTTAAGATAAGTGGTCTCCTTTTGATCGATTCATTATTTTTTTAAATTATAAAATCTTGATTTAAATTAATCATAGGAATTAAATAATGAATTCCCGCGTGTCTGCTGAATATTAAGAGTACGTTTAACTGGAGTTCGAAATTCATCCTCCAGGAAAAAACACGAAACAACATTAAAGAATTTTAAATGTTTAAAAAGATTTTATTCAGACTTAGATATGAATTGCATTTATATTCTCAAATAAATAGAATTCGCGGCAACTTGAAAAATCAAAAAACTTCAGTGATATGTATATCAAAATTAGCCAGAAAAAAATATAGATTCAAATCTCGCTCCGTATTTCTCATACGAAATCTTAGTTTTGAATTAATAAAATATTAATTATGTGGTCGATTTTCATTAAATTATTCTATGGTCACTATATAGACTTTCTGAATTATGTACTAAATTATGTAATATAGGAAGTAATAATAAGTCCGTTATGTAATATAGGAAGAAGTGCCTGGCTAAACTGAAAGGTTCTCACAATATGTAAATAATATTTTACTGACGACGTTTCTATCCTATATGTAGTTAAGTATTTTAAGTATTCAATTCTAACTTAACGATATTTCAAGTAGAATTCTCCCAAAATTCAGACTAACTCAGAAGCATTTTTTAAAATTTTTTTACTTACGAATATTTTGATTTTATTTAAACAGTAAGTTAAGAAAAATTCTAAATTTTCCAAATTTATAGTGATAAAAATCTAATCATAATATAAGAATCAAACTTTTAAAAATTAATACGAAGTAAAATTGAAACATTTTAAGGCTCCTAGTTCCATTTTAGTATACTTTTATAACGTCAATTTCGTCGAAAATGTAGATTTTCTAAATCTTAAGGCAACATTATCGCTCTATCCATTACTTTTATGCCCCATTTAAATTTTGCTTCTATCTTATCTAGAACCGGAGTTATAGTTATTTTATGACAGTTCATTTTAAAACCGAAAGCAAGTTTCCAAAAAATCGGAAGTACTTAAAAATGTTTATCAACATCACTATTTTTGACAGGCATTGATGAAACTAATTTTTTACTTAAAAAAACGATTAAAATTAATTAACAAGTTTTTCAATAATATTAAAATTGCAATATTCTATTTAACTTACTTAGTTGCAATTTATTTGCTTATCTGCTAATATTCTAATTTTGGTACTTTATATAAAAAACTATATATATCTGTGCAATGTCTATTTTATGGTGAACTAAAAGCCAAAAGTGGAAATATAGTTTTTTTATTAAAGATAAATGGGTATTTCTATTATTTTAATAACCATTTACGCTTTTTCTCTCTATAGAATAACTATATTAATTTAACAGCACAGATTGTATTTCTATATGAATATTCCTAATTGCATTTAAAGTTTTCTGAATGGTTATGAGTCCGTGGAACAATCTGTGGCATTTATCCTAAATTTCAGAAGTAATTTTTCAAATTTAACTCAGCGTTTTTGAAATCAAATAATGGATAGTCATTTCCTGAATATTATGAATTTTTTTAACTGAGTTTAGTAAGTTAAATACTTTTGTTTTTTTTCTAAACTGCATACACTTTGTAAATACAATTTTTAGTTTTTAATTTAATATAATTTTCATATTGTTATAATGGGTACGAGTATTGGTAGAAAGCTTAAGCTGCAGTTTTTTGGAAATTACTTTTCAAAATATGTAGGGAATAGTGATAATGGAACTGTTGCAGTATCTGCTAGTGCTACCAAATTACAACCATGAATTGATGAAGGTAAAACAGAAACAATCTGTGGAAACAGAATTTTCTATATAAAAATTCTTTTGACTGCATTATGTTGAATGTTCATGCCCAAAGTTTTTTTTCTAGTAAACTTTGTTTACACGAGGATTCAAAATATGGGTTGTTTTCACATTTTTGTTAAAATGACAAAACTGTGAATATTGCATAGGATTCTCTTCTTCTATAAAAGCTGGTAATTCTTTCGAATTAAATTCTAGATCGGTATTTGGAATGCGCCAAATATGAAGAGGTTTTTCATCATCCTATAAACTTTGTACAACATTGAATTTATAATCATTGAGCAAAACTGCCTTTAATAAATAAGAAAAAAATATTGAAAGTCGTTTCAAAAGAAGCCAAAAACTCAATGATGAAAGCAGCAAAGGATTTAGTGGCTAAAAAGAAATACAATAATAATAAAATCGTTAAATGTAGTGTTTCGGTCGATGGAACGTATCAATGCAGAGAATATACGTCTATGAATAACTAGTTGCGTTGCTGATATTTTAATTGGCACTAGTAAAGCTCTTGATATTGATGTCATGTCGTGTTATTGTCAAACCTGTAGAAAAAATTTTTTAAATTCCAAAAACATTGAATATACAACACTTAAAGCATACCATGTTTGCCGCTGTAGCTATGAAGGTTCAGCATCAAAATGGAAGTTGTTGGTGCTTTCCCCATATTTTCAAGGTCTATCAAAGAACGATAGCTACAATATTCTCAATATTATGCTGATAGTGGCTCCAAAACTTATATAATTGGGACCAGCCTGAGAAAGTTAAAATTTAAAACTAAAGGCATGATACTTGCTGATGTTTTCATTCGCAATCTTCAAAATTATTTCAGTATTGGAATTATGCAACAAAATATAATAGCTGTTCTGTTCCATTGGGGTGATTTCATTGAAAAAATTGTTATTCAAAGTTATTTTTTGCTTTGTTTCAAAACCCTTCAAAAGCCATTCAACTTGTAGCAACACTTCATTTAACAAATTCTTATTGCTGAAATGCCTTCAAATTTTGCAACAATGTTACAAAAATATTTATCTAGGATATACACTATGCTTTCAGATATAGATTAATTATTTCATTGTGGTGTACAGGTTTAATTACATTAAAATTTGGGAAATTTCAAAATATCTAAATATTATTAGAGCTGTAACTTTTTAAACAATTGAGTCATTATCATAAAAATAGTCTATATCTTTAAAAAATGAGTTATTATCAAAGTTACAAACTAGGAATATCTCAATTTTTTTTTTTTTTTTTTTTTTTTTTTTGCAATATTAAATTTTCAATATTTTACGTAATTTTTTACTCAGATATATTTTTTCAATATTTTACCTAATTTTTTACTCAAATATATATTTCAATTATATTTTTATATGTTTTTTTAAGTTTTATCCCATTACTCTTGATTAAATGTAATTTCAAAAATTTCATCCCGAAGATGTGCGGATACCACAACCAAGCATAGATAAAAAAAAAACAATATTCTGAAGTATATAGTTTTATTTCTCATAGAAGTAAATAAATTCATGCATGCGTTAAGACAAGAAACATTTTAATATCAGTATTTTATTAAATTTGTGAAGTGCACAATATTGTAAAAATTATTGTAGGATTGTATAATTTTTCTACATTTTTCACAAACAATTGCAAAGATCTTTTCTGTTTGCTATTTCTTGTTTTTTAATTAAAAAACAAAGTAAGAACTAATTTTAATAAGATATAGATTTCTAAAAATTATAAATAAATGATTTTAATTATAGTTTTAATTTTAACTTATCTTCTTAGTTAAGCCATTGTTTATCCAGTTAGTAAGTAAGTATGCATTGCTTGATATTACAAGAGCCACTTTGAGCCAAACTGCGCCAAACAATTTACTATTATCTAAACGTTCACCACTTAATCCTTAGATGTAAATCGGATATTAATTTAACACAATTGCAGATCTTTATAAAACATGACTTAGTTTTTATACTTTTCATATATATTTTTTTTAATTTTCATAATTATAATTTTTATAAATATTTATTTTTTACTCGAGAAACAAAACCTGTAATAGATTTTATTTCCATTCATTGTATTAAAATAAAAATATGATAATTATTTGTATGATTTTTTTCAATTATTTATAAGCTTCGTAATAATTTCTATTTCATTCAATCTTTATAATAATTAAATGCTGCATTGTTTTCTCAACTTATTATCTTCTGTATAGTAAATAATTTTATAAATTTATTTTTTTTATCTTTTACGAATTTATTTTTTAAACTTTTATGAATTATTTTTTTTATTTTATCAATTTATTTCATTTTTTATTGTACTTTATTAAACAAAATTAACTGTATATCAAAATAATTCATACATCAGTTTGAAAAGCCGTTTGAGGAATGGTATTTCTAAATCATAGTAATAATGTTACATTATCCGAATGTATAAAATTGGAAAATGAATATATGATATAGAAAAGCATGATTATCAAATATAAGTTAATATTGATTCGGCTTTGTGGAAAGTAATATACAGTATGAATAATTTGCGATATAATATGATAAAGGACGCGATAGTTGAACCTTATTCCTTTATTATATTATAGTTTCATCGCAGATAACAGTATTGTAAACTATAGCAGGATACAAAAATTAATAAGGTTCTTCGTTTTGGTAGGATTATGTAATTTCAAATACGCTAAAGACAGAAAAATTGATACGAATAATAACAATCCTATTTCATCAATAGCATTTTGAAGGACAATTAAATTAGTTTTAGATATATAGTCGCTTTGAAATCTGCAAATGCAAAACGAAGTAATCGATGGGGTTATGAAGAAAATGAGATTTTTTATATTTGACATGTCATCTAATGAAACATTACTGTACTTTCTATTATGGATAAAAATAATTTTTGCAGAAAAAGTTCAAATAAAATATCCTCAATCCCACTTATTACACAGTTATAGTGCTTGCTGACAAATGAACCAGACAATAAAGCTTCAATTCTCACTGGAGGTGTATGCTACGATCAATGTTTCGAGAAACATGTAGTTTCATTGGAGATTATGACTAAATTTGAATTACTTAGTGAGAATCGTCCTACTTTCCTCCAGTATGACAAGTAATTATGAGTTAGTTACTCCTAAATATCCATTATTTTCCTATATCTCCTGTTTCTTATAAAAATCAGACTTTATCCTCTGGAACCAGGGCTTCGAGGTTTGGTTTGGTTTGTCGGTCTACAGTCATTTTGTGCACACTTTGTGCTAATTAGAGCGGGAACTACAATTTAACGTGGATTCTGAACCACTAGCAAACATCCATTCCACCGCAAGGATTCGAATCTGAAGCCTGTGGTACCATAAACCAGAGCGCTAGCCAACTGGCCATCAGGCCGTCCAATGCTTCAAGGATATTTTGAAGTTGCAATTTCTTACTTTACATCATGAGTTTATAATTTTATCTGATGTTAATTTCCATCATGTGAGGTAAACCACAAATTACTATATAACATCACTGCTACAGCGTATTATTCATAACTTTAGAATGAATGAGTTTTTATCAAATTTCGGTACTTTATATGAAAGACTATATATCTCTGGGCTTTGTCTATTTTATGTTGATATAAAAGAAAAAAGGGAACTACAGTTTTTTATTATAAATAAATGGATATTTTTATTATTTTGATAACCTTTTAAACTTTTGCTCTCTATAGAAGTATATCAACTTAACTGCATAGAGGCTATTTCTGCATGAACATCCCAAATTACTTAAGTTTGCTGAATGGTTATGAGTCTGTGGATCAATCTGTGGCATTACCCTAGATTTCTGAAATAATTTTTCAAATTTAACTCATTCTTTTTTGAAATCAAAATAATGGATAGTCATTTCCTGACTATTCTGCCCCATTTTTTTTTTTTTTATTCTTTAACTGATTTTAGTAGTAAAATGTTCTAAAACTACTTATCGTTTAATCGATAATACTTTTTTAAATATCTGATTTCCGTTAAGATTTCCTGGAAGTATTAAAAAGGCTTTTCCATTATAGATAATTTAAATTTTTTCCAAGATAAAGAATACTATCTGTTTCTCATAAATTATTTTTCAAAATATACAGAGAAAGTCTTTTTGTATCTATTTCAATGCATAAAATAGAAAACTGAAAATTTTTTTAATATTTTATTTATATAAAATTATATTTCATTTGTAGAAATAAATCTTATCCATAGATTTAGTTCAAATAAAAAACATGGCAACAATTATATTATGTAGTAAAAATTTAAATTATTTATATTCAATTAAATTGTTAAAATTTTTAATCTTGTATTGTTTTTTAATTGATCTAATATTAGCCGGATTAGCCAGTGTGATGTTTTCCACTGCCAGGCGTTTAGATCCCAAACCATTTGCATTACTATGGCAGATATTTAGCAAATTCAGCGTAACCCACATATTCCCACTGCATTTTGGAACTATCCTCCCCAAGGATAGAATATGAGGAACACTGCATCTTACAATTACACCTTATTAAGAAAAATTTAAATTTTTGTTATTTATTTGTATAGAATTAAAATTAATAATGATCAAATAGAAATAAATTCAGATGGAATAATGATTTATATGAATTATTTTTTTAACTTTAAATATTAATTTAAATAAGTGTTATTAAATTCTGTTATAAGAAAAAAAAGTTTATTAATACTTACGGGATTCATTGATAATCCAGTATATCTCGGATGTATGATAATTTCTTTTATGTATCTCAATTGCTCTGTAGGATCTGTTTTTTCTTTGAAGAATTTTCCGAAATGCACTGTCCATAAACTGGCATTATTACGACTATAAAAAGACATTTATTAGATTAATTCATTCACTCTATTTATCTTGTGATAATTCTGCAATTTTTATTTCTAATAAAAGAAAATCTTCTGAACTCAAAATAAAGAATTAAAACTAAAATTCAATTAAAAAACATTTTACATTTTTAAGATAGTTACTGGTAAATATAGGTGAGATTGATACTATAATAATTTTTTTTCACTGAAAAATCCCATTAATATGAAATTCCAAATTTAAATTCTTCTTGATAGTTGTTCTCAGAAGCATTCATAATTTCCAAGAAATTGTTCGATTTCTTACATACTAGGAATTCTTTATTTTTTACTAAATGAGTTATTTTCGAAAAAAATGTTAAAAATGAAGTATTTTTTTCTCAAAAAATAATTATTGGGATAATATAAAAACAGCAACTAAAATATTTTGAAAAAAACAAATAAAACTTTTTTTATAAAAATAATTCAAAAATTGTATTTTTAAATCTTTTCTAATCTATTTTTTTTTTTTTTCATCACGAGAAAAAATTTAAAGGCAGGTTTTATTAGGCTTTATAGAAATTCCTTTCACGGTGTAATTTTTTTAAGACTGATAAAGAAAATAAATATAAAATGTCTTAAGAGTATCAAATCTTTTAAACCCTTCTGGGATGCTGCACATGTCTACTTTAAGTAGTTTTTTAGGTAAACTTAATCGAACCAAAAAACATTTAGAAAACTGTTAAAAAATAAAATCTGTTAGAAAACTATTTACGATAAAACCCCTTAATGATGAAAAAAAAGAATTTGTTGTACTTCAGCACTGTCAATATTTTCTCCTTTATAAATGCTAACATTGGCTTGTTCCACGGTCATATATTTGACTAAAAAAAAATTACTATACTTCCCTAAAATTGCATTATTTAATTTACTAATGTAACAGAATCATTAATATTGTTTCATTGCATGCAAAAGAAAATGACATAAAAAATTCTACCAATAAAAAATATTATGTGTTAACGTTTTGCTAATAAAGTAAATTTTGTCACGTGATCCCATCCATGACAAAAACAAAAGTAATTACAATAGTTTGCTAAAGTTACACACTAGTTTGCTGTAAAAACTCCACAAATTATATAGTCAGAAATTCAAATAGTATGGTTATGACAGTAAAATATACTAATAAAAGTTTTTCTGAACCTCTGTTTTATATTGGACAAATATTTCACTGTATATAACAGAATAGACATTGACATAATATAATAGTTTTTTACATTGAAAAATGTGGAAACACAATTCCGGATTTACTAATATTTAGAAAAGACTACATTTATTAAATTATTTGTAGTTTTTCAGTATATATAATTTTGTATATTCATCTTCTAAAGAATTGTTCCAATTTCAAATTTTTTTAATATAGGAATTTGAGTAACAAATGACTTTCATAGTTTTTTACATAAATTTTTATCTGTTAAACTAATTTTTTTTATTAATAATAAATAATTTAGTAGAATTTATTATTTTTAGTAATAGCTATGTTACTAAATTAATTATGTTACTATTATTATGTTTCTTCGAATTTCATTGAAAACTTTTTTATTACTTTACTTTATTATTATTATTATTACTTTACATCATTATTATTATTACTTGACTTTTTTATTACTTACTTTATTATCATTTTTATTTCAAAACTTTTGTTTTGTAAAAAAAAAAACCAATTTCACATTAACATAGCAGTAAATTTCTGTTATTCCCAATTAGACACGTGGGCTAAAACAACTTTGTTGATAAATTTACTTACATTAGTTAAATTTTTACGTGGAAATCGGTAACGCTTCGAAGGTTTTTCTCCTTGCTTTTCCAAGGATTTGTTGTGCTTTCTATGGTAAAAAAGTATGTAGTTTGAAGCAGAAATTCTTCAGACAATTCAGATATTCTTACATTCTTTTCAGCAGCTCTGTAATACTTTAATATTTCTCTAACTTTCTCGGTTTGATTTCTTCACTTTGTTAGTCACGTTTAACTTTCACGTCTTTTTTTTTTCTTCGAAACAATACTTCATACTTGCTTTGGTTTTCAGCCTACTTTGATTAGTGCCGATATTTTTATGTTTTGAGATTTTATACACTCACTTTCGAATGTGTTTGTTTAAAGTTTCGATTTCTTCTTATGTAATTTAAATTTTAATTTTATATTCGTGGAAACATGTTCTTTATTCGAAAGTATTTAATATAAGAACATAAGGAAACCATTTTTTTAGTTAAAATTGAAAAACAGTATACTGTTAAATACATAACTGATGTATTTGGCTAACTATCACATACGTGACCGTTAAAATTTTGAAAATAATTTCATCTTATTTAAATGTTTTTAATGTCCCATTATTGAAAGAAACCACTTTTGCATTACAAATGACAAGTATGAAAGCAATTTTCAACTTATAATTCGAAAAATAATAAGAAATAAATTTCAAAAAGAATTTAGTAGAAGTTTTAGTTACAAATAAGAATGTACTTGTAATTATGAAGAAAATATTTACAACACATGTCAATAGTGTTAAAATGTACCTCTTTATCCCTAGAACAACATATATGCCTGTACAATACATTAGCCATAATATACTTAAGATATTTACTAAAAAAACCAGATTTTCATAACTTTAAATTGAAAATATTACTTTTTATTATCTTGGTTTCAAATTGCATGGAACGACTCGGTGCTTTATAAATACTGCAGCGTTAGAATATATCGATCGCGGTCTTAAAATGATGAAGCTCAAAAATAAAATTGTGTAAGACGAATGTGGTACATTTGTAAAAAAAAATTAAAAATTTGTATGTTCTGAATGTATGCAATGTTGACTCATGTTCCAATGGTAAAGAGCTCAGAAATGAGGAAATTAGGTTGTTGGTGATTGTGATGGCATGTATGAACGTTTAACCGTCTGTTGGGTGATTTTGCATTTAGCAAGTATGGGACAGTCACTCCTGAAAGATTTTTATTCCTCCATAAAAGTCAAGATTTGTTCGTGGTATACAATATGGAATATGAGGTCTTTGAAACAAAAAAAAATGCTTGCAATCTTTCTATTCTGAGTAAAATTCCGCATGTTTAATTACTGACGTTCAGAAGTAACGTTTAGTTCAGATGTTCTGAACATTCAGATGTAATCTTAATATGCGTAGATCATCATACGAGCTCAACTATTATATATGCGGGATTTTTTCTTTTTTCTTTGTATATTTTCTGGGTTTTCGTACGGCTTATGATTGCTGAGTTTCTATAGATTTACAATACATAAAGCTCATAATACGAAGTAAAAAAAGTACCTTTTTCTTCACTTTAAAAAAATTCATCACTGATGTGGATAACTACATGATCACCATTTATTCAGATTATAATAAGAATTTTAATTTTAGTACAATATTAGTAAGGATTAAAAATATTTATTTTCTGATAATGTTTCCGATTATTATATTAACGAGCATAAAATTTCCGGATTATAATCAGCAAAGTGGTCTTTATTTCATTTCCGTTATTTATAAGCAGCCATCTATAAGATACATGGTTTAATGGTTATTTTTATGTTTGTAGAAAATCTTTTTATATTTCCACATATAAATGATTTATTTAGAGATCGTGATATTGAATTACAAAGATTGTTTTACTGCTTAAATATAAATCACGTCCACTAGATCGATTGTTGCGTTTTATAAGAAGCAGGAAGTTAATTAGCAATTCAGAAATCTGGGTTATTGCCAAAAATTGAAATAAGGAAACTAATATGGAATTTATAGAGATTTCTTTCAAACTGTTTGATTACTTATACTTTTTAATTGGGTTAGTTATTTCATTACACGTATAATAAAATGCACTCAACTATCAATGGGTCAAGTAATTTAGTTGAGATTTAAATATTCTTCAAGATAAAATCAAATCATAAAAGCCAAAACTGAACGTAAAAATTTCTTTTATGTTTTGTTTTATGTCTATGACTCAATTTTAAACTCTCCATTCCCAAATATTTCCTGTGTTTTTATGCTAAGTACTTCAAGTTTTAGGAAATTAAATATTTCAATACTAGTTTTCAAAGAACAATCCCCATAATACATATTAGTAAATTTCACCAAAGATTTTGAGTTTTAAGATAATAAATACAGTGAAGGGGTTTTCAAAAAAGAGCCAACTACAACATGATGTATTTTAAGTTACAAGATTGCTTTTAAACTAATTATTGCTTTTAATTTATTACTTTATTTTACAACCCACAAAACTTTGTTATTGTTGTATATTTCCTAATATAAACAGTGGTATATTAGCCGAGAAAGCGTTTTTTCTTCAAAAAAATTTACCCAAAGTTTAAAACCCGTATATAAACCGAAATGATAAAAAATAATTCAACTCTCACAATTCACTCATATCATGGATTACGTGAAATTAAAATAAAAATGGTTGTGATACTAGAATGGTTGACATTTATGCTCCAACCACTGGATGTTAGCGTAAACAAGCCAGTTAAGGATAAGCTTAGATCTAAATGCATGTAGTGGATGGCAAAGCCATCCAGAAGACAAAGCCATAACAATAATCAGTAACTGCATGGATGGTAGCGAGGACGATTTTGTGTCTAAGAGGACATAAATTCTAGAACGGAAAGCATTGGAAGTGATGATGATATTCTTCCAGACATCTCAAGGAGTGAAAATAAATTTGTCGAACCATTCGGAAACTCGGATTCTGACACTGTTTCTGACTGAAAGTTTTATAAGATTTTAAGTAAGTTAAAATAATATTACTAAGCTCAAAATATTTGCCATTTGTAATATATGCATTATCAGAAGACACTTGAAAGAGATTAACAAAAAATATTACAACAGATTGTAATTTTGCAAAATATGCAAATAAGGAAGAAAATTCTTCCGAAAGTTTCTCCGTAATTTTTACATATGTATTGCCAACAAAACATTCAATAATCCGTGTCCCATTTTGTAAAACACATTAATGGATTTTTTAATTAAATGGGATTTCATTAATGATAATATAGTTTTAAGCTCATTTACTGAAGTAATGAAATCATCAATATGCTAATTTTTTCCTTGTAACTTTATATTTAAAAATTTAATTTGGCCGAAACATCGGTTAAAAATCCCAAATCCATAAAGCAATAAATGTTTTCTAGTTGCTTGTAATATTTGCCCTTTGATGAAAGAAATTCTTTTATATGTGGCAAAAGATCTTTCAATATTTTACTCCTGTTGAGCCATCTCACTTCATTAAGTAAGCAAAGATCATTACTTTCGTTATTGTTCTCTTCTAAAAGTAATTTAAGTAATCTGTGTTGCATTTCTCTTGATCTTATAGAAGTAATAATTTATTATAAGTGACATTAAATCATTAAAACCGATAATTTTCGCGCATGTTTCTTGATGTTTAAGACAATGGTATGATACAAATTTAGTAAATGAATCTTTTCTGCATAAAGCAATAAATCTAGCGTTCTTGCTAGTCATCGAACGTGAGCCATCTGTAGTATTGGAAGCTAACTTCTGCAGGGGTAATTTATTAATCATTGCAAAATTTTAAAGGTGGAAAATATACCTTCGCTTCAAGTGCGCCACTTTAGTGGAAAGATTTTAATCAATTCTTTTGTAGAAAAATCATCCATCACCAATTTTACACAAACCGGGTAAAAATGAGCTATGTCTGAAACGTCAGTTGATTCATCGAACTGTAGTGAAAAGAAATAGCATTTTGTCATATCATTTCATAATTGGGTTTCGAAATCATCTGAAATTGTTTCATTTCTTCTAGTTACTGTTCTGGTTGCTTTATAACCGAAGCTATTTCTATTTATCTATTTCTGATTGAAACCTTTCAAATACCAGTCAGAAGCTCTAACATGACTTCTTTTATTACATCCCCATCTGTACATACTTTTTTAGCTAATACGTGTGAGATATTTATATTTCATATTATTATTATTTTATCCCTGCATTTAAAGAATAATATTTTAAATGTTAACTGTTTAAATTACAATAAATATATAGACTTTCTTTAATATCGTTCCATGCAAAGTGTATGTTTCGATTTTGTCATTTGATGTATATTCACAAACCTTTCTAAATTTTACTAAATTCTTGAAAGAAGTTATATGGACTCGTAAACATTCAAAATACTTGCGAGTTCAGTAAATTTGGAGGAGAAAAGTTTTTTAATGATATTGTTCAGTATGCACTCAAACACATCTGTGTGCATAACAATTTATTATGCCAGACTTAATGCATGTACATTTTCACCGTTTTGTATCTTAAATGAGATTCGATGTTTTAAAGAAAAATGGCTTTAAATGAAATTGGCTAATATACGATGAACTCACATGAATAATATTGTCAATTTTTATATAAAAAGCAAAACAAGCAAGAATTCAAACTGCCAAATTCCCAAGACATTTTATTACATGCCAATAGCAAGGGAAAAGCCAGAAAAACGTAAAATACAAGTTGACTATAAATAAAGTTCCACATTCAAAATGCTGTAAAAAAAGAACCACTCGTCACAATGAGTTCAAATTTGAACTGAAGATACTTGTAGAAGAGGGAAACCGTATGGCATCAAAAAAAGGTTCCAAAAAAAGTTCCACCGATTTTTCCCATCCAATTTGGTATGAGCTTATAGTGGTGGATAGGCTTTCCACTAACAGTGTCACAACTGTTGAATGACTTGGAAGTCATTTTTTCCGTCAAAAAATCGAAACAATCATGAACACTGAACACTACAATTGGTTCAATGTGCAACTCATACCAAATACGTTGTAATTTCAATTCAAAATACCACTGGCAGCCGAATTCACTTTCTTTATGCCGCTTACAGCGCAATCTGTTAATACACTTTGCAACTTTTTTGGATCCCGTACCGTTTCCCCCTTCTTCTAGTATCTTCAGCTCAAATATGAACTCATTGTGACGAGTAGGTTTTTTTAAGCATTTTGAAAGTGGAGCGTTAATTATAATCACCCTGTATTTAAAGGACTTTAAGTTAAAAGTAATTAATAATTTTAAATCATGAAGCAAATTTTATCTGTTTATCAGAATTATTAAATCATGTAGCAAAATTTTCTTTGTGTTTATCCGAATTACAAATTTAGGCCTTTAAAATAAGTGAATAGATAGTAATTATTTTGGTAGACAAAATACCTCTATTTATACATAATAAAAAAAATCTTCGTTCATTCTATTTCTATTACGCAAAACAAATAAAAACTGTTTACACTTAACGTAATTTAATAGCACTACTTACATGTTTACTATGCTTATATTTTATTATTTACACTACTTACTAAGTTTACACTTAACGTAATTTAATAAGTCTATTGTTTTAATATTTATTTTTCATTAAATAAATAGTTTTTAAATAATTTTATACTTTAATACTTTTTTTTTTTTTGTATTTGAATAATTATATTATGAGAAAAAAAATATACTCCTGGCTTTTAAATAATTTAGAAAAAGGAGTTTTTTAAAATGAATCCTCCATTCTTTTGTCTTTGGCATTTTAAATATATATTTCATTACCTCTTTTTAAAATTGTTGCACTGCATAATGATTTACAAATTTTAAAATAGTAATTTCTTTTAGTGCTAGTGTATTTCCTTTATCTTACATATTTTTCTTAAGAATTAGACAGCTAATAAAAAAAATTAATGCCATCAATTGTGTAAAAAAAAATGTCTCATTTCAGGCTTTTAACAATAATGTAATTTTGTATTATTTAAAGGAATTCTTTTTAAAAAAAAGTATTTTGGAATAATTAATAAGGAATAGAATTTATATCTCTTTTTGTAATTATCTTGGCACTTGTTTTATTATAAAAAGTTAGAGTGATTCAGTTTAAGCTTAAGTATTAGTTTTTAAAAAAATTCCTTTTTTTTTTTCCCCCTGTTTAATTTGAAGTACAAACCTTTTAACTTTTTGGGAATTATTAAATATTAATTATTCCAAACTAATGCATTTGAAATATTACTAATGAAAATTTGAAATATCTGAAAAAATTTTTTTTTTTTTTTTAAATATCCGAATAGGAGATAATGGATAGGAGATACGGCGATAGGAGATTTTTCTGAAATAAATCATAATCTCATCATAATCCATGATAATAATTATAATCCATGATAGAAGCCTATTACTTCTAATTGTTTTGTTTGTTTACTTGTTTGATTTTTCGTAAAATTTGCTCGTTTAACGTTATTTTCATCTTTACATGCTACTAATCAACGATTGACATAATTATTCTAAGTAAAGATTTTATTACTTATCTCTATATAATTCTAAGATGTGTACTAATAATTCCTTGGCTACCCTTTTCTGTTGTGAACAGACTTTGAAATTTATGGAGCAGTGTCCTAAATTAAGCATAATCACAAAAGAAATATAAAAAAACACAATCACAAGTAAATCACATATTTAAATGCTGCAAAAGTTATTTCAATGTTATTTTTCATTAAAAATATTGCATTGACTTCTAAAACTTACTCTCTAAAACAATGCGCAGCCGTGACAACCCATTGGTCATTAATCAAAACTGCACCGCATAGATGGCCATACAAGCTATTGCCTTTCTTTCTCAAAGAACATTGCCAAGGCCAGCTTCCAGGAACAACGGCCTTTCCACCAACAATCCTGTCGTCATTTCCAATGTCTGGAGGAATTGGCGTTAATCCACACGGCACAGAATGTCGCACTCTATGACCTGCAAACTTGGAATACTCAGATTTTAAAAGTATTTATGAATATTTTCAAATTCTGTGATAATTATTTTAATAATTCTTTGTAAAATAGAAGTGAAAAGGATTGTTGCTATTTCAAAGATATAATAATATAATATTTGGGGCCTGATGGCCGAATGGCTAGCGCTCTGGCGTGCGGTACCACAGGTATCGGGTTCAAATCCCGGTCTTGCCCATGGGTGTTGTAGTGGTTCGGAATCCACTTTAAACCGTAGGTCCCGGTCCTAATAGGATCGTAGAGCGCTGCGGGGGCACCCTGGGTAATGCAAAGTGAGTAACGTCTGTGCAGCGTTTGCCTTAAGGCATCCAAGACGTCTATGTCTAAGTGTTTGCTAGCTGCATTAGAAAAAAATAATAATATAATATTTTTAGTTATTTGGATATTAAGTTTAATAAAAATACAATATAAATAAATATTAATAAAAACGAACAATGAAATAACAATGAAAATATTTATTCAATATATGAAGGCTTTGTATTTAATTATTAGAATTAAAACTGTGTACTTAATTATTAAAATTAAAACCTTGTACTTTATTATAACAAATTTACAAATTAAAATACCGGCTTTCAGTAATAATTTACTTAACAAATATTCTAGAGAGATTTAGTAAATATTCCAGGATTTTATAAATATTTCAGAGAGAAAAATTGTTTCGTGTAACTATATTGGTCGATAATTGCCTTAAATTAGTTTAAATCTTTTAAAAAAAGCATTAAATTAAAATCTTTTACTAGAACTAAAATAGTACATTTCAGAAATAATTTTAGAATCGAATTTGTCAATTACAGTAATTCGTCGTGATATTTTACTGAGTTGGCTTTATAATCAATGCTCATTCCAAAATTTTCTGCAATGAAAGATAATTTGATAAATATTTTTTTCAGACTTGAGAGGCTGATCTATAGGTCTTGAGTTTGTTTTCAAATGGTTTTCTTAGGTGTGTGGAACGACTTTTGATAAAATCTGACATTTTGGCATTTTTGAAATTCTTATCAGATAAGTAAATATATAACTTGATTTAAACATATTAAAAATTTTAAGATATTTATTTTTTTTAAGATTATTCTTTTGGAAAAGTAGTAAGCAGAAGGTATGTTTTTCTATTTTAGTCGTTTTCAGCTTTGTTCGTCAAATGCATGTCAGCCTTCTCGGCATGCATAAAACAGTTCTTTGATAATGACGCGTTTATGAGAAATTAGCTTATATGCGTTAGCCAAAACGCAAGAGCTAACGCCATCAAGATTCAGTTTCAATCGCAGGATATATTTTTAAAATTTTCTTTCGATCTCTTATATATAAACACCAATTAACTTTGAGTAAATCTAGTAAATTTATTACATTTTGTTCATCAACAAACCTCATGAAAAATTTAAATAAAATTTTTTTTTCAGGATTTAATGGTATTTTTTTAGATTAATCAATTTCAAAATAAATTGACAAAGTTGGTTACTGGCTTAAAGTGCCCAAGTCACTATATCTTCAAGGTAGAGAATCATTTGTTATTTATCTTAAATTTATATTCTTTACCCAATTTATAATCACCAGTGAATATAATTATTTAGATAAATGGTTTTATACATATGGTATTCAAAAGTATTTTCTCCAAGTACAAAAACGTGACTTGAGAACCTCGATTTATTGTATGCCTTTCAAACAAGCAAGGTAATCAACCTTAAATAGTGAGATTTCAATATAATTCTTTCTAGCTAAATTACATCGAACTTCTTTATATTTTAAAAAATACTGGCTTTATATATGTGCATAATAAGGGAAAAGATTTAATTGCCCAGTGGATAAGTATCCCCTTTAAAAATCTGAAAGTATGCTATATGTGTATAAATTCTAGGTAAAATTTCAATACTATATAAAATTAAAAAAAAAAAAACCTCTTGAAATTTTACTCACTATAAATGTTAAAAAACATGCAATTTTATAAATAAATTACATAACTGGAAGTAAGGAAATTGAATAAAAAGGTTTTTGATAAAAAAAATTTTAAAAAAAACACTAAATTATAAAAAAAATACAAACATTTTTCTTTTTTTTTTTTTCATATTAACATAATGATGTTTTTTTGTTTTATTATTGTGCTCTTACATAAATTTCTTCATTTATAAATAAGCTCTGATTTGAATAAATGATTCCTTGAATACGTCGTAAACTATTTGTAATAATATCACAAAAGTTTGTATTTAAAGATTTTGAGATAACAGGAAAATTTTTAGCATATTATAGTTAAATATATATATACATTTTAGCATATTATAGATAAAAAAATATATAAATTTTAGCACATTATAGTTAAAAAAATATATAAATTTTAGCATATTATAGTTGACCTTTATAAAGGTATTTAATACGTATTATTTTACAAATATCTTAGCAAAAATAGCCATTAAATTGAATTTTTTAACATAAAAAATTGCCGGTGCAAAATGTTTTAAAAACATGTTTTAGAATGTGATATTTCATTCTTTATACACAATTTTCATTTAACTTCGAAAGATTCAATAGTTGAACCTTCATAACTCCATACATGATCAAATAATTACAAAAGAAGTACTCTTCTTCATTGGCGCAACAGCCCCATGTTGGCCTAAGACCGTCTCCTTATTAGTAGATTTTGAGACAGGAGATGTTTTCTTTTTAAGAGGTAGGATGTCAGCTCTACGCCCAACTCTCCACAGTCTTATTATTCCGGATCCTCCATTTTAAACTCCGAACCACTACAAGCATCCGTGGCACTGTCGAGACTCGAGACCGAATGCTGTGGCACATAGTGCCAAAGCGCTAGTCTTTCGGCCATCAAGCCCCAAAGAAATACTCTACTCTATTTTAATCACGCCAAATCGATTGCGCTAAAAAATTAATTGAGCAAGTACCTTAAAAGAAAACTTCTAGTTAGCAGTTAATTAGTTTTGTTAATCAATTATCGCACACCATACACCTTTGAATCGTTTCTAAGGATACCATTTTATGAGAAAGTATTGAAAATTACGAAAGCTATCAAGGTTAACCCTTTTTCTTGGGAAGATAACGCAAGCTATATATGGGTATAATCTTATTTAGTGCAGATAACAAATACCTCTCAATAAATAAGAGACTTTTATGCATACATCTAAGTTAAGAGTTTGCTTAAGTATTTAATAATTTGTTTTTTGGATGATCTTCAAAAGAATCGTTTTATCTATTTTAATTTTTTGACTTTGTAATTAGATATAACTTGAATTATGTGAATGTTCAAATTTGAACGACATTCAAAATTTTCAAAATTTCTTTTAATATAAAATAAAAATGAATACTTAAAAAGATTATTGAGATATTTAGTTAACTTATATTATATACATCAAAATAATGGATACTTTTCCACAAAATATCTTTTAAATACTAAGAAAAGATATATTTTAAATATTACAAAGAAATATATTTTAAATATTATATGTTGGATAGAATATTTTCTAACATAGTACAGTTATTGTACTGAAATGTTTCCAATCCTTCTTAATATTTCGGCGATTGTTATTCATTTAAGATTTATTCATTATCTGGAAGCAATAATTATAACTATCTAAATCACTTACATGACATTTTCCATTCTTGTTAATTATTAGTTTACCACATTCATTAAATAAATTATATCACTAATTTTTTTAATAATAGAGGAATACGCTGAATATATTCTCATGTTTTTCCGAAAAAAGTATAACATTTGATTCTTTTTATAAAACAATTTAAGACTGATTTTTGAATTTTAAATAAAGCAAAGACAGAGAGGTAGATATAACTGTGCAGTTTAAGCTGTCATTTCATTTGAAAGAAAGAGACCTTTGGTAATCATTCATGACATCTTTACAGCACGATAATTTGCCGATGATGTTTTACGTCTTTTGTGTTGCCTTACCCTTTAATACACCTAGAACTGACATTTCACACTCATAATGATAACATTATTTCTACTAATTATCTTGGTTAATGTCAAAAAATGCCCCTGGCCAACTAATTCACCAAACCAAACCAAATAAAATTTATGATATAATGAGCAGGCGCCTCCGACAGTCCCAGGATCTCGCCAAAATAACTCGATAATCGCAAAATTGCTCTGTAAAATTTCAACGAACAACTTTGTGAATCAATTCCTATACTAACAATAGCTTACATGAGGGCCAGAGGTGAGCCGATGTATTACTGATTGGTTCACCATTTGTAGCTATATCTCCTGACATATTCATTACATCTACTGAATTTTGTCCAATTGAACAGCTGCTTTTTGGTGTATCGCGTTTTTTTTTATAGAATGTATATGAAATTATACCTAATGAATTCTGTTTGAGCTGTAATTTATAGACTACCAATAAGTTCTGCAGTAAATCAGTCCAAGAATAAGCTAAAAATTATTGTCAAGTCAGGTGATATATATAGCATTAAATATCACATGTTCACATCCCCATATTTAGAATATATGTTTAACTCAATGTGTGATGTGCCTTAATTACATTATACAAACATATATGTATATATATATATATATATATACGTAATATATAATACGAAAAATTATACATTATTTTGATGTATATAATATAAGTTAGCTAAATATCTCAATAGTCGTTTTAAATATTCATTTTTACTTTTTATTGAAAGAAATTTCGAAAAATTTGAATGCCAGTAAAGTTACGACATTCACATAATTTGACTTATATCTAATTACAAAGACAGAAAAATTAAAATAGACAAAACTATTCTTTTGAAGATTATCCCGAATATAAATTATCATATACTTAGACATTATACAGATATATATACATATACATATACATATATATATATATGTGTGTGTGTGTGTGTGTGTGTGTGTGTCATTTTTATCCTTTTGACATTATATAAAATGATTTAAAGTTTTATTGTTACAAAGAAAAATTCATAGGTTGAAGGATTTTTTTTTATATCTATTGTACACTTTTATTGTTAAAGTGCTAAAATTCAACAATTAAGAATTTGAAAACTAAATTTTGTATTCATCCAACAGAATTATGTAATATTTTTTAATTAAATGTAAATGTATTAATTTTTTAATTAAATTTAATTTAAATTTAAATTTTTAATTTAATATAAAAAAAAAATTATTATTTTTTTAATTGCATTTAATTTGAATTTCATTTTTTTTAATATAAAAAAATTTAATTAATTTTTTTTAATTATATTTTTTTTTCACAGTTGATAGAAATTTGTGTACGCTAGCATATACCCTTTAAATTAATGTTGATAAAAAAATTGATTTAAAGCGTCATTAAAATTCCGGATCTAAATGATGCTGTACTGTCACCTAATAATTCAAAAAGATAATTAAATATGTGCCATGGACAAAAGAAAAAAACGTATTATAAATTTAATTACTGCACAAGAGCCAATCATAAAAATTGTACAATAAAGAGATGAAAAAAATTTTATGCTTTCAACTACAAAAGCATGTCAAATGGCTTTGTCAAAGAATACTTTTCAACTGAAAAGCGGATTTTTTGTTAGTTTTTTTTAAACCCTGGTTTAGAAAGTAAGTCAACTTTTCTTTGTAAATTACGTTGGAAAAATTTCTTGAAGAAAACAATACAACTATTCTGCATTTGTTTGAAATTTTTAACCCCTATCATAAACATGGAATTACAGGCTCTTAAATTTTTTATTCCCCGTAAATAATATGTCATTCAACCGTTTACTTTTACGAGATAAATTCAACTTCATGTACTTTTCTGCGTTTAAACAGTCTAACTGGGGGAAGAAAGTTTTCAAAAAGTATTCAAAAGTTTATCAATATCACTGGCGTAACTAACGGTGTCTGTGGAAGTCTCCAAACTGTCTGGTTTAATTTTCAAAGGAGGACATTAAATGGGGAAGAAACAAATAGTTTTTTTTTTTTTTTTTTTTTTTTTTTTTTTTTTTTTTTTTTTTGTTAAGCGCACATGTTTGTATTTTTCCCTGCTTTAAAGAACAACTAAACGTTCAAGCTCTTTAAATATCTCCAAAAAATTGTATATTTAAAAAAAAAAAGTTAACTTGCTTTCTTTTGCAGTGAAATAATAAGATATAATTCTTCTAAAAAAAAAAATTAAATGCCATAGTTATGGGTCTGTATCTCTTATTCTAATCCCATTTAATATGTACACCCAAAATTATAGTTTTATTCTAGTTATAAAATTCAAGAATGTCTTTTCTAAGCACTGGAAGCAAATTCACGTTTGATAGTAAAATAACGAAATTAGAGAATGGTTATTATTTTATTTAAGTATAATATCGATTTATTTAACAACTTATCTTAGTAAAATGTTTAAGATTGATTTTTTTTTCTTCAAAAAGTTTTTAATTTCATGATGTGACGGTTGGATCGTTTAAAATAACTCCTTTTGTCAAATTGGATATAAATGTAAAATAATTTGAAACTAAAGTACATTCGTTTAGTTTTATTCATTATCTTTCTGGCATACATTAATTTAAAAAAAATTTTAAATTATGTTCAATTGCTTCAATAAAATGTTTAGTTAGCGACCTGATGGCCAAATGACTAGCTCTGTGGCCTTTGGTGCATCAGGATCGAATCCTGTTTGTGGCATGGTTGTTTGTTAGTGATTCGGAATCCACGTTAAACAATAGATCCCAGTCTAATTAGCCCAAAGTGTATAAAAAATGATCGTATGGCAACAAACCAAACCATAAAATGTTTAGTTATTTATATTAAAATAAAATCTCCAAAAGAGTTTTTAAAAAATATACTATCAAAATACGAAGAAGAAATTACTTTAAGGATAATATAAAATATTACACCATTTGCCTAAATTTTCTTTGACAATCATCAAATTCTATATTAGGCATATAATTCCTTAGATTAAAATTTATAAATGTTAAATAAATTAATAAACAAATATTTTAGTCGAAACACTTTTCAGAAAGCAATAATTAAAACTACTTAAAATATTCTTACAAGAATTTACACTTACATAACTCTTATTATTTAAAAGTATACAAATTCCTTGTTTTTTCCTATAATAACTGTTTTTCCCAAAAAATTGCAAAATAATAGTGATGATGGAATTTATATATTTTTAATTTTCTTTATTCTTAATTTAAAAATTCACTATCAACGCTAAATTTATTAAAAGACTTCAAACAGTTGTTTGAAAGCTTTTTACAAGAGTAATAATAGGAATAAATGAAATATTATTCAGTTTTATAAGACAATAAGCCTTTTTTAATAATTATGACGATGTCTAGTAATTAACTATAATCTCGTAAACATCTTGTCTGTCACCAAATACTACTGCGCCCACAAAGTAAAACCAATTTTCAATTTAAATTTCCTGGGCATATAGAATTTCAATTTTTTTTTTTTTTTTTTTTTTTTTTTAGGTTGTTGGCACTGTCCTTGACATCTGTGTGACATTTGACGTCAAAATATTCACCAGTGTTTTGAGTTACGCTTGGTTTTGTGAGACGCTAAAAGTGATTTCGGCGATTTTTGAAATGTCTGAATTAATTGATCAGAGAATTTACATTAAATTTTGTTTGCGGAATGAATATTCGCGTGCGGAAACGTATAAAATGGTGCAGAAGTCATTCTGTGAGCAAACTATATCGGAGAGAAATATTTACAAGTAGTATACTAGTAAGTTTTTCTGCGCTCATTTTTCTGAGTATCAGATAATTTTATCCTCGATACATTTTTCACAACACCCTGACTTTGACATACAACAATTAGTATTTTACATGTACTTATTAATTGTTTTACATATTAGTAATGTTTAGGTCTTACCACAAGTTTCTTCATCAGTTCCATCCCCACAATCATCCCGTCTGTCACAAACTAGGTTTTTTGGCACACATTTTTTGTTGTGGCAGACAATTTCATCCTCAGAACATTTTTCTAAAATAAAATATGGATAAAAAAATCACAAAAAGGTATAAATTAAAATATATTCATTTAAAACAATTAATAATATTTACTAATTCGTAATAAAAGTCTTAAAAATTCAACAGTTACAAATTGTTTAACTCATCGAAGGTTATGAAAATTCAGTTGAATTAACTTCTGAGCTATGTAAATGATTAACTCTTTTTCTTGTTTGCTGTATATTTTTGTTGTTGTTGTAGATAATTAAGAAGAATTATTTTACAGATAAATTTTAATTAGTTATTTATTTATTAATTTTTCATTTATTATTTTTTTAAATATATTTTATACTTAGAATAAAAGAATATATATATATATATATATATATATATAATATTGCTAAAAAAACTTTACAATAGAATCTTAATGAATTCTATTTCTTAAAATTTTGTTATAAAATTCTAGAATTTGCAGTTATATTTAAAATAAACTTCAATACTTCTCAGAGAATGCTTCTCAGAAGTTTTATAGCATATATTTGTTTATTTACGTTTTTGTATTAAATACCTTTAGTTTCTTTTTGAACAAACAATATTTGTATTATATAGCACCAATATTTAAGAAACAAATAATATAATTATTTAATTCAATTCAATAGCTTTATAAACTTTAATAAAGTAAGTTTCTTTGTGTCTATTGTATGGCTTCAATACGAAAAAAAAAAATGTAAAACGGTAAATACATTTCTGTCTACTAGATGGCAGCACGGTTTAAAATTAACTTTTATCTTAAACCTAGAAAACAACTCAAACGTTCATTTATTGAATAACGACAAACTGTTCTTAAATTCACTATTTTGTCCCTCAGATTACTTATTTTATTGCAATATTCTTTTAATAAAGAAAATTTCTATTTACAAGCAAACTGATAAAAAATATAATTTTGCCATTAACGTTAAAATTCAAGGCCTCTTATTAAGCAAAAATTAATAAACGATTATTTAATAATCGTGGTAACGCATCTTTCGATGTAAAAGGAGAGCTAAAAAAAATCGTGAATTGAGATCTAATAAGCAAAGATATTAATCTTCTGTCATAGGCCAACGGTCTCATAAGTGTATCCTAATTATTTTTTATCAAATTTTTGTTTCTACGAAGAATAGTTAATTAAAAAAAAATTAATCAAGTCTACTATTCTTAGGAACGTTAGCTATAATATGTTAGATTATTTTTTTAATCGAATGCAATTTACATTTTCTTCAAAATTAAATAAGTGGAAATTAGAAATAGATTTGTAAAGTAAATAAAACAATGCAAAACGCATCTAAATTGTTAAATTAATAAATCTTCAATTCTCTGATTCCTGGACCCGGTGAAAGCATATACAGCAGCTGGTGATTAGGCTAGAATCGATTCCCATTGGTGGCTTGCATTGTTATCACTTCTTTTAAAAATGTGTAAAATCAATGAAGTTTAAGTTCTTACTTTGATGGGAGATTCTCGTCGATTTCAATAATCTGTACTATTTTAATGTTTCTTAAACACAGTCTAATTTTCCGGTCAGGATTCTACAACAAATATTCCATGTAATTCAATCCTTAAGGTAAGGAGTGAAAAAAGATGACTGCTAATTAGTTGAGTTCTAATGGGAATTTTACTTTAACTATTTAATTACATTTTATAGCTCTAGATCCTATTTCTAAAAATTACACTCTATTTCCCTGTTAAGTATGCAGAATATTCATTTTTAACCTGATGGCGATGTTCCAGTCTGGTTTAATTTTTTGTGAAAAATTGTTTTAAAATGCTGAAACCTCGTTTATGTACTAATTTCAATAAGTTTAATAAAAAAATTAAAAAATCTTATTTATTTAACTTAAGAAGGGGCAATTTGGTTTAATTAACGGAAAGCTTTAATCAAAATGCTCTAAAATTATTACCATTCATATAAAATCTATATTGCTTTTGCTGAATGTCGAGAAAGGTAAATAAACGTTAGCTTAACCAACTTATGCATTATTATAATTAAAAGAAGCAAAGCGTGGGCAATATTGATTAAGCTTTTGCATCAGTTTGCTTCCCTATTTAAAAAATTGTCTCCTTGACGTAGGTAAAAAAGTAATTTTAATTGCCTCATAATTGCACAGCGGTCATCGTAAAAATGAAACTTATTAACTTAAATCTTCTGCTGTATATTCTACTGTACGATTCTAATATTCAAATACTTTGCACCACTTCTCATTCCCATGCCCAGGTCTACGTAGCCCCGTACTAGTTTGCTTCCCTATTTAATAAATTGTATCCTAAATATAGGTGAAAAAGTCATTTTAGTTAAGTTAATTAGAATTTCAACGCAATATGATACATAATTGCACAACGGTCATCATAAAAATTAGACTTATTTATGTAAGTTTTCTACTGTAGCCAGGTCTATGTAGCCCGTATCAGTTTAAAAGGTAACGGTGCTGAAAATAATATCAAAAAAATTTTAATTGATCAAAAAAATTCCAATTACTGAAATACCAGATTGTATTATTGTGTATTCTGCAGAAAAACACAAAAGATACAACTGCGTTCGTATGGAAGATCCCACGGGGTTTAAAGACAGCAACTTTTTTTTTTTCACTCCTCAGGAGTAGCGTAAACAGACGAAAGTACTGTCAGCATTGGACAGGAAGAAATGAATCTTTTGGTGAAGACAATAGACTGCAATAGATCGAATGACCTGAGGAATTTAAAATGCGTTAAACTTAACATGTTGTTGTTGTTTTTTCTCTGCAGTTTTCGTAATTTGAAAATCTTACTATTATGAAATTTACTGTGTGGGAATTAATCGACCTTTTCGTGGTATTTCAGAAACATAAAAACCAATAAGTTTATGACCTTTTACAATAAATTTTGTCAAGGTATATGAATAAAAGAAGCACATCAAAGACTATATAACTCAATTCTTATCTGAAATATACACGTTTTTTAAGGATTAATTTTAATTATACATCATTAAAATTAATCCTTAAAAACCGTGTCGCTAAAATTAATCCTTAAAGTCATTAATCATTGTTTACCTTTGTGGTAAACAATGGTTAAAGGATAGTTAACCATGATAGTTAATTGAGCCTTTGTCTCATTCGTATATGATGTAAATACCACTCTAAACTATCCAATAGCTTAATACTTTATAACCTATAATACATTCTGTGGTGTACAGGAAAATTTAATATCTTATGTTACCTATATGTAAAACTCAGGGAGAAAGAATTTATTAGAATGCTAATCATATCTTAAAAATATCATTGACTGTAATATTTTATGAGAATTTTACTAGAGAATAATTGGAAATTTCGTTCTAATATTGTTTGTAATTCTTAAATATATAAATTATATTTGAAACATCGTTAATTATTTGGAATGAATATTCTTCCAAAAGTTAATTATTTAATTGAGAGTTTCGACATTAAGTATACAGTTTTAAAATTGTTTTTAATCTATCTAAAGCTACCTATTTAAGTAATTTTAAAAGTTTTATATAATTTATGGAATAAAAGCTACTCATATATGAAATAGAATGTCAGTCTAATTTAGCTGCCTTCATTGGTAAACAATAGTTGTCATATTTAAATTTTCATAATTCAAAGATATGAATAAAAATTTAAGCAGATTGTTATATTTACATTGCAATGAAATTCAGATTAGATTTCTAAAAGAATTTGAATCGTAAAAAAATTGCCTTATCTTTAAATACATTTTAGAAGTCTTATAACTAAACACAGTATTACATTTCATCACATTTAATGAATATATAACGAAATATATTTTCCCCAGTAAAAATATATAACAATGAGACACGGGTCACAACAATTATTCAGGTTAATAATTAATATGTTAAGTATCATTTAAAACTTTCCCGGATTGTAAATTGTGATTCAATGGATTCTTTTAAAGCCTTTCTATTCCGCAAAAAACATAAATTACATGAAAATAACATTTCCTAATTCTGTAATTTGAAATAATCAAACGTCACATGACATTTACTACTATGTTTTATGATTTTTAATTATTCCCTGTTATGGTCTAAGAATAAAAACACATAGTGGACTGTAAAAAACACAACTCATTTATTCGAAAACCAAACGCGCTCTCCTCGTGTTACATTTCTTTCTCCTTCCAGCCAGCTCACGCCCACACAGACAGGATGTTTACATTATAGGGCGCTGGCTACCACTTAGATTTTTTTTTATTTTATTATGCACGTGGAGCTATTTATCCATGGGGCAACGTTCCCTTTTAAAATTGTAATTAAATCTCATAGACTTTTATACTATAAGTCAGCAACGTGGCTTCCTTGACAGCATGGCTTTTCGTAAATGTTTCAGAGTTATTTCGATCTATCCCATTTTAACTATTTTCCACAATATAAATAGTATGTCTGTGCCTAAAAAAGATCTCTCAGGCGAAAGGCACAATAGTTCGCAGATATAATATCAGAAGATTTCAAGGAAATGGAAATTATTGAATACACGTATAAGTCAAAAAAATTTTGTGTAATGCGAAAATACATTTGAAAGTATGATTCTTGGAATTATTTTGGTGCAGTTTTATTCTTTGAAAGTTGTTGATATAAATAAATTTAATTTCTTTGGTTAATACAGAACGTAAAATATTCCTAACCGAATGATGAGTTGGTTTTAAAATTTTTTTTTTTCACTTTCTTTATTTCTCATTCTGCATTCTAAGAAATCTGGAGAAATCATATACCTTTATTGTAAATATCTTTTCGTTATCAAAACGTCTATATTTTAATATTTATATGTCTTTTTGTCCTCTTTTTCTGTAATGAGTAGACCTTTTTTGTTGAAATCATTTAGGTATAGTAAGTCTAGATTTCATTTAGGATCACAAAGAATTTCTATTTATTCTCTGCTAGACTAGATGATTTTCATATACTAGGACTGAACAATGTCTTCTTTAAATCCGGTGAGCGTTATGTTTTTTACCTTTTATATGTTTGAAATCTTTGTTTATTGTTACTATGGATGTTTTTGAAGGTTTTGGAATTGATTTCTGCATCTGCAGATATTCTAATACAAGTCTCTATTTTGGAAACTTTAGCAGTAGTTCTATCTTTTTCAGATATTTGTATGGAGTTATTTTTATTTGTTAATGCACTAAGAAAAATTTTAATATCATGATTTCTAAAATATTTTTTTAATTATGGAATAATAATGTTCATCTCCGGAAAATGCAAAAATATATCATTTGATCCAAATCTTGTTTGCATGTGACGCTTTAAAAGAAAGATAAATTTAACGATAGCAGACGATGCTTCTTATTTCTACAATACGCTATAGCAAAAAAAAATCCCATAACATTAGCATTTTTTCAATCTGTTATTGATTTAAATCAATAATTATAGGTATCAAGATTATTATTTAATAGTAAGGATTAATAACTAAACGAGAAAAATTTATCCAGTAATTATCAAATCCGAAATCAAAGCAAAATTGACTAAATTAAATACTGTAAACAATAAAACACGTTAATATAACTTAAAAGAGATGTTCTACAACCAAGATACGTTTTCGAAAACAAACTATAAAGAGAATAAACATTATATAAACTTTTATACAATTTAAAAAAAATTAAGCCATGATGATATATCATAGCTATTGATAATTGTTCTAAACTATTATTTAATTAATTTTAAGGGTTGCAATATTAACGAACACATATAATAATTTATCGAAAGCGATGATAAAATATGTAGATTTCTTTGTACACAGGTCCAAATATGTTTCGGAATAAAGCATATTGTCTTTAAGGAACAAAATCCAGTCCTATTTATTTAGTAATAATATTAAAAATAAATTACCTCATTGCAAGTAAATTTGATGAATATTTTAATTAATAAAACAGGACTGGTTTTTGCTTCTTAAAATATTTATACGATTATATCTTTTCATATTTAGTCAAATCCAATGTATAAAAAAAACTGAAAAATAATTGTAAACTTTCAAAACGTTTGTAGAGATATTAAAACCATAATTGAAGCTAAAAATGTAAGAATAAACTTATATTCAAACACTATTCTAATATAATAAATACAACTAATCCTGAAATATAACTAATCCTCATTTACTAAATGTTTGTATAATATCAGTATTATGCAAGCATTTAGTAAATAAGGCTGCAAAGTAATTACATAAATTTATATAAATTTCTCCTTTTTTTTTTTTCTTTCAGCATTTCTGAAAATAGTTCAAACTCTCTATAGATTTAAATGTAGAGAAATCTAAGTAAGGAAGAACTAATTGTCCGGAATTATTTAATTTAAAGAGCAGACTTTGATTTTCAAGATGTATTTTCGGAAAAAAAATTACAAAAAATTTACAACTATATTGAAAAAAGTATCCCATATAATAGCATAAGTTATATCTCTTAACTTTTTCTGATCAAATAATATATATTTTATCTCAAATTCGGATCATTGCTTTTAATGTTATCCGACAAAATTCAAATTACTATTTTATTATTTCCTAAATATTTATTTAAAATTTATTTACAGTTTTTCATTTTCATTCAAATCTGAGAGAAGATTTAAAACTTTCACAGTAGCTAAGTGAAAAAAAAGAGAGAAAATCAATTTATTGCCTTTTTTCATCATGTACCCGCCTTTCAAATAAAAGAAACAATAAAGAAAACTTAGATGCACGTTAGGACAAGCTAGAATTCTACTTTCGTTCCCCTAAATATATTTATGAATACACGATAGCAAAGCTTAAGTTCGAAATTCCAATAAAAAAAGGATCTATTTTTGTTGATCACTCAATCAAAGCCATAAAATCTGTCAAGAACATATTTATGAATTTAATTCGTGTCCATAGGCGTAGCCGAGCTGTAAGTTATTACTCTGCCATATAAACAATGAAAGGCTATTCTTTCTTACAGTTTTTGAGAAAAGTAGGCTTTTTCGGACAATATAACTTCAAAATGAAATATTTTCTCCATCAGTTATTGGAAAATTAAGTACCTTATTTTCAAGTTGAAATGGGGTGTTTTTTTTTTTTTTTTTTTCTTTCTTTTTTTAAAGGTATGAAACGAAAAATAAGTTTGTGTAAACATACTTAAAAAAACCGATAATAAAAGGTTTTTTGCATACAACTTTACGACCCAGATTGATAAACAACACTCCTTATAAATTCGCATTTCAAACTATCCATTCAAAAAATTTATAATAAAGTATACAAAAAATAATCGAAGGCGAGAGAAAAAATAAAGCACCACGAATAAGTTATTTCTTTGTAATGAATGTCCTATTCAAATAACTTTCGATTCATCATGCGAATTAATAAATGTTGACGTTTAAGGAATTAATAGCTGGAGATCCAGAGCATCGAAATTGATCAAAAAGTTGATGTGTAAAATAGTAAGAATTCCAATTTTGGATTCAAACTTCTCCTAATGTCACAAATATTGCTTCATGCAAAACACGAACATATGTCAACTTTCGAGAGAGCTTGTGCAATTAGGTTAAAAGAAGCACCGTAGTCAAAACAAAAGAACGACTGGTGTTTAGGTTGGGGCGATTCCACCATTACACAATGTCATTACAAATGGTTAAAACAAGGCAGACTACAACGTTAAGAAAGCAGTTACTGACTTAGAGAGACCACAGATTGTGAGAACAGCAATCGTCAGAGAGGCTAGTCAGCAATCGAACGTGAAGAAAGATTTCCAAGGATTCCACGTGTAATCAGGATACCAGTGACCGTATGGATTATTGATATGAGACTCAGAGAAAGAAGCTCATGGTGCCAACTTACCAATTACCTCTCGCCTGTGTCAACCAACAAGAGCGTCTCAGTGGTGGTGCGGGTATCGTTCAACGTGGAATCACATTGAATGGAGTAGAATTGTTTTCTAAACCCCGTTGAACAAAAAAAAAGTGTTTGGAGATGCATAGGAAAGTAGTGGGATATTTAGCTGACTATCGCCCACAACACAGCCTGGCAACTAGCTGTTAAGGTCTAGAGCGTCTAAAATGACACTCTGATAGCTAGACCCCTTTAGTTGCAATCCATTACACCCCACAGAACAGCAGTATGCCGACGATAATCTAAGCCTCGCTGAATTGCCTTTTCTTTCAGGACACTTCAGAATTTTATTTCATCAGGATAATACCCAGTAGCATACGACATTCATTTCTCCTGATTGTAAACGAGCACTTTTCTGACCAGCTAATTTAACATATCTCTCTTCAGTAGAGCACATTTTAGGTCAAATGAGACGACTCCTCCGATCATCCGAGGGAGTTCGATAATTGAAGATAGTTTGAGAAGATATCCAGCTGAGTTTTTCCCTGCTGGCCAGCATCAATGCCAATCTCCAATTAAATTTTGTAAATTTATATTGCCTCAAATATTGTAAAATTGTATATGTAAATGAATAAAACTTAAGCTTTTATACACTGGTGTTAAAATTTAAGAGAATTTTCAATTTGATCGATTATTTCTACAACTAATGTTCAAATTTTATTAAAATTAGATTTGAGCACATATTGCTATAGTGCAAAAAATGTAACCACGCAACAGTCATGGTACATAAGAATGAACACGCATAAGACTCATCAACGACAGAAAGCCTAAAACAGAGGTTAAGATATCGAACGCAAAAATGGATTAATATGTGTTATGGTCCTTACGTTCTCCCTTCTTCTTCTTACTTAATACAGCTGTCACAACGTGAATTCACACTGTAAATTAGGCATTTCATGAGTCCCTATGGCAATCCTCCATCTTGTGCTATTCCTCCAGCAATGCTGCTTTAAAGCCCTAGATGGTTCTGTTTGGTGGAAGGCGAGTCCTCTCATTAGCGTCTCAGACATGTTGAATAGGGTTTATATCTGGAAATTGGCCGATAAGCAAACAGCGGGTCTTCTTACAAACTAACTTCTCAAATATAACCTTCTAGGTACAGTAACTTTGCATGTTGGGATTCTTGTGGCTGCATAAAAATTACAAGAGAGCTGAGAAGCTACTGATTTCTGTTACTCTTCATAATAACGGATAAATTTCGATATTCATTTAGAGTCATGGCTCAGTTTACCTAGGCTTTTCTCTGCGGATTCAGAATCTTTAAACAGTTTCCATAAGTTGAACTACACACAATCTCTAGCAAGTTACACTTGAGACTAACCTGTTTCCAGGATCCCCACTTTTTGGTACATTATCATCCATTGGAAGCATTAGTCCATCATCATCCATTGGAAGCATTAGTCTACCATCATCCAATGAAGGCTTTCAGTACATTTTTAGAAAATCTACAAACTCTCTTAATTTCTTTTGTAGTAACTGAACTATGCATTTTTCAACTATGTCTATTTTATTTTTTGTTTTTATAATTTATTGATTTTTCCTTTAAATATTAGCAACAACTGAAAAATAGCCAAAACAGTAAATAAATGAAGTAATTTCTATTTCTAGTAACAGAATGTTTAGTTTTCAAAGACGAATACACTTTTTAAGTTTTATAAAGTTTTTTTAAAGTTTTTATAAAGAACGCAAAATTATTTAAAATGCAACCATGTCGAACATGATAAAAATCTCAATCATGGCTGGAAAATTAAAAAGAAGACGACCAATCTAGCAGTTCCAGAACTTAATTGGTCACCCAATTGGAATCAGCTTGTCATTAAACGTTAGTTAAATTTTTGCTTTTTTCGATTCCTATCAGGCGCCTTTCTATTTTCCTCTTGATAATTAAAAGACACCCTACTATCTTAATCTCTATTGTTAGCTTTGATAAAAAAAGGAATGAATTAATTTTTTTTAAATTAATCAGATCATTAATATACTTTATCATTAGAGAGGAAAACTAAATTGTTTACGAATGAACTAGAAAGAAGCGTGTTTAAAACTTGAATAAGCTCAATTTATTCTTAAAAACAATTGATGTTATCTGCATATTGTAATTATTTTTCACGTACGCGATTATTTTATTATTATTAAAATCGGGAAAATGTTCTCAATTGAAAAAGAATTTAAATTTAAAAAAGGAACAAACCGCCTAACTTTTTATACTGTGATACATGTTGTTCTTTAAATTACTTATTCTCTTTGTCTGCTTCATAACACAAAAAAATGACAGACTTAATTGTACGATTCCCATACATATTTAATACTTATATAGTATCATTTAAATCTTAATCAGAAGAAAAACAGAAGAATTTCTTGTTAATGGATATTTTGGAAAGATTTTAGAGGACATTTTGGTTAACAATAATGCGACTTTTTCCTATACAATTGTTGCCATTAAGTTCGGAAGCCGTTATAAATAAGTCTCATTACAATGTAAATTGAAAATTGTGTTATCGCAGTTGTTTCTATTAATAACAACTTTTTCGGCATATTGCCTTTATAATAACTAAAATGTTTTAAAATTATTTACAATCAATATAGATATTTAACTGAAATATGGTGGAGGAATTCTTCTTAACAAGCGAATCAAATTGAAAACCTTGACATTTTAACAGAAACTTAAACATGTAATTAAAATTGTGGTGACGTTTATCCAATAACTATTAAATAGTCATAATTTTTGTTATGAATTCTTTTGCTTCAATAAGCATTAAGTAAGTTGAATTAAAATATTTCAGAATTATCCTTGAAAATCTTTCAAAAAATTTCACGCAGGATAGAATCGTATATTTGGAATAGTATTACAAAAATTGCAGCAATAATTAAGTAAAAGGTCAGTACAGATAACAACAGTTCTATAGTATCGTTGGTATGATGAAATATTTTTTTTTTAACTTTGCTGTCTAATTGTTCAAGTATAGTGTAGTTCAATAGAAACTTTTCTGCCTAATCTAAGTATATCTAAGGGAATGTTTTTTCCAAACCTTCTCTTAGAGAGAGTTTCTTTTCAATTTGATACAAATATTACGATGTTATCCTAATAAAATATGGTTATCCTATTCAAAGTATTAATCACAAATGGTTCCGAAAAGAATATTTTTTAATCATGAACAACAAAATTATTTTCAATCAAAAAACAGAAAATAACATTCAACTTGTTTACTTCCGTAAACCTCGTACAATACTTTGTTGGTACACAAGGATTTCTTGTATTCTTCAATAGAAAAAAAGAATTTTTGAAGTTCACACCCGTTTAACGTTTTAAAAAAGTAAATGATATATATTTTAATTGTTCATTAATATAATTTTTAAGGTAAGCCTTGATTTTACTTAATGTATTCTTTATTTCTTAATCAGTATTTTCAAATAATTGAGTAGAGTTTTAACTTTAATTTTTACTAAATTCGTCGTATAAATTGTAATCGATCTATTGTTGTTTACAAATGTTGGGCACTTTGACCTCAGGTCAATCGCCACTAGAATAATAAATATCTAGAATATTCAGACTTGCACAAGATGCACCACGGTGGGTCAGCTGCACAGCACTTCTATTTTTTCAAGTCAATTTTGATGGAATACCCATAACGGTAGCATCTAAATGTTCGCAAACTTCCCCTTCTCCTCTAGTCTGACGAAAGAACTTTCAGATGTATAAATTTAACGAGTCCGTTCGAGACATATATAAAGAACCTTTCGATTCAGCATCACTTATCAAGTGTTCGATCCAAGTTATATTAATTGAATGAGCTGTCATCAAGACGCTCTGACAAACCGAAAATTACTGTTTTCTTTGAGTGGATTAATTGCTGTAATATGTGACTACTTAGCACAAAAGTCATGCCATCCATGTTTCTCATCTCATATGTTTCATAGCATCAAAATCAACTTTATAATTTTTTAAGTAATGTTGCTTCATTCAATAAACAACAATAAAATTCTAGCAACAGCCTAATGTAAAAACTAGTAATAGAAGTAAACTTGTTCGGTAATTATATAAACCCCGTTTTATAATTTTATATCCAGCCGGCATTGAGGAGAGATTTCTTAACCATCATGGAATATTTCTTTTCATTCTCAAAAGTTTCTTTTGAATTTGGAGGACTATTACGCACCGTGATTTCCTTTCTAAACTTTCTGCTAAAAAACATTTTAAAAATGAATAATTTTGATTGCGATGTCTGGTAAGGATCATTTTGAGTGTACAGAGAATAACTTAAGTAGGAAGAGAGAAACATTTTTGATGTCTATTGTTGTCATTTTCTAAGGGTAGGTAGAATTGAAAGCAAAGTAACTAAAAGTCATTGCATTCTTTTCATTTCTAAATCTTCTAAAAAAGTTTTAATGATTCAGGTGTTTTGAATATCATTTTCTTTTGGATGCCTTCCTTTTACTGTAGCTGCTAAAAACTATATGGATGTAAATATATATATAATAATACCCGTTTTACATTCTTGATTTCACAGCTACAATTGATAGAATTAGTTATTGCTCTAACCCTTATTAACCCCTATTAACCCCTTTTAACATTTTATCATAACAACATTCTTACCTTCCTATAATTAATCGCTGACTTAACATTTCTGTTTATGAACTCTCACCGTTTCTTAATTTTCTAGTCTCTGCAAGATCTCAGCAAGAACACTTTTAATTATTTGTTTTTTATTTAATTCACTGTTATTGCCAGTCGCCTAATAGCGTCCGCATCATTTGAACGTAGTGAGTTTCTCTCTTGGAGTTAGACTCACCTTTTAAAAATTCCTTAAAAAAGTTAATAAAATGAAATAAAAAGTCTCACAGCTTTTCTACTATTGACAAAATCCACTTGGCTTTCGACTACATTTTTCAGCAGCTTCCGGTCTTCACACACATATGTAAATATATGCAGAAAGATAGATAGATGGTGTGTTCAGCTTAATTTGAAATTCAATTTATTTTCTCTGAATTTATTATTTCATTCCAGAAATTACGAAAAAATTTTTATTAATTACTTTTTAATGAAATAAAAACCTTATTTTTTATTGCCGTCAGAGTTTTATGCCATCAGATCTTAAAAACTTACTGGCACCATTATTTGAGTTTTGTAAAAAAAATAAGGTAAAAACTTTACAGTATTAGTTTTCGATTAAATTTCCAAATTAACGCTATTATATTCTTAAAACTAAATGCTATCAGATTAAAGGTGAAGCTAATTCTTGGAAAAAATGACAGCTGTATTTAACCAATTTATACTATTTAAGGTAGGTTATAAGGTATTTAAGGTTAAAATTCAAACCTTTAATTCTGCATAAATATTTTTTCTTTGCCAAATCTAAAACTCTTTTTTTTTGTCACAGAGCAGTGCTATATCATATGTACTAGTTTATTATAAATGTATTTTCTTACAAAATCCCGAATTCGAATTTCAGTGATCAACATTTTTTTATTGTATCTTTCTTAACATAAAAAAAAAAATAACTTGTTATAGTTATATTTTTTATTATGTTCAAACCATTGCATTTTTTTACGAATTTTCTACATTAGGTTTCATAATTACGCAGTATAATACAACAATTCTTCTAATATTTTCAATACGAAACAACATTCTTAGTTTTTGTATTAGATAATTCTCTTATTTTATATGATATGTTTATTTTAAGATATTTTGCAGGATATGAAATTTTTATAACTCATGTGAAATTTAAAAATATTAGATACATTGGTAAAGAACATTGACAGGAGCCGACTGGAGGATGGGGTGTTGGGATTCCGAATTCGAAAATCAAATTCGAAAGCTGATAGATGAAGCCGAAAGAAAAGCTCTCCTGTCTACTCCAACAACTCATGCAAAATTCAACAATGGGTTGGCATGATAGATTAGGCCGGAAAGTCTTTCGTTCTGCTCCAGAAAGCGGAAAGAGCACTCAATTTTAAGCAATGCTATAGGTAAAAGCATGTAAGCAATACGTATTTCACACATGGATTAAATCATTTTCAAAAAGACACAACAAGTAAAAGATAATAAAAAAGAGATATTGTTTTATATTAGATATATATTATATTATGATATAAAAAAAGGAGTCATTATTAAAAACCCATTCTGTGTCAAAACGAAATTTTATTTATTTATATTCCAGTCATATCCAACTGCGTCAGCCATTGCAATGCATACACTTAATAAATCAGTATTTAAAAAAAAGGTTTATTATGCCATGAATATTTTGAAGAGATTTATGGGTTTTCCCTGCGAATTCGTTCATGCATTAAAAATTACTGAAATTATATTTTTGTACTATTATCAAATTTACTTTAAGCTTTTCAAGCTTATTTAAAGCCATTTCAATTTTTAAGCTTACATATTTTATATAACACATAAGGGCCAAATAAACCTGGTGGATGCACGCTAAACAAGTAGGGTACGTGTCAATACCTGGAATGGATACGATAAATATGTAGGTCAGAGAGTCCTCACGTTAGGTTCATGGAAAAAGGTGTGAACCATCTTGTAACATGTGCCATCCCTGGAGGTATTTTTTCCAAATTGCTGTGGGAAAGGGCGCAGTGTAACCTCACCTCCTTCCTCTGCCTTGTTGAGCATTCTAGATAACTCTGAAACTTCTACTTATTTGCCGTTTTAGTGCTCAATACTCGGAATTTGAAAGCAACGTAATGAGGTATTTATACACTATTAGAAAATTTATAAATCCAAATGATTTTCTTTCAAGTTCCAACGGATATAAAGGTCAATCTTCTCAAATAAACATTCAACTAATTAAAAAAATATAAAATAATTTACATGTAATGCGTTTCAAAATATATTTCTAAATAGCAGAGGTCGAAGTTTAATTGCAAAAGGATTTTTAGAACGACAAAAGAGCTTTGTGTTCGATTCAAATGATTCGTAACATGATTGGTTCTTTTCTTTCCTGCTAAAACAGCTGAATTTTTTTTAAATACCAAGAAGAATAAAATAAAGTGTACATTTTAGGTTTTAAAAAATATGTGAATAAATAAGCAAAGCAGGCTTACCTTCAGGATCTAGATCTGATATCTGTATTTGGAATCCTCTAAATGGGTAACTTGGTAAATCACTAGTATAAAACACCATGGAAAGCTGAGGTCCAGTTGTAATCAAGTTAAACGTTGGTGTTCCCACACAGAATGTTCCCAATATTGGTGCTGCCGTTGAATTACCATCAAATAAAACTAGGCCGTCAAATACACAGTTATAAGACGGCCAGATTGAAATTACGGTAAATTCGATAAGCAATCTCTGTCAAAGAAAATAAAAAAGCAATGGTTCAAAAAGAAGTTTAAATTTTTTAAAAAAGCATAATAAAAGTTTTTATTTTAACTTTCATGACAGTAAAATATATCAAAAACCTAACATTTTTTTTAATTTATATATATGCATATAAATTCCAAAAATTCTAATTTTGTTAGGATATAATTTTTAATGTTGTTTAAGTACAACTGTTTCACAACTTGAAACCTCAATACAACTACCTGATTTTCTAAAATGAAGCCAAAAATATATCGTTTTTATAAAGAGAAGTTTTTTTCCCTTTAAATTTTTTTTTTTTTTCGTAATTAATATTAACACTTTCAGATTTGAATGGCAGTATTACACAAACTTCAAATTTGAATAAGAACATAGGAATACAAATTATTTGTTATCAGTTTTAAGAAATGTAACATACTAAGTTACATAACTTTCAATACTTTATATTTTCATCTAAAGTAAAAGTTATTATAAACAGATTACAATATTTTTTATCTGTTAGCATTATTTATTGAAATGCTTTTTTACAACATGGTTAAAGTGCTGTATGAAGTTATTCTGATATTCAAAATTTCACTATTAACTATGAATTTTATTCTAACAACATCATATTTAGTGCCATATTAACACAGTATTTAACATAACGCCACATAAGCACACAAGTGCTGTCATAACTGACATTTACGAAATATAACACATTTAGTGTGTTATGTAACAAGCGCTTACTTTAACTTAAGTAACTTTATTTAATATACTAACCAACCTATTTTTAAACTATATTATACAATACAATTATAAAAAAGAAACAAAGAATTTTGGTTTCTTATGCTAATACTTTTGAAACTTTATTTAGTGAAACTATATAACTTAATTATTTATTCTCTAACTTAATTACATGTCGTCTAACTTATTTATTTGTCAACGGATTAAAATATCCCCTATCCCCTATCTAAAAATATACTTTGATAGAAGTAAATTGCTTTTGTTTTAATTTAATATATTTTATATATCCATATATGAAAAAGGAACAACTCAATTGATTCAGGTCTCAGTCCATAAAACAAGACAATATTATTAAAATAGACTATATGTAAACAATGGAGTTATATGCATGTTATAAAATATTAATTATTACTTACTCGATCGGGCCCAGAAATACTATTTATTGTCCAAGAACATAAGGCATTTATAGGGTAATGGAATTCTACAAAACCTGGGCTTGATATGTTAATGGATTCTCCTTTTTTAATGTCGATTTCTACAGCATTCAAACAGACATCCTCGCTAGAAGATTCACAGAACACGAAACCTGCAACAAGTCACTTTTATATTTATAAACATAGTAAAAATTCTTTTAGGCAAATATTTATTTAAAATTTAAATCTCTCTCTCTATATATCGTATTTAGATATCTATATTTCATAATAAAAGTATGTGCTCACAAGAATTTTCCTTTCCACCTATTGTGAACTCCCTGAGAGACCAAATCGAAGTAAAATACTTTCCTCAAATCGAAGTAAAGAATGCCTATTTTAAATGCTGGTAGTTGTGACTTTTATTTTAACAGTTTTAACAATGCTGATGCTTTTTTGGCACTCGATTTTTCCTATGTTTCATTTTTTAAAGACTTTTTTAAAATGCATATTATAATTAAGAATTTTTAATTTTAAAGACTTAAAAATGATTTTTATTTAAAAATTGTATTGTAAAATTCTAATTAACAAAAAATATTTTTACTTTTTACTTTAGTTTAATGAAAAAGTAGATACTATTATAAGAATATTTGATTGATTTTTTTCTAATTTATTACAAACTAGCAGCTAAGAACTTCTTCAGTATTGCACTAGCTTAAATCCAATGCTCCTAGACTCAGAAGAAGTCTGAGTTATGTTGGCTGTCAAGGCATTATCCATTGACACTCCATTTTAAAATTGCATAAAACTAAGTAACTATGGTTGTTACTAGATAATGCATTAAAATTCTTCAGTCTCTCTGGATCTGTATATATTTGTGAATATGCACAAATTAAAAAATGATTAATAGAAATCATCTTACAAATCCTTTTTGTGCTTGATACTACTAATTCTTGTTACTACAACTCTAAAACATTTACTAAATCAATGTAATGGCAGATAATCAATATAATGTAATTCTTATACATATATATTAATTAAATAATATGATAAAAGATTTTTCAATTTTTTTTGCAGCCCGTCGTCATGTTATAGTCAATATATACACTTCACAGGTCTGCAACGAAGACTTGTAAGCAATCCCTGGCAAAAGCAATCCTTGATTTAAATTAGCTTTAAGTTTGCAGGCATATCCAGATTTATCGAATTCGCTAACTGCTATTCAAAATTATAACCATCAAAACACCGTTAATCATCAAAGATTAAATTTTGAAAAATAAAAAATAAATCATCGTTCAGTACCTTATTAAATGAAACCCTCGGACTGGCATGGGAAGTGAGTTATAAGTAGAGTCATGTAATATACGAAAAAAAATCTAGTTTTACAATAATATAAGTAATATTATTTTGGTCGATTACTTAATTGAATATCAAATATTAAATATTCAGAAATATATTTAAATAAGCCTTAATTTTCTTAATTTTTTCTTTTAAAATGATGTGATGATGTATGATTAGGTTTTAAAATGTATGATTTTTCAATTAATATGATTTATTGTATTAACTATCTTCAATGCGCATAACATTACCTTTTTCCCCATTAATCGCATGCTATAGAAAATATAATAACATATGTTCAAAAGTCTTTTAATTTAGAGAATTAAAAATGATAATATTAAAATTAATTTAAAATAATTTATTGTAAAATTCTAAATAAAAAAAAAGCTTTTATTCACCAATCAAAAAAATTTAATAAATAATTCCAAACTTTTTACTTGCAAGGAAATGCGTAAAATAGCGTGTTGGAATACAGAATTATTCAAATAAATTACATGAATTTAAACATTATATAATAACATGTTCTTTGTTATGGAAAATAAATAAAAACTTAAGGATGCTTAAAATTAATCTTTCAAAATATCAGTGACAAAATAATATTACAACTAAATGGGTTAATCGAAAGTAATCCAAAAGAGCAGCAAATTTGGAAAAAAATAAAACTTTTGCGAATACAAGTTTTAATTTTTTAAGGAATATTTTTAAATTATAAGAATTCGGAAAATATGAAATCTTATAATTGAAATGATTTGTGTCTATTATTTTCATCTTTAAAGTCAACATGAATAGAAGCAATCTTTAATGAAACAGCCAGCAATTGACAGTTCATACATCAACATCCTGCTCATCAACCACTGCCACATTATTACATATTCATGAACTAGTTTATCTTCTTGATTTTGACAACCTATAGTTAAGCTTGTAGTTGATGTCTTCAGATCAAAAGCAAAGAATTCCCATCCGCTAAACTGTATCTATTGACCTACATTTACCATGTTAAGTCTCAACAGAAATATGAATTTTGCATAGGTTGGAAGACATTTTGAAATGCACTCCATTTGAAAATCATTACGATAAATGTGTTTTTCCCTTATATTTCTATAAAGTCATACCAACTTTGTTTTTAAACTGATAACTAAACTTTCAGTTTTGCAAAATGACAATTTGAACTACAAAATTTTAAAAAGGCAAAAGTTCTGAAAGTTTTTACATCATTTCGCTACATCTCCCAGTCTGTCATTGTAAATTCAATATATAATTTTATAAAACTTTTATTTGTTATATTTCAATCACGTTATGAAGTCAGTGAAAAAAAAAGGAACTTTAAACAAAAAAAAAATGAGAAACTTTCATATTTTGAATATCATCTAAAAAATTAAATAATGTAGATAAGACTATCCAGTTCTTTTGCGTCTGAGACCAGGAATGATTAAGTTTCTGCTGTCATCGCTTCTATCTGAGTTACTTTCTTAGATATGCTACAAGATAATAAAATCATTTAACTTGCAAACGTGATGTATGCTCTTAAAATTATGTAGATGTGTTAAAATGGTTTTCCTTTCTCAAGTTACCTTCCTGAATATTAATCGACGTCAACTAGGAAGTATATACTCTTTTGTAATTATAATTTAATTTTTTTAATTATTTTTGTAACTTAATGATTATAATGGTTTTTAATAATGTAACTTTTCCAGGTCGTTAAATAAAGTGTTAAATTCATGGATTTTTTTATTCATTTCTTGATATTTTTTATTTCTTTTTTAATAGATGATAATATGCCAAAGACTGACGTCTCGTGTAATTCAATTATTCTCGTAATAAATAATAAAACACAATAGTTAATACATAGAATTACAGAATTAGTGCCACATCAGCTGCGAAACATTTTCTGTCACATTTTAATTAAATAAAATTAAGTCCTTGTGAGTTTAAGTTACGTTCAACTGAAGGAATGTAAAAAAAAATTCCAGAATTAATTAAACATAATGATTTGAATTAAAATAAGCTAAAGTAAAAAAATGCAACTAAGCACATCAATAAAATAATAAAAGTACCGCTTTATTATTATTTTTTTTTTCATTTCTATCATCTCTATTGTTAACAGGCTTAGTATAATGCCCTTTTTTAGTGAAAATTGGATCATAATTAAATTAATATTTAATTCTTTTTTAAGAAGTGCAAAAAATTTTTTTCTTCCAGACAGTAATATTTTTTTGTAAATTCAAAGAACTTTTTAAAAGGTATATGATGGAGGAATTAATTTTCTTATTTTCAAATGAGTTGATTTTTCCAATTTTTATATTTATTAAGAGTTATAAAATTACAATAGCATTGGACGATTATAAAATTCATATTAAAAATTCAATATCGCAAACCTTCTTCTACACCACTAAAGACCTGATGGCCAATTGGCTAGCGCTCTGGCCTCTGGTACCACAGGTTTCAGATTAGAATCCTGGCAGTGGCATGTATTTTTGTTAGTGGTTCGGAATGCAAAATAAGAAAGACTTAAGTGTAGGTCCCTGTCTAATTAGTCTAAAGTGTACACAAAATGAATGTATAGCGGCAAACAAAACCAAAAAAACCTTCACCACTAATAAATTATTCATTTTATTCTTAAACCGAAGAAATTTTTTATGGCTACATTTTGGAACAATAAAATAAAAATGCTCCTTTTCCAAAAATTCTACAGTCGATGTTAAGAATTGCAAATATAAATAATTGATTTTTTTTTTTATACTAAGATGATAAATATTACCTTTTATGTAAATTTCATTGCTTTTTTGTTCAAAAACAAGAAGATTATATAATTTCTGTTACGTAGTTACATGCCTAATACTCAAAATCTCTTGTAAAATATTTAATTCCCCAAAATATCATTTATAGGACTAGTTTTTTACTTTTAAAAATTGTGAAAATAGTGAAAAGAGGTTTATCGATTACTTATAAACAACTAGAAAATTCATTAT